>BMAV01006380.1:0-17307 GCA_019973955.1 Trichonephila inaurata madagascariensis
AATTTTTTTTGGAAAATAATTAATCATTTTTATAATTTTATTGAAATAGGGTTGTCTCAGACAAAAAAAAACCCTCAAAATTTGAATCAATGTTTGTGAATTAATGTTTTCTACTATGAACATAATAAAATAAATATCACTCAAAACTAGCTGGTGTGTGTGTGTGTTTGTGTGTGTGCACCTATAATAACCTAATTTTGTAAGCATCTGTAAGAGCTAATCCTAATATAGATGTCTTGGTACAAAAATAGGTAATTTAAAAGCCATTTTAAGTAAATACTGAGCATATAATAATTATTTTGAATTAAATGATTCAAGTTACTCATTTTTATTTTAAACTTAACCTAATTGATTGAACTTGTTAAAAGTTGATTAAAATGGAAACCTAAGTTTGTACTTTCGTCTTGTTTATTATATTATTTTTAAATTTTGACTACATATATAGACTTGCATTAAAAAATATGCGATTTGCGTAAAAATTCCATAATAAGCTTATAAGTAACATTTTTCACTTTTCCCATCTATTTGTTAAAAAAGTTGGAAGTAGCACGTTTAATTATTTTGATCAAAAACTTTCTCTTCCCAGAAGGTTGGCCCTATTTTAGGACGACTATTAAGATGTCCATTTGACACACAATTCGGGTAAAACACATCTTATGATAAATTCAATTAAAAACGGAAAATTTATTCTGATTATTCATTTTTTTTAATATTTTAACTTTCCCTTATACATATAATAATAGATTTAAGAAAGGTTAATCAAACTCTTCCCAGCATAAATATATAGGCCTGATATTCAAAATTTTATGGAGTATGCCTATTAGATTTGCTTATTTCGAAAATTCAATTTTTCCTCATGTACGAATTATTCGTGTGATTAAGAAAGCGTGATATGGCTTTATAATATATAAAATAATTTTCCCATGGTATTGATATTGGCTCATGGGTTGTAGTCTCAATGTTGAAGGGAAGGGCAAAGTTATGTTCATTATTCACGCCAGTGAAAATTCTTCAAATTTTCCAAAATATAATTTTTTTAAACACTTTTCAGTAAATAAACTATGTGAGCGACTTCCCTAAGTCGCTCCCTCTCTCTTCCTACCTAAGAGTGTGGGTGGATACAAACAGGACCAGAAACTTCCATTATAACTATTTATTTTACTCAAAGCACACTAATCAACAACAGATTAAACTTTAAGTGAATGTCCTAGAAGATGATAAGAAACAGCAAACCCTAAATGAACAAGCGCAAATAACCGATTTAATTTAACCAAATCTATCGTTGACTACAAATTCCACTCCACTAATTTAATACAGTGGCAAACACCGCTCTTAACTTAAGCTGCGAAAATCAACTTTATTATATCTCCCCTTCGTAGCGACTGTAACAGTTTCTCGGCTCCTTTTCCTTTTACAATTACCAAACTCTGACTTTATATAGTCGAACTAATCTACATATCGGGTTTTCTTCTTGAGAGGGATGGCTGTGAATTAAACACGAATGCAAGCCCAAAGATTCCCCAAGAGAATTAGTAAGAAGATTCCGTAAAGATCCATCACAACTAATACTGCTTTATCCTCTCCTTTTTAATAAAAATCACAATTACTCTAAAATTCGGTGAGAAGCGTGCACTTTGAACACAAAAAAGATGATCGAAATTTTCGGGTGCACTTTATACGCCGGGTATAAAAATAATATCTTCAAAAAAATAATAATAATAAAAGAGATGAGCATAAATAAAGTTTGATTTCTACACAGATCGGAATACAGTTTATTTAAAAGAAACGACATAACTAATGAATTTAAAGATAGAGAGTTGTAGTTCTAGAAGTATACTATTTTTTCAAAAGCCTGGGATAATACCTCGAATAAAGGACTTCAAAACATAAGAAGATTTCACTCATACATTTCAGGTTCCTTCGTAAGAAAACGGGTGTACATTATACGGCGAATATACCTAAAAACCAAAAAACGGAGCTTGAAAGGACAGATGCACGTTATATGCCGGATTTTTTATGGTATATAATTTTTCGTATTATTTCCACAATTATTTTTCTCGAAAGCGTTTAAGGAACTACGATAATCAAATAGTCATTATTTAGAGCTTACAGCCAGCGCTTTTTCAGTAGTTCTGATATCAATAATGGCCCATCGTTCAGAAGAGCTGATGCACGTTAAATCTGTAGACTTAAAGTGCTAAAAATGGCTTAGTGTGGAAGTTTGGAGAAAGGGATGCTAGCAGAAGTATCATCCTTGCCACTTGATAATGGCTCAAAACTAAAAGGTCCATTATAAATAATTCTCGCGTTAATCTTATAAAAGAACGACAGTAATAAATAATCATTTGAAAGCTCCCAAAGTTTTTACATAATATTTATCCTTTTTATTTTAATGGACTCTTAGAAACACAATGAGGATAATTATTTATAACGGCCGTACATTTTAGTAGATTATTCAAATTTAATAATTTTATTTTTAAATTAATAAAATAAGCTTAGCTTTATGTGCATGTTAATAACAAATTAATCAATGATTAAATATTCGTGATTCAATTATATAGCTATAATATACATTATATCAGTTATGATACCATGTTTAAACATTGAAAATTTCGAAATTAAACTGTCCCTAAAATAAACATCTGTTTACATTTCGGTTTACAATCCAAATTATTTATACTAGCCTCTTTTAAATTTCGATTGTACAGGATGTCCCAAAAATAGTACCCAAACTCTGCACAACCAGATTCCTCGTTAGAAGTACATAAAGAATGCCCAAAGAACTGTATCTGTACGATCTATAGTTAACGAGAAAAATACGATAAATGATAACAAATGAGCGATGATGTATGATGTTTCATGATGGGGCTCCAGTATATTTTTGTGCTCCCATTCATGATTGGTTGGATATGGGATACTCCGGGTGCTATATCGGCCGTGTGCACCAGTTCTATGGCCACCCCGTCCCCAAAACTAAACCCTTATTTTTTTGTGGGTTTGGTGTTTCGAGGCATTGCCCCCTGTATCTGCTTTTCTTCGGTGAAAACGCGGGGCGTTGTGGCCTCATCCATTCCCCCGGGGTGCCGCTGCCTCGATATCACAACGACACTTTGAACATCTGAATTTTTAAATACGTACAAATACAGCTGTTGATGTGCCCAATACGGTGTTTTTTTTCTTTGCACTGGCATATTTTGTTTTTTTATTTTTCTCTTAAGGATCGTACAGGTATAATGTTCTTTTGAGCATTTTCGTGTACTTAACAAAACTAAAAATTTTTGGGGGCTATATATATATATATATATATATATATATTATATATTTTTTAAAAATCTTTTCTATCATTATCTATGTAAAAAACTCCTTTTAAAAAAATCATAAAAAATTAAATTTGGTTTCTCTTAAATCAGATACTTTATAGGGAAACATTAAAAAAATTCAAAGGCTGAAAATGAAAATTTATGTGGAACGCAAAAAAATACCTTATTTTAATTAGAAAGACTGTCTTATTTTTAAAAAAAACAGGACAAAACTATACAATAAACAACAACAGGATTAATGCAACTATTTCACTACTTTTTTTACTTCAAAGGAAATCTTGTGCATGGTGATTACCTTCAAAATTGACCTATGTTAATTATTTATATTTTTGAATCTAATTGATGATTTACTTCATTGTTTGTAAGTATAAACGACTGCATGCACTGCTAAGTATATAATTTCCAAATTGAATATAAAACTTTTGAGTACTTTTAAATCTGAACGAAAAAATTTGCGAAATTCGGACTTCACAAATCCGAAGAATTTTACCTTCAAGTAACATTAACTGATGAGAACATTGGGATTCAGTATTGATTCCTCTATGTATGAAATAGTAAAAACTATCTTAAAAATAAGCTGTGCAAATTGTATTTAAAATTTATAATGACTGGCAACAAAGATATTTCCTGTGGGCATAGAAACTTATACAAAGTTATTAGCACCCGAAGTCTTCAACACATTTTTAAAAGTTTGATAGGGAAATTTTACGTGGCAGAATAGAATGAGGGTTATACTATTATTATTATAATATAATATATATATAATATATTATATAAATTATAATATATATAATATATATATATATATATATATATATATATATATATATATATATATATCTGAAAACTGCACGATAGCTATTGGATTGACGTGGTAGCCTAGTGGTCAAGGTAACGGACTCGTGGCCGGCGTGTCATGAGTTCGAGACTAGAACAGCTGAAGACCCACTGGGTAGGGTGATGCATGTTAAATCTGTCGATGCTCACAAACGTCCTCCATTTGGTGTAGTGTGGAAATTAGGAGGATACCTGAGCTGGCATCACCTCTTCTGTGGTGCAGCATGGGTGCCAGTAATGCAATGAACAAATGATATATATAAAAAGAGAACAGAATGCTATTTTGAAGTACAATCCCAATAGCCGAATCCAGCTACCCCATCGATCCTAGCCTTAATGAAGCCACTTCTCCTCCAACAAGCCAAGCTAACAACACCAGCAATATTGTAGTTTCAAGATAGGGACCGGAGGATCGAGTCATCGAACCAGTCTCCTGGGAAGTTCAACTTACTTATTTGGAAGAATTGAAAATGCTTTTTTATGCATTTGTTTTTTGTGAGTAGCTTCAATATACCTCTAAGAATACGAGCGTAATTCAAGCACGTTTCGAGAGAAGAATTGGATTGTTGACGAATGCAGATTATCTTTCTAAGAAATCGACGGTCGTGTCGGACGTAAGCAAGCAATAGTGTTTCAGATTTGGGGTTGATGGATCCAAGAGGGAACAATTAACTGGTGACACCGATCTCGTCGCTCCACTATATTGGATGACAAGCATATCATGCGTATAGCAGTGATGGATCCATCTAACACATCAAGAACTGTAACACAACAAATATCGTATGTTGCACAACAATCAGTAGCCGCACGTGCCACTCAACTTCATTTATTTCACAGTGGTATATCAAACAGGTGTTCATTGTTAAAGTTGCCTTTTTCTTGAAGCCTCATGTGCTTATATTTATAATGTGTATTGAACGATGGGCATACACAACTACGCAATATTCTAGATTTCTTCATCCACTAGATTACAGTTTTTCCGTGACCTGTCTGTTCTCTCAATTTGCCTATCGAAGACATCTAGTCGATGACTGAGAATACTGGCCCGGGACCCACATACTGCCTACCAGTCTAACTTCGGTAATATATGGAGTCAATATGGCCATCCTAAACCTCTTTCATCAATACCGAAGAGTATAGCTGTGGCAATTTTCAGCCGTGGCGACAACACTCAATAGTGATTTCATGGTCTTCCTCATCTCACAGTTGGCTGAATTTTCAATCACTACATCTAAGCACTGTATGTTATCTCTATAATAATTTTGACTTTGATGTCTTTTGTATTTCCTTGTGTTGCAGTTTGGATGGCCAGCAGAGTAATGTCAAATAAATATCTTATACCTATTTTTATTCTTGTTATGTAACAACCACAATTTACTTTTTTTGTAATTCTGTTTTAGTATTTAACATTTTTTTAAAGCAGTAGAAAAAGAGATTGATGTTTTGAATTATCCCTCGCCAAAAGATGATTATATAATTATCAGATGGTTTCAACGAATACGACGACTTTAAACTTACGATAATTTCAAAATTGTCTATTTTTTTTTTTTAATATTTAAAAATACTATTTTCTGTTAAAATGTAGTTTTTTTTTTTTCCGTTTTTTTGATCAAACGGGAAACTTTAAAATATATTAAAGTTAAAAAAACTAACCTTTAGTTTTTTTAATGCATCTTGTCAGAATTTGATTTGATTTTAATTTATTTCCCCCCTCTAAAGGGGCAAAACGAGCGTTGTTGGGGGGAAGGGGGAATTTTGTAATTTTGAGCCACGATCAAGTGATCGTGGACGACATCTGATTGACAAGGACAAATCGGGGCTGGAAACCCTTTTCCAAAAAGTTCCTCACCATACCAACGATAGGATTTTAACCCCGGGACGCGCGCGGTGGTCCCCCGGGTCTAGTGGTAAAAGCCGGGGCCCCCGGGATGCCATACCCTGAGTTCGAGTTAGTGAAAAATTCTTGGGCCCCGTTCAGCTACACGGGGGCTTTTTGGCGACGGACCCTCGTTTTTTGGAACCATGTTCGGACAATCATGAGTTCAAACCTAGTGACGCTGATGACCGGCCGAAAAGAGCGGGCCCCCGAACTTAAAATTTTCCCCGTGGGTATGATGTGAAGTTAAAAGGGGGTGCCAGGGGGGGTTCGTCCTCGTCATTGACCATGGTTAAAAATTACGATGGCCCCAAAAAGAAAAAGGTGTAGCTGAATAGAAACTTAATACTTCATTTTGAGTCTCAATTTTTAAAAATTTTTAAGGGGCCCCTTCTCATGGAGTCCTCGGTGGCCTAAGATTCGAACCCCGCGATTCATTTTACGCCGTTCACGAGTTTGCGACCATAAAGCACTCGATCACGGGGCCCCCGGTCCTTTTTTTAAGAAAAAAATGTACTTCTCCCGGAAATTTTTTTAACTATTCAAAAAACCAAATTTAATCTAGATTTTATAAAGTAATGGTTAGAAGACAAAAAAACGAGCATTTATTGATTTTTAAATCAAATCATAAAGGGGTATTTATCGAAATTAATAAAAAATTATTTTTTTTCTGATTTTTTTTTAATTAAAGCAATGTATTTAAAAGAAAAAAAAAAGAAAATTACTTATACAAAAATTTTTTCTTGAAAAGTAAAAAAGATGATTATATTTATTAAATAAAATGGCTAAAATTTTTTTAAAAAAACTTATGCAAAACAAATTATTCTGCAGTTTTAAAAAAGAACAGAGTTTTTGAAATATTGTTCTTTTGTAACACAGTCGTGGAAAATTGCTTATAAAATTTTTACTGAATCAGTAAGAAAAAAAGTTTAAAAAAAGGGAAAGGGAAAAAATAAAAAACCCCCCCTTTTTTCTCTCTTAAATTTTTTGGGTTAGAAAAAAAAAATTGTTGATTTTTTCCCCCTAGGGCCTTTTTTTTCGAAAAAGGCCCAAATAAAAACTTTTTGGGGAAACCAACTAAAAGTATGAAAAATAAAATGTTTTAAAAAAAATTGTAAAAAAATGACTAGAGAAAATTCGAAAGATTTTATACTTTCTTTTTTTTTTAAAATATTTTGAATGTGTAAATGAAAAGAAGTAAATGCATAAAACTTGCTTTTTATATCAGATGTGTTTGTAAATATAAGCGACAGTTGGTTAAAACGAGAATTAAATATACACAAGGTTTACTTGGGGGGTCTGTAAAATTATCCATCATTGCTCGATATTCTTAAAAAAATTTTAAAAATAGAAAAAATTATTTTGCTTTGAGTAGATTTTTTTTCAATTATTCCTTTTTTTCCATCTTTTAAAGGGAAAAAATAGTTCTGGTATTATCAATAGAACCCCTTTAAAAAAAAATAATATAGCTCTAAAAAAAGTTTTGATGCTTAATTCTGGCTGTTATGTAAAAAACTAGACTACAAGCCAGCTTCGCTGGGTATTTCATGATATAACTTTTTTAAAATTATTGATATTCTTAAAAGATTGTATTTAAAAACATTCCTATATCTCTTGCTTCTTGATTTAGAATGGACAAAATTATAAAATTCTAAGACAGGGTTTTTTTCTATAACCTCCTCCCCCCCTCCCTTCCTTTTTAAACCGGGTTTTTAGAGAATCTCTACTCAACGAAAGGAACATGACTGCTGGGTTTTTAAATCTGTAGATCTAATAACTCAAAATTGGGGGGTATATTTTTCCCCCCTCTCACCAATTTTATATAATCGCGGCGGTATAAAAGAATTTTTTAATTTTGATCATATTTTAGATGGTTGATGTAATAAGGATTTTATTGATGGGAAACCATTGGTAAATTAGTTAATCATGTTTTTTTGTACATTAGGCCCACAAAAACATCTTAAAAAAGTTTTTTGCACATAAGACCACCGCACAAAATGACACACGCGTTAATTTTTTTCGAAGACAAAAAAGAGATTCCCAGTCGTGAAGGGGCAAAAAAGGAAATCTTAGAATCCGCGTGATTTCCTTTTGGGTGGAGCTTACTATTGGGGTGGAAAGATATCGTACGATAGCAAATTACGTAAGCTTACTTTAAAAACGCAGAGCTGTTAATTTTTAAGGAGACACAGTTGCGATGATTCCCGTTAGGCGGGTAGTTAGTAATTATTTACGCGTGAGTCCCGAAGGACAGGACGATTACAAATTAAAAAGTTGCTTAGATGAAATTAAAGGGAGCTATATTACACACACACACTTATATATATATATATATATATATATTCACAAACTAATTAAAAAAAAGATTTTTCCCCTTTCGGTTTTTTTATTTTATGAAAAAAAATTAAAGTTTCTATTTGATGAAATGTTAACTAGATGGTTCCGGCCCCCTTTTTTAACATTCTAGTTTCAAAAAAAGGTTTCACTGCAAAAACAAAAACGCAAGTTGTGTATGGTTTATCGGGAAATTTTAAAACTGGAATACATGTACAGCGGGAGATGGGGTACCCACCCCCTTTGGGTTTGGGAAATGGGAAAAAACTCCTCGAGTGATGGACCCCGAAAGAGAAAAATCCAAAAGGGGGTCCACCCCCATCCCCTAGACTTAACACCTTTAAAACTTTTGTAAGGATGCGTGAAAAAAAATTTTCTCCCAAACTTCAATTAAGCCATTGTTAAAAAGAAAAATTTAAATTACAGTGGTTATTCAAGGGTTTGGACCTTTTCAATGCTTATGGAACGTGTCTAGAAATCTTGTATAGATTCGATGTGTTGGGTAATTAATGGTGGGGTTCGTTGAAATGTGCAATAAAGCATTTAAAAAAAAAATTTTAATGTTTTTGTTTATGGGAAAAATGGGAACTGTTTGAATATACTTATTTGTTTTTTTGTAACAAATATATAAAAGTGTAGTCATGCTTTTCGGAACCCGGTATATTTTTCATCCGAAAAAAATCTTTTCTTTCTACTATTCGAAAAAAATGTTTGGGCCAGTGCTTCTCAAACTTTTCAATATTTGCCACCCAATTTTAAGCCAAAGTTTTCATCTCCCCCTATAATAATGATGTATTGAATGCAATAATAACGTAATTTTTACGCTCGCTAAAGGGTACACACACACACACATACACGCGATCTTAATTATAAACCTACAAATTATCAAAATAAGTATTAAAAAGGGATCCGACTACACGTTCGGAACCGTAACTTTCAAAAGCGTATAAATGGATAATATTTATATATTTTGTCACTTAGATTAGAAAATGTATAAAATATTGTTTTAGAATAGTATTACAATAAAAAAAAAGTACAATATTTTGAAAAAAATGAACATAGAATGACCCTTTTTTAAAAATATTCTCCTTTTAAAAAATGCTTCTATTATAATAATATTTTCCTTATAAAGACCCTGTACAGGGGTTCAACTAGAATTTTTGAAATATATAACTTAAAATGGGTTTATCCATGTTTTTTAACAACAGGGGGGAAAAATTTTTTAAAAAAAAAACGCCGATAATTATTTAAATTTGGGTTTTTGTAACCTGAAAATAATATGAACAAAAATCACATAGTTGAGACCTGTACAAAGGCCCTTATATACAGGCAAAATATTATTATAATAGACGCATTTTTCACAAAAGGAGAACTTTTTTAAAAAAAAGGTTTTCTAAGTTAATTTTTGTTAAAATATTGTATTTAAATTACTTTTTGTAAAAATTTTTAAAAAAAATTTTTAAACTTTATTCTAATCAAAATGACTAAATATAAAAAAATTATCCATTTATCTTTTTCACGGTTCCAACTAGTCCCCTTAGAACTACCTTAAAATTTATGATAACTATTTCAAACTTAAATTGGTAAACTTCTTATTTATTTATTTGGAAATTTTAGAGAGATTCATCTTTTAATGTACTTTAAAAACTAGGTAAAACGAATTTTTAAATTCATGAACACTATGTATTATTTAAAAAAGTAATTCACACTTTTTTTGAAAATTAGTATCTATTCATTTATATATCTTACCCATCAAAAAGAAATCTGCAAGGAAAACAAGAAAAGAAAAAAAAACACTCTTCAGAAATACATTGCATTTTCAACTTTAAAAAAATAATTTGATGTTAGAACTAATGATATTTTGCCAACATTTCCTAATTTTAAACGTGCATTATTTTATAAAAATTAATTTTAAGCATACTCTGCCTATATCCTTAAATTTAATTATGGTAAAATCTTTTAACTTTTTTTTTTTTTTTTTTTTTTTGTTTGGAAAAAAATGCCCCTTTTTTGTTTGGTGGGTTAAAACCCGTTCAAAGGGCACTGATCACCATAAAAAATTTATGAAAAGGTTTTAAAAAGTTCCAAATATTTTTACAAAATAGGAGAAAAAACAATTCAAGAAAAAAGTTCCAAAAAGAAAAAGCACTTGCTATTTGGGTTATTTTAAAAAGAAATCGTAAAATTTCTTGGTTCCAGGAAAAGTTCGCAAAATAGAAATTTTGAAAATGAGGTTCTTTACGGGGTTGACTCTATACATTTTTAAGACAGTAATTTTACGATTTTTAAAGTTTGCATTTGGAGAAAAAAAGACCGGATATAACTATCCAAAAGTCGTACTGACAGCAATCGATTCTCCTGAGCACGTTTACACGACACGTTCACAGATCAAATGGAGAAGTTTTAATTCCCCTCATTATCAAAGCAATTTATTATTTTTTCCCCTTGATAAGAGAAAAAAGCCATACAAAAAAAGACAGAAAAGAAAATTGATGTGCGGCATGATATAAAAAGAAGTCTTTAAAAATTATAAAAACTTCTTTTAAATAAAAAGAAAACATTTACCACTCTCAATACAAACTTGAGATTAATTTTTTTTTGAGTATAATTATCAGATGTGAAAAAAAATTCATTATAAATGAATTTTGGTCATTATAATTCGATGGAAATAATTTGGAAAAATTCTTAAAAAAGCCGTGCATGTTGAGAGATATAATTCAAAATTTTAGGGGAAAAAATACATTAATATGCTTTAAAAAAATTTTTAACTGTACACTCTAATTAGATTCTTAAAATTTCGCGAATGAACTCGTCAATAAACGATTGCTGACTTATTCTCTCTCTTTTTTTTTATTTCGTTTCAAATTGCTAAAAAAGCATTTCAATGGAAAATTACATCAATTTTTTTTTCTTATTAAACATTTTTTTATTTAAATTTAAACTTCTCACTAGAAACTACGGGAAGCCCTGGTGACAAACCCCAGGGTGTAACAAAGGGGGGGAGGGTTACCCCCTTCCCCTGACAACTCTTACCATAGAATTCCCCCTCGGCGCTTACATCTACATATTTTTGACAGTAACCCTGTAATGGGTTCTTTTCCCCACCTTTTGCTTCCTCTTGGGGAAATTTTTTTAACTGGGTTGAGTTTAAGACCACCTTCCGTAAGAGAACTTGCCTTTATGCAAATTTGGGTGTTGGAGAAGCCGATCTTTTCCCCCTATTTGCTAACAGATCCCTTGCCATTTCCCGAAGACGTTGCGAAAATTCCAGGCATTTCCAATTGCTGGGAAGGAATTTCGTAACGGGTGGTCGAGTTCGGAACCATCCGGCCCCGGGACTTTTAAAGGGGGCCCTTTAAAAGGTTATTACCCCTTTGGGGCGACTTTTTTGGCGTAAAAATGTCCCGCCTCGGCGCCTCTTGGACTTTGAACGGAAACGAGACTGATTTGGCGCGGCAAAAGGGGTAAGAATCGGGGGCCCGAGATGGGAAAGGCGGAAAAAAGAACAAGGGATTGAGGCCGAAAAAAAAGGAAGAAAGGATGACTGGAAAAGGAGGTGGAGGGCGAGAGAGTCCGGACGAAAACTGGATTTGAAGGGACCGTTTGGACGTCCTTTGAGCGATAGAAAAAGCGATAACACCCCGTAAGTACAGCGGTCTCCCAACTTGAAGATCAGGAACGGGAAGAGTCGAAAGAGTACGGCGAAGTTGGGCCAATCACTCCGACTCGGTGTGGAATTACCGGAAAGAACCTTTTACTCACGATTTAATAGGACTTTTTCTTGCGGGCGAGTTACGCCCTTATTTCATTGAAAAGACTCGAAATCATTACGGACCCTTTTTTCTATTGAATTGTAAAAGAATATACCATTTTATTTTTTTTATGATTTTCATACTGAAATAAATGTTACCCAAAAAAGCTGTGTGAAATCATTACAGTGTTATTTAAACGTACTAATGCGAGTGTTAGAGTTACTCCCTTGCTGCTTTAAAAAAGAGATTACGGTATATCGGAAGTCTTGGTTCGTCTTGAATGGGGCTTTTTGACTCAATATCAAGTGACCAGGACCAGACTTGACGAGAGCAGTTCATCGGATCACCGCAGTTAAGTGCATAATTTTTTGCTTTTCGGAATTTAGGGTAGCCATTTCATTTGATTTCTCTTAGTTTATAACATTGCTTGGGAGGTGCTCTTTAGGAAACCAAGACTCGAACGTGAGACTCTTATGAATAAAGCTCATTACCATGCCCATTGGGCTGTTATAGTCCTTATATACCTTAAAAAATAAAATTTCAAACAAAAATTTTAGAATTGTTTTGGGTATTTCTTTTTTTAAAAAAGCAAAAACAAACACTTCGATTACAAACTGTTTATATTCTAAATTCCAAACAAAACCTGCTTTTTGAAAAATACTCTTACTTATATATACCTTGCTGTTAATATCAAACGTAACTAAAATGATTAGAGATATTTAGTTTTTATTCGCATTTCTTGAAAAAAGTTTTGAAAGAAAACTGTGAACACAGGTATAGATACTTGTTCACTCAAACAATTTCTAAAAATAAATCATCAACAAAATAAGCCTCTCTCAGGGGCTAGAATAAAACTCTTTCGAAAACATCTCACTACAAAGTTATTTTTACAATCAATCATCAAAATAAATATTTCTCCAGATCACAAAGTATAAATTCGTTGCCACAAGTGATTTTACATAATATAGATAAATAAATATAATAAAAAAGATACTTAAAAAAAGAATTAAATTAAAGCCCTCGACCTCTGTTCACAAATATACTTTATTCAATTCCAATATTATAGTTCACCTTTTTATTTAATTATTTATAAATCTTGTTCAAATTTTCAATTTTTAAAAAAAACTTTCTATTCATCCATTCAATTAAATCCCAAAAACTTGTAATGGATGACCAATTTAATAAATTTTTTCGAATATTAATTCATTAATTAAATTAAAAATGAATGAATAGTAACAAAAAATAATATTCCAACAGCAATATACAGAAAGGGAAATTTCCCCTTTCCCCCCCCCTGTAGCGCAATGGATAGCGCGTTGGACTTCTAAGCCCGAGCTCGGGGTTTGAATTCTGAGAATTTGATTTTTTTTACTACACTATTTTATTAGAATAATTCAATTTAATGAATGAATAAATAGTAACAAAAATAAAATAGTCCAGCACCTTATATAGGAAGGAAAATGGAAAATTCCAAGGAAAATCGCTTTCTATTTTGTCACTTAATATTATGATACTCTGTCACATATGTATATACATAATTATATTAATTGCAACTATTTAATAAAAAGTAACTAAAATAAAATGTTTCTTTGTTGACCTAAGTAGGAAATGACTTAATTTTTTTATATATATACATTACTTGTTTTGCTTACACAAACTGAAATATAAAAACTCTAAATTATAAATTCACCCTAAATTTTGAAGATATTTGTTAATAGTATGGCATCTTTATCTCAAATGCCATTACAGCACACTAAAAAGCTATCAAAAATTCCACACTTCCTTCTACCTCCAAATAGAAGGAGGTCCTAAATCCTCTGAAAAGAATGCGAACTTTTACTCCATATTTCCTCTCGACGTCGACAAATCTTTCCCACTCAGTATCAGAAGCTCCTGGATAGGATTCGTTCAAGAGCTTCTAAAGTCAATGCATTGGCGTCCGGGGGCTTGGAGACACGCCCTTGCATCACACCTCACCGGTGGATGCTCGAAATTAAGCTCGAAACCAATAGAACAGGTCTTTGGGGGCCTACGCCCTCACACTGTCCTAAAAGTGGCCCCAGGGCTGATGACATTTATCATTATAAAGCTTCAATGGAGTCAGCTTACATCCTTTCCTTAATCAATGAAAGAAAAAAAATTTTTTTTTCTTAGTGGACTTTGGAACAGAAGAGACTTTCTCATTTAAAAGACGAATATGGAAGGGATTATCCTTATAGAGTGATGGAGGTACACCAGTCAAGCATTTAATGCGTGAGGCGTTTGATGGATAGATTTGAGAAATAATGAAGTCATCTATTTTTAAAGTTTGCTAGAGTCATTAAAAATGACGTAATGGGAAAAAAAGTAAAAATATACGTCAAAAATTTCTGGTAAAGAAATCTGATTAGTATTACCTTTGTCTCACTGAACAAAAAAATTGGAATAGTGTTGTAATAATTATATTAGAAAGGAAATTACAAGTAATTTTGTGGTAAATATACTTACTGTAAAATACGGCGTATAACACGCACCACCGTATATATATACTGCTGTATATATATAACACTCACCTATACTTTCAAGAAAGCTGCAATTTTTATTTTTAGATATATATTAGGTGTATAACGCTCACTCCCTTTTTTACGAAGAAACATGAAATGTATGTGCGCAATGCTCTTATATTTTGAAGTCATTTATTCGAGGTATTATTCCAAGCTTTAGAAAAAAGAATTGTATACTTCTAGAACTACGACCCCCTTTAAGTTTTATAAGGAATGTCATCTCTTTGCCCAAGCAAACATTATTCCGATATATGATGTAAAAGTCTCATTTTTTACGCTCGTCTCTTTTTTTTTTTTTTTTTTTTTTTTTTTTTTAAAAAAAGTTCTTCATACCCAGGCACTTATAAGAAGCCATGCCCATGGTTTCGATCTTATATTTTTTGTGTTAAAAGTGCGCGTTATACGCCGGATTTTACAGGTATATCCTTTTTTCACATTTTCTTAAACGAAGTTGTCTAAAGTTATGAAATAATCTAGAATGAGGATTCTTAAGTTATAATTCTTTTCTATATATTTTTTTGTTTTTATTATTTAAATTATATATATCATTGTAGAAAATGTATATTAAAAAATATCCGCTATAAAAATTCTACTGGAAACATGAATTTTAATTTTATCACATCTTTAGTGTTATTTAAGAGTATACAATAGCTTACAAATTACTGTTATTATTCACTCTTTAAGATAACTACAACACAATTACTCGCTCGCCTGTAAAAGTTGTCTTCCTCATCGATTCCCAAGCTGAATTTCAACTTTAAGTAGTAACACACCAACTGACTGCCTTAATACAATTCAGTTCCGAACTAAAATTGGGAAGCTCGTTTCATATGGCTGGACTGCGGCCTTATAGTGGGTCCCAAGTGATGTTGGGATTCCCAGCAATGAGAGAGCCTACTAAAAAGCCAAGTAGGGAGCTGGGTCATCTCAACCGGAAGTCCCCTTGACCATCAGAAGAGCAAATGGCATTATATTCACATACAGTGACCGATAGCGCGCGTATTTAATCAAACGCAGAGTCTTGGAAGACATGGGGAATGAGTGAGTGAGTAAGTGGTGAATATTAACGTCGCACTGTTCAGTTACACGAGGGCTTTTGGCGACGGACACATAGTACAGACCATGGTCAGTGACGTGGACAACACCTGAGCACCAACCCCTTTCTAACACTACCACACCACCAACGGGAGGACGTTTCAGCTCTCGACAGATTTAACGTGCATCGCTTTGCCCTACACGGCGGGTCTTTAGTGATAATGGGCTCGAACTCATGACATGCCTGCCGCTTGATCGATACCTTGACCACTGGGCTAACACGCGGCCCTAAGACATGGGGAAACCCTGGCCACTGTGGGTCCTATCCAGAAACACCTGGAGAGCCGAGGTCCGTTGCCGCGCTCATCCCAGCCACCGGACATGACTATTTGGAATTATATACACTCCGATGGCATGAAGCACGGCTGCTGACGAACCTGTCCGCTCTGCGGCCATGCCAGGATGGATGGCGACCCCCTGCCCAATGCACGGGACTCGATGAAAAAAACAAACGTCGTAAAATTCGGGATTGGCGTCAAATGGTCAGAAGCCAAGCACGGGCTTGGAAAAAATAAAATAAAAATTTAAGATAAAAACGTTTCACGCTGATGTTAAATTTCAGAAACTTTCAGAAAAAAATCTGTCTTTTCTGAAAAATAAATTTATTTAAACAAAAAAATTCTTTGTTCATTCGTATATTTCATTCTCTTTTCATTTAAATATTCTGGAAATCTTTTGAATAATCATCAAATCTGAAAAAAAAATGTCTTTTTGTGTTGAAAAAAAATTTTTACATTTTGGGGAAAAACAGCGTCCTTTTAAAAATTTTTTAAAAAAATTTCCGTGGATAATATTCTAAACTTTTTTTATTTCAATCAAATTAAATGCAAAATTTGAGTTCTATCAATATTCTGTTATAAAATTCAACCATTACAACATTTTTTTTCTTCATTGTTTGGGGTTTTTTTGATTTAACGTCCCCCTACGAAACAACGCAAAGGCTATTGGGGATGGGCCTAATTTTGAACCAAAAACAAGTATCGATGGGGCATTTTAACAGGTACCCATCTAAAAAATTCCCCCGGGGTTTTAAAATTAAAACTTTGAACCTCGACATACAACGTACTTTTCAGCAGATGTATGTGGACAAGAAGAACCCCTTATCCTTGACTGCCTCGCGGTCATCATTTTCATCTTATAAATTGTATCAAAAAAGGGAAATGTATTTTCTCAAATAATCATGAGAAAGAATTATTATTCAAAGAAAGTTAAACTTTTCATGAATATACATATTTCGGAAAATATTTTTTAAATTTTTTTTTCCTTTTTTTTTAAAATAATATTTTTAAAAAAAGTTTGTGGGTTCATGTAAAATTACAATTGTTCAAATATTTAAAACAAAAAAAACTTCAAATTAAACATTCTTTAATAAAACTTATCTGAGTAAGCAAATAGAACTAAAAAAACTTCACATTGAAGCAATCTTTCTCCGGGCGACATGTTCCTTACTTTCATTTTTTATTTAAATTGATACATAATAAAAATATATCAAGCTTCAATAAAAAAAAAGCTGAGTGTCAATTATAGTCAAAATAGATGCCCCAACAACT
>BMAV01006381.1:0-22549 GCA_019973955.1 Trichonephila inaurata madagascariensis
GGGGGGAATTTAAAAATTCATTGAAGCTGACCGGCTATCGGGATAAAGAAGGATACAAGGGCTCCAACTGAAACTAAGTAATTTTCAATAATTTGAAACATTTGATTAAGTTTTTAAGATTTCAGATTGATCTCTAAACTATTAAGTTGTGTGTTATTATTAAGTGTTAAAGATAGAATAAAAGTAGCTATTTTTAAGATCATGTCTGTTTCTTTCCCGAACGCTCTTACACTCGTGACAGTGTGGCTCCATATAGGTAGATACCAAACGCCATAACGTATTTTTGACACCCAGTTTCCTCCCCAGAGAAGGGCACTTGAGCTCTGACGATGTGAGATTGTACCAGGAATTTAAATTTGCCTAGAGCACCCAAGCCAAACATCTTTATATAACATGCCGCATAATCATACGACATGGATGCGGTCAACTTTTTGCATCAGGAAAATCCACCACTTTTGCCGGGGTTTAAATCTGCAAACTTGAGTTACAAGGCTAATTAAAAGTCAGGCAAATATTTTAATAGATATGAAGAAATCTGCTTCGATTTGAGCTAACTTTTTCACTTTTAACGTAATTTTCAATTTTTTTCTGTAAATTTACACATTTGTACAAAAAAGTGTGTGTGTGTGTTTAACACGTGTTTAATAAAAATTTAAATCTTATAAATTAATAAATATTATAAATCGATATGCGTGAAAGAAACCGTAAATTAAAATTTAACATGCACTAGAATATCGAATTAGGGAGTTACAAGAAAGTGTTTTCGTTTTTCTTGTTCTGAGTACAATAGCATCGGATAATTTTATATCACCTTCACGCTACTTGTTTGCATATGCATGACCTTACTTTATTGGGGTCAATAGAAGGATAGTATGCCACAGTACAGCGAAAGTGATTAAATTTTAAACATGGTCATATGTTTTCTGCACTTTTGTTCAATGGACATTTCGCGTGTTTATATTGCCGTGTCACGTTGTGTTGCTGCTATGGCAACAATACCAAGAATCCCGACGGTAGAGCGAATCATTGTCTCATTACAATTAAATCCTCAAAGCTTGGATTAAGAGTCGGCAAATCAAAGAGCTAAAAAGAATTATTCAAAAGGTCAGGTAAAATACTTTTCTTTTGCACGTCTAAATATTTTCCACTATTAAGAATGTTCCGCTTATTTATGTTGTCTTGAATGCTTGATAAATATATATCTTTTCAAGGAAAAAAGGGGTTGTTTTTTTTAAAGTTAAATTTGATCAATTCTGTCTTGGTTTTTGATTGATTTGAAATTGTGTATTTGTTAGTAATTCCTGCTTTGGATAAGATGTATAATTAGATGTCACATAAATGAAAAAAGATTGTGTGTTGAAAAATTTATATTTATTTTCAATTGACAATATTATCGAAGGGAAAAATTTGTATTTAATTTATAGAGCTGATAATACTGATTTTAAACATACATTTCTTTTTATAAAAATAATTTGAAAAAGGAAAATGTTTTTGTGAGGATTTATAGTTTTTTAATTGGCTTAAAATTCATGTTTTTCTGTTTTTTAAAATTTAAATCGTTAATAATATTTAATTAAGTTAATTTTAATGACAAAAAATGCTTGTTTATAATTTATTTTTGCTCATCATTCCAAGAAATTTTATTTTTCAACTGAATCTTAAAACTTAATCTTTTCTGAATTTGTTTTTTTTGAAAATATCCCTATGTTTTTTTGAATTTTTTTTTTCAACATCTAAAACAATACATTTTTCAAAAGAAAATTTTAAAAAAACAAAATATTTACACTAAAACACCAGCTAAATTTGCATTATTTTCCCGTTACTTTTTAACAGAAAAGATTTAAAAAGTTTAAGTTTAATAGGTCACGAAAATTAATATATTATGTAAACGAACAGATTTTTTTAAAAAAATAAAATCGCCAAATTGAAAGACTATTTTACATTTGTAAATAAATATGACATTATTAGAAGATACTATTAGATTAATAAATGATAATATTAAAATATAAAGAAAAAAATTAAAGATTTAACGCATTCTTGAGATGCTTAGTATATACCTGAAACTATTTAGTAATTTAATTCGCTTTCAAGAATCCTCTTCATTTAAGTTTTTATAACTAATTTCAATGAGCTCTTTTTAAAACATATTTTGAAATAAATTATCCCTATACAGAGAAAATATTTCTAAGTAATCTTAGTTTATAGTAAACTTATACATCAAGATAAACTTTTTAAAAAGAATCTTGTTTCTAGAGCGATTTTGATAATCTATGCAACAAATATAAAAAGGGAATGAGATGGGTATCAAATAAGAAAAATGAAAAAAATTATAGATTTTTTTAAAAAAAAATTGTTAAAGCTACATAAAAAATACAAAAAATTGAATTTCCAAAAAAAGGGATATAATAAAAGGTATCTTTTTCTTAAAAATGTTAAAAGCCAATAATTTATATGAGAGAGTTGAAAAAAAAACACACACATCAGATGTATGCCAGGTTTTTTTTTTACTCAATATTTTAGAATAAGACCGAAATTGAAAACTCATCCTTTTACGTAGAAACTTTTCCAATATAAATATAATACTAGTAATCTTGAGAGATGTATCTTTAATGAGCTTTTTGTTAGCTAATTTGTTTATTATTTGAGTAGCATATTATATCAATATGCTTCTAAAATCTGTTTTAGTTGTACATATTTTTTCTATATACAACATGTATCATATTTCATTATTTACATTTTAAAATGTAAAATAAATTTTGGATTAAGATAAAATATTGAATATTTATAGTTGATGCTTTTTAAGAAAATTCATTATTATAAAAGGGTATATGTATGTGGGTGTGCCTCCAAACCACGTAAGGTTATATTTACATTGGAATATTTATGATCTAAAAATTTTTCCTGAGTTAGTCTCTAAATGTGATACAAATAAATTAAAAATGTGTGTGCTGGTAAACTTCGATACGTTATTCGAAAGTACCTATATCAACTAAAAGTAGATAATTTCAGTTATTAAATAGCAAGCATGTTAAAGGGACACAGTATGATTAAAATAATAAAAATCTTTTAAAAAATTAAATTATTTTTATTCTAAATTATTTTTATAATATTTCCTACATTTCACAAATTTTGAAAGCTCTAGGTTTAAAAATTCCAGAGTTATGGTACTTTTATGTTCATTTTATTGTTCACATCTCAATAGCAAATAAAAATTTTCAACGGATTTATTTCTAAAAAAAACCTCATTTATCTTCATTTAAAATGCTAACTTTTTTTTCTATTGTACCTAATGCTTTGAAATTTTTTCTAACTGTTGCTACTAGTATCTTGTAACAGAAGCTGGTATGCATTTTGAATCAAAGCAATACTTATTTTTTAAAAAAATATTTCACTTTAGAATTTATACATTTTTTTATGGAATTTTAAATTAGCGTTCATAAAAAGAGTATTTTATGAATATCAATCATGTTAGCAGAAAAACCACACCGAATTTCGTTATACAATTTGACGTATTTCTGAATCAAATTTCATGAGTGTAAGTCAATTTATGTAGGAGGAGTAGCATTTTAAAATCCCTTCATAAATTGTTTGTTAGTGTGAATACTTCCACACAAACGCACACATATTTTAGATCGAATTTAATTTGTCTTTCAATTTTAAGCATTTACTAGTGCAAGAAATAATCAATTTAACTGACGATGTTACATAACATAATGAAGTAAATGTTATGACGCATTTAATTTTGCAATTTTATATTTTTATTTATTGAAATGCTTAACTGAATTCAAATGACATGAAAGTAATTGCAAAGTTGAATGTCCTAATGTAGAATTTTCTTTTTTCAGTGACGTAAAATTATTAAATTAACTATAATAAAAAAGATTTTACAGACAAATCAAAATTAACGTGATTCCTTTTTAAAATTTTGTGAATAATTTATGTATTATTGCTGCACATTAAATATAGAGAGCACACAGTTCTACAAAGCTAACTTTACACAATATTAAGGAAAATATATTCTTTCCCGGGCATTCTAAATTTATTTATACACAAGATTGTTGCAATTAATAATTCTGAGTATAAATGCATATATGTATGACACACATCAACCTATTTTAAAATTAATTTTATTCTAATAATTTTCATTTTATTCTAGGTTTTAAGAAATGGCGGTAGAATTCAAAAAGCTGAAAATGATTCGAAGTAATTGTATTAAAAATCATTGAATTAACACTTAATTGCATTTATAAGGAAAAATATTGAAGTATACTCTTTCTTATTTAACATTTTCATTCAAATTTTTCAACGATTATTTATTTCTTGTACTTTTTTAAATACATCCAAATTTTAAAAAAGGTAATAGATAATTATATCGATAATATCACTCAGCGTTTACTGCAAAATTAATTTTAAAACACTTTCTTTCAAAAAGTAAATGTTTTATTTTAAATAAATTGCAATGCAATTTATAATGATCTAACACAGATACACATAAATCTATTTAAAAATAGTAATGATATATTTAAATTATTTTTAAAAAATCTTACAGTTGTTAAAATTTTGTCTTGTAAATATATATTAAATACTAGCTCTTAATTTCTGAAAAATTGCTTAAAATTAACTTTTAATATATTTTCTTGATAAAATTTACAATTAATATAATTTTTCTCAATGTTATGCATCATAACGCTTCAATTTTTCTACTACCATATACATGTTATAATAATACTATCAACGCAATATTTTAACTGTTCTTAACTTATTTAAATTTATGTGATCTACAATTTATCACGTGATTTTTTTTCATCTAGGAAAGAAGATAGTGTGAAATATAAGTTCTAAATGATTTTTTGAAAATATTTCTCAGTATATATAATCAAGGAGAATAATTATTTTGTTCATGGCAATAGTACTGCATTATTACAAACTAAAAGAACTTAATAAAATCTCCAGAAAATATTTCTTTGTATCCAAAGAAACTATAAAAATTTGTCATAATTTCAACGATCCACTATGGGTTTGGACACTTCAAAAGACATCAACCCTAATGCTGCCAGAGGGTACATCCTTGAAAAGTTTACTCGGCATAAAGGTGGTGTGAATTGTATGATAATGGAACCTGAGAAATATCTTATGGCCACTGGAGGTGAAGATAGAAGCGTAGTGCTTTGGCGCAGCAATACAACGCCAACTCAGTCAAAAGCTACTTTGAAAGGACACACTGACTATGTTTCATGCTTAGCTTTTCACGACAAGTACGTTTTGTCTGGATCTGCTGACTGCTCGATTAGAAAATGGTGTTTGACAACTCATGAATGTCTGTTCGTATTTGAGGGTCACACTAACAGAATCAACAAATTACTTTGTGCAGGAGATTTCTTGTTTTCATCATCAGTCGACCATACTGCTAGAGCGTGGACTTTGGTAACGAAGAAATACGATGCGATGGACGATGTATGTCTACAGAAGTTTGAGGTAAGTTAGTTTTTACTAATCGTATCCATAAGAATAATGCAAAAAATAAATAATGCTTTACGTATTTCCTCCTTAAGAGAAAATTGTTTTTGTAAGTCACTAATATGAATGCCGCCCAGACTGAATAGTGATTAGTGATGCTGATTGCTGTACCGAAAGACTCGTTCGAATCCTGGAGAAGACATGGATGTTTGCAAATGTATAGAGCCTGAAAACCTTCTCAAGCGGCTAGTGGAACACATCCGAGACATTTTCCCTCAAAATTGGGGGAACGAAGTGAAATCTTAGGGTCACCTGCATAGTACTCAAAGGTGTGGCTAAAACGACAGATGCAATTCACCCCCCCCCTTTGCCACAATGAATTTCATAGGCCTAGATTGATACTAAAGCTTATATCGAGGTCTTTTTAAAATCATCTTTAGTAATTAGCTATATAAGGAACTTTTTGGTAAAATAAGACTCGTGAGTGGTGGAATAAATTTAAAATTTTGGAAGACAATCCCACTCTCGTTAAGTGGGGTTGATGGACGATAAGATTGGTGTGACGTAAAATTTTCACATCAGCGTGACTAAAATAGGGTGCAAATTCAAATATTATATTCGTTCCCAAACTTACTCGAGCCCATGAGCCTCTTTTTAAGCCAACAATTTGGCCATGAGCTTCCAGGTGAAATTACTCTATCTCAATGCACAACAGAAAAATTACAAATTAACTTTACTGTACGGAAAATAGTAAATGAAAATGATATTCATAAACATTATATAATAAGATTTGTTTATAAACGAACTTTTTACTAAAGTATAATCTTCTTGTATATAATCAATTTGAGATTAACTTTGGTTAAATCACATTTATGTATAAAATATCAATTGTATTCAGAAATATTTAAGTAACTTACTACATCATTTTAACAATACAAAGAATGATATTGCTTTTGATTCAAAACTAAGGAAAATTTGTTACATTCAATTCACATCTCTCGTCTCATTTATACCGCGACATTTTCGACAAGTTATTGTATATAGTGGAGAGATTCCGTTCTTATTTAGTATACCTCATAGACGGCCAGCCCCGATCGTCCCGATTTCCAATTTTGTGATGCTTGTCATTATTTGTATGCTATGTACCAATCATACAAATAATTCTAAGCTTATATTCTAAGTTTTTTAATTCGAAAAAATCATGACTAATTTTTTAATAATGGAAATGGACACAAATATTTTACTTTATTTCAAATATTTTCCTCCTCTAACGTTGAATACGCAGTTCAAAATTAATTTTAATTTGCCACGAACCCCTCAACAGTCATCAAGACCCCAGAGTACCGCTGGAACCACTTTGGGAACCTATATGTCAGCATATATTTAACATTGTGAAGATGATGTCCTCGAACTTCGCGTGAGGCGTTTTCGAGGTTCTACCGGTCTTATCATTCCTGAGGATTTTAATACTAGCAAATATTTTAGACAGGAAAACGATATTTTTTGTTTGGGTTACCCTCAGTCTAAATCTTTCAGAACCTGTTGGGTATTCTGTAAAATAATTTATCGCACAACGTTAAGCCTCTTCCACATTCCCTGCCAAATGTTGCACAACCTCTATAATATAACCTCATAAAGTGTTTTTGTGCTGTTGGTATACATATTATTCAACAAAAGACCTTATTTAAATTAGAAATTATGAATGATGGATCAGTTATTGCAGGGGTGTAACGGGCCCCCTTCAAAGTCAGGTTTTGGGCACCAAGCCAAATCTTACAAACGACTTCTCAACCCTAACCTTTGGTAACCTAATAATAATAACCTTTCTAACCTAATCATAAGTTTTGTGTAGCAGGATATCAAGAATTATGTAACTTGAGAAACACTATAAAAAATGCCCACTATAGCTGACTTTGAAAAAAAAAAAAACAGCTGAGGCCGTTAATAACAAACGAAATTATTCATCATTTGAATCAAAACCGGCAGTTGAGTTGGACACATCTGACACTTCTATTGATGATAGAATTTTTGATTCTCAGTCAGTAATAAATATGCACGCTATGTTATCTAGTTGAGATGAATAGTTGTTAGGTAGTAGTTCTATTCCTAATTTCAAGGTGTATTTTTATATGTTGTATGTACTTATAGACTGAATTTTCGCAGTATGCAAATTTTAATTTTTTTGTAGTAAAATGCATAGGTTTTGCTTTGTAAATATGTAACTTAGATTTTATTATTACTTTTTTGCACGGTGTTTTGGAACAATATTTCTCCTTACAGGATTTTTAAAATTGTGTGGAGCATATTCCCAAATTTATCATATGTCACATGTATTTTTTTTACTGGTTTTCTAAGAAACCTATCTACCCTTGTAAAAAAAGAATTTAGTGTATTTTCGTGATATTATCATTCATCTTTAGATCTTTTTGGTTATTTGAGTGACTATAGGACAAAACGCGTCTCTGCGGAATAAACTTTGGCTGCTATTATTCGTAATTACAATACCAACTTACACACACTTTCTTTCTTTTCAAATTGCGTTGGAAATAGTTTACATATATATGTATGTATATGCACATCCCTTAAATGCACTTTTAACACCAACGCTAGTATAAAATATGCCATTTTTAAATATACAGTTAAATTCGATATTTAAAGAAATCATCAAAAAGTATGAGTACGAAGAGCTTTTTGTTATGAAGAGTGCAGTTTCAAAAAGAAAAAAAAAACTTATGGAGAGATTCTTCTGTTTGAAGCTTTATGGAAAACCAAATCTTGCCTTCAATGCACGTTCGCTGTGTTGTTGAATAACAGCTATCTGGCAGGGTCAGCTTGGGTCACTTGATAAATAGAAGCGAAAGATGTTACACTTTCATTTACTCTCTTCCCTAAAGCCGTTTGAAAGCTTGTTTACGAAATGAAAGTTGAATATTGGTTCACGAAAAATCTTTCTTTAGAAAATTTAAACCTTATATCTTAAAATTTTAAAAACATCATCTGGTAATTTTTACTTATAAATATTCAGAATATTTGTAATATAATTTTGCAACTCTTTATTAACTGCTGCATACAAAATAATTCTATACTCACTTCCATATTTAGTTTTTGAAATGCGCACGAAAATAAAGCAATTAAAAAAGGATTTTGAAAATTATATTTTTGTATGTGATAAATGACACTTTGCTAATTAGTATATGGTGTTTTCTTTCAAAATTTATCAAGAAATAATTGAGTTGCTAATTAGTATCTGTGTGTTTTTTAACTAATTTATTAAGAGATAATTGAATTGAACTATTATATTTACCTCTTTCTAAATAGATTTCTGAAACAGAATCGTGGCTTTCGCTATTGCTGTTCGTACGTGCGATACACTCTACCTATATTGGTTTCTAAGGCCAATCATTGATCAAAATGTGTGAAGGATTATCTAAGTCTTGACAGTTTAAGTTAACGTCATTTTGAAATAAAAATCGATATCGATAAAATTCAAACTTTAAAATATAATACAAAATATGTACAAAACAACGAATGGAATCGCATGAAAATCGAGGAAAGTTTTATAAGTATTAAAAAAATTCTAAGGTCCTATTTAGCTGAAATTTATGAATTTTACCATAAAAATTAAGGAAGCTCTTTTACAAAAATAAAGTAAATGGTAACATTTCTTTTAAAATTATTAATAAACAAGATAAATTTTATTTAAGGTAGAAATGTTCGAAAGAATTGCTGCTTACAAATGCAGTGAGTCATAAAAAAAATTGAAAAACCCTCAATGTTTAACCCTATATAAGGTCTCATGGTAAGTATTCTTTTCTATCACCTTTATCAATCTAATCTGTGCATCATTTTCCTCTATTTAATTTATAAGTCCTTATGCATATTACAAAACTATGTAAATTTGCAAAAACATAGTTTACATATTTAGGGTATTTACTACTTGCTGATCCCTGTTTTCATAAATATCATTGAAAGTAATGTTTTTATAAATTTCTAATTTAATAGTCATCTATGAATATAAATTTTATCTCTTTTGTAATTCCTTTTCTTAGATTGTGGTATTTACAAAACATATTTCAAATTCCATGCAAAAAGAAATGTAAAGAGAACTAAAAAGCATAAAAAGTCCTTCCTTTCAATAGTATGCAATACATGATAGTAAAAATAATTTCTCTTACTAAAATTAACCCTAAAAATCAAGTTAGAGTTATAAGCTAAATGAATTTCTTTTCTTAAATCAAATGCAATTAAAAAAAAATTTTTACCATCTCTAGGGAAAAAAAGGCACTATAAATGGTTAAGCTGTGAAATAGCTGCATATCCTGACGTTACCCTAACTTTTTCTGATTGTATAACTTTATCCCCATAGAAATTTCTCCTTTCCCTCTCGACACCAGCACTTTCGGAGGGTGCACGAAGTGTGAGTGATTTATATTTATAATCCGTTGAACTAGATATCATAAATATCAAAAGCAAGTAGAGACAATTCTTTGAGTACAACATTGAGTATGATGCAAAGAGGAAAATGATTAAGTAGCAATTCTCGCACATTTCAATACATTTATACTACTGTATTAATTTATATTTCTTAAAAATTTATTCAAAAATGCTAGCTGTGTAATTTTTGTGTGTAAAAATATTTTGGCATAAAAACTTTGTCTTTTATATCTTACAATAAAATGAAAAACTTATTTCTGTTCCCCCCTTTTTTTTGTAACTGTTATTATTGTTCCAGGGACACTCAAAAGCAGTATACCCGTTGGTTTTTATTCCAGACGATGAAAGTTCGTTAGATGGTAAAAATCCATCGAAATGATATATTCATCACTGGCTCATCAGACAAAACAACTAGAATATGGTCTCTGAAGACCGGGAAAACATTGCATGTAAGCACATATTTTCTTATGTTGAGTTGTATGTTAGTGAATGCAAAATAATGAATTTTGTGTATTAGATTTCATTTTCTATGATCAATGAGGAATGAAAGAGCTTGATAAATTTAATTAAGTACAAAATTTATTGTAAATTATTATTTATGATTGTATTAAAATTTTTTTTAAAGGTAGATACTTAAATATAACTCAAGTATATGCTTTATTGATTATTAACATAGTACTTCAAAGCAAGCAACACAAAGGGTTTTGTGGGTGGACATCGCAATTTTGAATCTCGATGAAATGATATATATTTGAACTAGTACTCCACTCTCTAAATTTACACACTACGTCAACGTGAGGACTTAAGAGCTTCCTCAGATTTAACGGGCATGGGCCTCTGTATAAGGACGGGTATTAATTGTATGAAATAATTCGTAAGCAAATTGGAGAATATTGATTTTCTTTAACTACTATAAATATTATAATTGACTTAACTTCTTTTTGTCCCTCAGTTATCAGATTAAAACTTTGCAAAAAGAAAAATTAAAATCTTAGAAAAATTTTATGTAAGCATCTCATCAGTTTTTAAACTCTTTCAATTCAGTAAGTTTTATAATTCTTATCCCATTTTCGGCTACATATTCTTCAAATGACCCAACTAAATTTCATGGCATTTCCTTATTATAGCTTTAAAAACCGTTGCAAGTTTTAACGAAATTAAAGGAATGATGTAGTGTGGAAATGTAGCGAATAAAATACTAATATGTCGTCCTCTTTATTTGAGCCTGGTTAAAAAAATTACTATAACCCCCATCAGTAGGCTAATATATTTCTCTAATGCGAAGTTAATACAAAAAGTACCCAAATAAATTTGTAACGAAGTATATGGTAACTATATAGGAAATAAACTTTCAACCTACTTTTACCACAATTTTCTATCTCACCTGAAATTTCCGCCAAGTGAAATATAAGCAGATTGTGATGCTATTTAATCATACAGCTATCAAACGTGCATCTAATTTGCATTAAGTTTCTTTTCTCCTATGGGGAATAAGTTCTTCTTAATATATAAATGCACGTGATCTGCTTATTTCGGGAGATTATTATGACTGTTTCTTAAGATGTTAGTACGATTGAGTGTTTGCTTAGGTTTGGGGGAATTAAACTGTTTTATGTTAATAAATTTAATGTTTTAAAGTTTTTCAGGCTTTGTTTTAATGATTCTTGAGTTTCACTGCATAAATTATATCGCGGATTATATATAATTTCGTTTTTATTCGCATCAAAATAATATTTAGCAAAGCTCTTAGATCAGTGTCAAGAATAACCAAACTCTTCATTATATTTTAATTCAATGAGATAATTCATAAAAATGTGAGAATACATTATTTTTCTTTTTTAAATATATTTAAAAATATTAAGCATTTTGTTAAGACTGCTATGCTAACTTTTTAATGATATTCACGTGCTAGAAAATGCGAAGTTGTTTAACTTGTATACATTTGAATATTTATCTAATCATATGTTAAAACACTTGTATTCGAATGTTCACGCTTTCGAAGCTATCGATAATTTTTCAAGTATCGCTATGTCTTGCAACTAATCTACAATAGTATTATCAACTGTGTTGACTTTTCTATTAAGGGGGTATAGTAACTTGTGCGAATTTTGAAATTGCTTATTTCGACATACTTTTTCGATTCCTCATAAACCAGTAAATTTTGCTCATTTATGACTTTTTAAAAAGTTTTTGAAGTAAAGTGCAGAGTTTAAAATATCAAAATAATTTTTGCAATGAAAAATTGTTTTTTTTTTAAATAGCATAAAGTATGAGCACTAAAATGTAAAATTCGCTTACTCTTTCTGATTTCCACTAGATAACTTTTTAGAAAGGTGTATATTGGGGTAGAGATTCTACATTCTTTTATATATTAAAACTAAAGAATGCTTGTATACTATATATCTCAAATTTTAAGTTTATCTCCTCTATTTAGGCAATTTTTAAAATAAAAACAGCTAAAAATTTTTGAATCATTTTTTTTCTAATTATTTTTTCCTACTCATTCCAATCCATAAAATTGAGTTATACAAAATACAGATCTACAAATATACAATACATAAATAAAATATAGCTGTACAACCGAAACTTTTTTCGTTCAAGTGTAGTATAGGGGGGCCACTTCGGATTTGGCTATTTTTCTTTGGATTTGGCGATTTTTATCTTCATATTTTGGTGAGATATCGAATTCATTATAAAATAAATAATAAATAATTCCGAAAAAAGTACCTTGGCGACCACTTTTATTCGCCAAAAAAATGGACTGCGCCAAGTGGGCCCCCCTATACTACACTTGAACCACTTTTTACCTTTAAAATAATTTTTTAATTTCTTATGCCGGGCCTTATTTTCATGCATTATTTTTTTCTCATTCTCAGTCTTACGAGTCTCTTTTGTGGAATATTTAGACTTAATTTCTACTCCCTTTGTTCACGCAATGTCAGCCTAAAAGCAGAAAAATACTCTAATTTAAAAACCCAGATGTTTCATAATATCTAGGCGATTAGTTATTCCATCATTAAACATCACTGTTTTTTCATTTTACGCCATTACCTAATGTTATTTTGGAAGATCTTGATATTTTTGGTCAGTGTTCTTAAAGCTATTAAATTGAAAGATTAATTGATGGGGTGAATAGGTATAATAAGATTATATTTGCTACAAAGTTTGTTTTCGTTGTTTTGCACTTAAGTATATTTCGAAATAGCATAAATTAGGAAGATGTATAGAGCATCGTTTTATAATTTATTAAATATAACAACGTTATATACTAGTACTCCTTATATCACATACAACAGTGTTTCTCAAACTGTGGGGCGCGCCCCCCTAGGGGCGTGATAACCCTAGAAGGGGGCGCGAGCATATTGAAAAGTCGAAAACAAAACCTTTACCCTTTACACTCACTTAATACACTTATAAATATATCAGTACCACGCAATGTATTTTATAGTTAATGGAACAATAGTAAGTTAATAACAATTTTAATAATTACCAGTGACCCCATGGGCTTGTCATACATAAAATTATATGCAAAAAGTAGCACTTATCTTAATAATTTGTACTCTTACAGTTAATCCCTTAAATGCTGATAAAAAATTACGTGATTCGCTTCCTAATGCCACCATTTAACACGTAGACGAGCGTATGTGGTATTTTTAGGGGGGAAGGAGGATTAAATAAAAGAAAATCCTCTGAAATAAGTAAGTCCTTCGCAAACACTGTCTAGGTCATTTTATTGCATTCCAAAGCCTTCGGAGCAATCTTATGAACAGGAGTTCACAGAAAAGGTCGTACTTCGGAAAGACGTATATATACGTTCATGGCAATTAATGCACTGTCTCAGCGAGACGTTTATATACGCCGCACTTAAAGAGGTTAAAGTCGTATTGTAGTTTTAGCATCTAAGTATAGTAGTACTGAATTCACACACGCACACACAAAGCATTGTTATTGAATGAAGGGGCGCGACGAAAATAATAATTGAATATTGGGTCGCAAGTATTGAAAGTTTGAGAAGCACTGATATACAATAATAGTATATTTCAAATATGAACATAATCTGGAGAGTAAAGTGTCAAATCAGATGTCGTCTTCATAATTTTACCGTAGTTTAAAATTATGGGATTCGTCACCATTAACCCTCTTGTTGCTTCGAGTAGCGATATCAATAAAACAAATAACTTATCAACGAAATCCAAACAGAAATTATCGAAAAATCTGTTGCTTACACTTTTTAAAGGGACACTGACTTTTACTTCCTTTTATTGTTGACACTGTAATTACTGTCGAATTTCGATGTGGTTTACTCTAAAACATTTCTAATATGTATTAATTTTTAGAAGTGTTCTTGAAAAATGTATTTGTTGGCCATCTGAAGGTGGCCTTCTCCTTTATGAGAGGATTGAGGCCCTCTCAATCCTCTCTAAAAATCTTCTTTGTCTTCAATTTTTCACATAGCCTTTTCCTCTTTATGTTTTAATTAAAATAATCTAATTAGTAATCATTTATTTCGCCTTTTGTATTAAGTAGTGATAGTTATTTAAATTTCACAAGTTATTGATCTCACTATTATTTTGGAACTTTAACACATTTAATAAACAATTTTTATAATGCGACTATTGCAACTAAACTGTACCTCAATCTTCTTACAGTCTTACAAATTTACTCTGTATCATACATAATGCATTTATATATCACTTCTACTCTCTGCTGGGGATACAAGTCTATCACACATTTGTTTAAATGTCGTTGTCTCCTATAAACCATTTATTCTAATCATTCTTCGAGCAGAATTTACAAGAATAGCTGACTGATACGTTCCTGAGTTTAGTTTTGCCAAATAGTTTGTTCACATTCTGATCATGCCCGGCTAACAAAAGATGTTTTTAGAAATTTATCATACAAAGAAAAAAATAAAGTTAATGCCAAATCGTATTCAATATTTTCGATTTTTTCCTTCGGGTTTCAATGTTGAGATAATTTATAAAATTAAATACAATATTGTTTCTACATTTACATCGATGAAACCTTTTTGTTTTGCTTATTCAAGCAAAAAGTTTAACACAATTGTTTTATTGAAGCTATAAAGTGGTTTACAATTTTTTATTACGATATTGTTCAGAAATCGCCTTGACTGTTTGTTTATAATAATTTTTATTTCTTTCTTATGTTATCAGTTATTTTATCTCATAAATCGAAATAAACAATAAATAACGTTCTAAGAGATTTTTAATAACATTTTTTACAAGTCTATGAAATATCCAAAATAATTTCAGTTTGCAAATTATTGATCTTCAATTAAATTTTTATTTTCAAGTAAACAGTTTTAATTAGAAATTTTATCTTTAAAAGTAATAATATCATTAATATTAGGACTTACGTTCTCAAGTGAAAAAAAAATCTCCTCAGAAAAATTAGATCCCAGGATCTCTTTAGCAGAAATTCAAGAATTTCTTTTTTTTCCCAAGTTGCAAATTCTCAGATCCGAGTCCTACTTAGAAACGTGTGACAGCAGGAATACCTGAGGAAATGTCAGGACAAGTTCTTCGTATTCCGATCACTACCATCTGATTATCCTATCTGAACGAAAAGTTCTGGCAATCTCTTTGAATGAAGAGTTTGGAGTGTCACCTGTTCCATTTTATCATTCACCAAGAACGACAAACACTTAAAAAGAGTTCTGTCAGGGAAGTGTTGGTTTCAGAAAACTTCCTGTTTTTAAAAAAGTGCTGTCAAAATGAGCGAACAGTTTTCTCTTCTCCTTTAAATAGTTGATGTGAAGATCATAACATCCATCGATCATTAAAAATTCCTGGATTAAATTATTGAACTAATTATCCTTTTCGATTATGTCTGCAATGATGGAAGAATTGCAAAGGAAAAAATTTTGTGGCTACATGCAAAAGAAAAATAATTACAGTATTACTCCGATTGATTGATTGAATATTAACGTCGCACTGTTCAACTACACGAGGGCTTTTGGCGACGGACCACGTAATTTTGAACCATGGTCAAGTGACGTGGACGACACCTAAGCTGGCACCACCTTCTCCTAACTACCACACCACACCAACGGGAGGACGTTTCAGCTCTCGACAGATTTAACGTGCATCGCTGCCCTACACGGCGGGTCTTTAGTGGTACTGCTGAACTCGTGACAAGGCAAGCCACGATCGATCCTACCACCCTACCGCGGCCACCAGTAATACCCGAACTTACGAAATAGGGGAATATTTTGCATATAAATACATATAAAATTTTGGGGGTGGGTGGAGACGAAACAAAATAATAATTTAGTAAAACATATTTAATAAAATCTTAGGAAATACAAATACACAAAATCGCAAACCGAAGTCGTTTTAAAGTAGGAGGTTTCATAAAATCTAACTAAGTACTCTGCCGGCTCAAAGCTTTTTTCTCTTCCGCCAAATTTCCTCGTAGTATGCTAATAATTTTTTTATTCCTTGTTTTGTTAAAAATTGGCCTTTGCAAAGTCTTTATTTCTTGAAATATTTGTAACCCTTTCTTCAATTAAACTGGGACCTTCTGTCAAATTCCCAACCGTCATTCGATCTTCTGATTGAACTGGGTCTAAAGACTTCGATTTTTTCAATGTTCTGCTTCTGCTCATGTTTTTCTATATGCTCATCAATTGTAAGCTCCTGATTGTGGAAATCCAGCAGTTCTTGAATTTTCACTATCCACTTTAATGTTTATTTGCCTGGTAAGAGAACAGCTTTAATCATGTTACCAATTTCACCAATTTTAGGAATGTTTTTTCCCCCTCAAACAAAAGACGAATGGACGAGGTTTGAAAATCACGTAAATCTGGATTTGCGTAAATCGGGGTAGCTAGAATAAGTCGAGGTATTACTGTGAAACATAAAATTGGTATTTTCAAAAGTTATGGGGCAACCTATAGTAAATCAACTATATTAAATGCAAAAATGCTATAAATTTTTGCTGCTATCACTTATTATTTCCTCAGAATTACCAACACTATGCGTATCAGGGTGGATCACGGTTTTATGGAAAAAAAAAAATTATTATTAATCGGAAGATGTTCTGTGGGGTATGGAGATTAGGAGAAAAAAATTTTTAAAAAATAATTTCAAAATTTTTTTTTTAATATTACCGTAAACGAGTTGAACTTTTGAAAAAACGGAAAAAGATTTAATTTGGGTTCGATGATTTTAGACCCAAAATAAAATTATTTTTTCTTCAATATAAATAATCCAAAGCGATGATTATTGATAAATTAGTTCTGAGTAAGGAATAATATAATGTACCGTAAAATCCGGCACCGGTGTATAATGCGCATCCATACTTTCAAGCTGCAATTTTTAATTTTTAGGTATATTCACCGTATAACGCCCACCCCCTTTTCTACGAAGAAAACTAAAATGTGCATATGCAATGCTGTTATGTTTTGAAACCTTTTATTCGAATTATTTTCTTTAGCTTTTGCAAAAATGGTATACTTTTAGAGCTACAATCTTTTAATTTCATTAAGAATGTCATTTCTTTTAAATATACTGCATTTCGAAATATGTAGAAGTCTAATTTTTTTATATGCCCATCTTTCTCTTTTTTTTATAAAGTTATCATTTTTATACCCGGCGTATAATGCGCACCTGTAAATTTCAATCTTATTTTTGGTGTTTTATACGCCGGATTTTACGGTACTTAGTAACATTTATAACATACACCTAGCTTTCTACCAGCACCATCGAATTAAAGGGTTAATTTCTGATAATTTTTTTAAAATCAAACTATAATAATAATTTACGATAGAAAATCGCAATTTCTAAAAAGATGCATTGTGTAAGTGTGTGTGTCATGATAACTTTAAATATTAAAAATTTAAAAAAGAACGGATCTTCTATGCATAGAAAGACTTCCAAAGTTACTTTTGAAATCTTAAAAATCAAATGAACTATTTTTTTTTTTTATTTTGAGTAGTAAAAAGTTTTGGTTTTAGAAATAATATATATATATATAGAGAGAGAGAGAGAAATTATATATGTAAAATTTTATAGAAATATCTTGTTCATTTAAAATACTTTTTTAAAAAAGAAAATAAATTCAAAATCCAGTAGAATAAGCCATCCGCTTTTGTTCCGCTTTTATTTATTCTAAAATTATAAGCTTCGTTTTTATTTAGTCTCTTTTTAAATGCAAATTTGAGTTAATTTTGAAAACGGAAATTAGGTTGCCCGGAAGTAGAGGAACGTCGATTTCTTTGTAAATATTTTTGAACTGATGAAAATAGGTTAAATAAATGTATGAAAGAAATAATAATACCAATAAAAAATAACCACTTTCATTTCTAAGCATTTTCTAATGTCGGAAAAGAGGCTATTGCAAAACTTTTTTACAAAAGGTTAAGAAAAACCACAAGACCCCCTAGAAATCTGACACGATTCGTTTTTCTAGACAAGTTGTACTTAACTTGTAGGAGGTAAAATCGCCAATTAACTTTAACAAGGGACTTGAGCATGTTACAGCCATCAAAACTGCTCCTACAGACAGGAATTGCCTCTGAATCAACAGTGAACTATAAACGCTATTTTCCCCCAGGTTGCGTCAAGTTATTAGACATTGCTTCGGTTCATTCATTAGTATCCAGTTTCGTTAAATATTTAATGTATGAGACAGAAAATAAATATTGAGAGAACCCTTCTGCAAACGTGTTGCTGGTACAATTAAGAGAATAGAGGATGTTTGTGTAAATGCCTTAAATAGAATAGGAGAGTTGATGAAGAGAGTAGTTAAATTAGACGCATAAAAAAGAAAAAAAAATCTCTCTATGAGCGTCTGTCAGAAAAATCAAGGTCATGGTCGTAGCATTGATAAGCAATCAAAAAGTCAGAAAAAGTTCATATTTTTATTTATTTTATAAAAAACATTTATAATTCTGAAATTGGAAATATTTCAACGTTTAAAATATTGGCTGGACTTTTCTTTTTGCTTAATATTTAAAGAATATAATTATTTTAGTGATTTTTTTCTCACAAAAATTTAAAAATGTTCTCTTACTACTTTTTCGTTTTCTTTGTATATATTTTTTATTATTGACAAACAGTTATTTTTTCTTTCTTTTTTTACGATCTCCATGTCGAATGAATATTTTTTTCGGAAATAGAATTTTATTTCTTGTAATTCGTCTTAATTTAAACTGACAACAAGAAAATACAAGTTAGACAAGAAGAAAGCGTACGTTATTATATCATTTCGCTTTTTGATGGAAAAAAATATTATGAGCTCTTCAATAATTTTTAAAATTTCAATAATTTTTTTTTAATTCAGCTAAGGTTTTAAATTTAAAAAAGGAATTGTTTATTTTTTTAAAATATTAAAACTGACTGAGTTCAAAAATGAAAAGTTTTACCCCCTTTAGTTTTATTTTAAAAAATTCCATTTGTTTAAATAATGGTATTATTATGGTATATATTACATTAAATGGTATTTTATATATATTTAATAATAGCTTAATGCTTTTATCAATTTTTTCCCTTTTTGCAAAAATTTAAATTAAAAAATTTGTAGTATGGACCCTTTTTGAAAAATTTATAGTCATAAGAAGCTATTTATTAAATATCAAACCAAAAATTTTTTTTCTGCAGAGGGATTTTAAAAGAGTGAATACTAAACAAATGTAACTTGGGTTTTTTTTCATACATATATTTACATGATGTTTAACGTTATTTCTATATTTTTATGTATATTACTAATTAATTATATTTTTAATTAATAATTTTTCAATTATGTATATTTTCGAAAAATTTAAATGAATTTTTTTTCCCTTTAAAATCTCAAAAATGCGTGAAATATTTATAAAAGGGTAGTTTACAGAATATATGTAGTTATTATATATATATTTTTTTTATTTTTGAGTTAATATACCAATTATTGATACAAAAATTAAAAAAATATATATTGGCTTTTATTGTAGAGCATTTAAAACTTTCATGTTTATTACATGATTTTTTGTCTATTTAAAAAGTTGTTTAAGAAAAACTATTTAGAAATGTCTTTTTTCTCTCGAAATTTTGTGATCAGCACATTATTAATTTTTATCGCTTGAAAAGTGATTGATATTTTATTAATTTATTTTATTAATTTACTGACTATCATTTTCTCTTTATTTTATTTTTTCAGGTCTTAAAGGGTCACAAAGGCACAGTGAATGCTCTTGTTGTAGATCCGGAAGGTAAAATGTTGTTCAGCGGAGGAGGAGACGGAATCATTTGTTGTTGGAATATTGCTAATGGTGAATTAATTCGCAAAATGACAGGTCACGAAAATGCTGTATTAAGTCTAATAGTAAGGAAAAAAAATTTTTTTTTTTTTGTTATTTCTAAGGTAATAAACTAAAAAATTTTCTTTAAAAAATTAAGAAAAAAAAAAAAAAAAAAATTTAAAGTTTCATTGATTTCGGGAATTTTAATTCTTATTTTAAAAAATCTGAACTGTAAGAGATGATTTGCCCCGGAATAATTCTTAAAAAAGAATAAAAAGATTTGAGAAAATTAATGTCATTGGGGTAAAAGCGGGGGTCATATTTAATTTTATAAATCCTTACTAGTTCTATTCCAAGTGTGAAAGTGTAAAATGTGGGGTAAAAGTACAACCCCTTTTTACCACAATGAATTAATTTTTCGTTAGTCATTTTATTCTTTTTTATAAGAAACTTTTTTAAATTGATTTATAAAAAGTTTTTTAGTTTTTTTTTCTTTAAACTATAATTTATTTTTCTTTTTTGTTCAATCTAAAAAAGTTTTTTTTTTTTAGTTTTTAAAACTATCATTTATTCTTTGTTGAGTGTATCCTTGAGTTTGATATTTGGAGTTGGAGTTACGTGGCTGCTAGAATTAGTCTTGCTCTTCAATGGATATTAATTAATGGGTCTGGAGGGTATTTATTCTGATGAATAAATACCCTCGGATGAATCCCATATCGTTATATTTCAGATTCCGTCTCTATATAGATACAGGTTTAGCTAATAAAAGCGTGTTAAAAAAGAAGAAATATTAGATGTCAATCACATTATATATCACCTTTTAAACGTATTGCTATAATATTAATTCGTATCATCACTTCCAAATGTATTGCTTTATCAAAATAAAAAAAAATATTTAGCAGTTAGGACATAATTTTTTTTAACATGCACGAGTCTTTTTTTTTTTTAATTTTCTTATTTCCATTTTCAGAAAAACTAGAATTATATTAAGGTAACAAATTGCTCTAACTCCTACCCTTTCTCCCATAAAGAACACTATTTTTTTGTTTTATTTGTATTAACCGCAAGCCTATTCGCTGTTTTAGGGTTGCACCTTAATGGAATTAGTCTCCTTCTGGAATTAGTCGCCAAGTCTGGAAATGGTACATGGAATTAGTCGCCAAATCTGAAAATGGTTTATGCAATAAGTAGCTAAATCTGGAAGTAGTATACGGAATTAGTCGCCAAATTTATAAATCGTATTCCTAATTATCCTAATCAGGAAAATGGCACAAAATTATGAAATTATTGTATTGTCATCGGTTCTTGACACGTGTGCAAAATTTAGAATTAATATGACCTTTTAAAGCAGGTGAAAATCGAGTTCAAAGATTCCATTACATACGAGTGAAACTAAAAGCTTGTTAAAAGAGATGTATTGTTGAGCAACTCATATCTATTGGCTGTATATACAAATTCATTGAAGTATTTTGTCATAAATTTCCAGTTAATTTATTTGTTTATCAGTGAATTCGATACAAAAACAGTTACAATCTTAGCTTAGCTAAGTGAAAGCATTACAGTAGCTTTTCTAGAACCGTAAGAATAAATTCAACCAGTTCTGTAGATTTACCGTATTTATTCGAATCTAAGCCGTCATCGATTCTAAGTCTCAACTCAAATTCTGAACAAGTTTTTGTGAAAAATGAAAAATAGTGTAAGACGGTTTATCGATATCCAGGTTTACGAAATTAAAATAAATTTAAAATGAGAATTAAGTAAAAAATAAGTTATTTTACCAGTGTTATAAACTTTTCAATACCTACATGAACCTGTAATTAACATAAATAACAATGCCAGTGTCATTTAGATTTTAAGTTTTACCAAGCTGTACTTTCACAAAATAGTGGATATTTTTCTGAATTCCTTAATTTTCTTAATCTTTTTTTAATTATGTCTGAATGACCTGATTCATAATTAATACAATAACTAAAGCATGATCTTTGCATTTTATTACTGCGAAAAATTTAGAGAATCTACTTTTTTCCCCTAGGCTCACAACAAAATGTTGTATTCGTGCAGTACAGATAAAACTGCACGTGCATGGATAATGGACTTTGGAGAGTGCATTAAAGTGTACAGAGACCACACGCACAGTGTTACTTGTATCAACTACTTGGACGGATATGGTATGGTTTGTTACTTGTTTTCATATCTTTGAGCATCGGTGTCTAAAACTAAGATAATACACACTATATGATGTGAAGAATAGTCACTTTATTTTAATTAATTTTATTACATAGACGTGCTTCACACTCTAGATACAGACATAAATATAAAGAATTTAACAAAATTTTGATTCCTGTACATACATGGAAATTAAACCAATATTTATAAAAACTGAGTTTGTCATAAAATGGTGACAAAATAATACGAACA
>BMAV01006382.1:0-35196 GCA_019973955.1 Trichonephila inaurata madagascariensis
CCCCATTAAGGGGGGCCCCGCAAACTTGAAAAAATTAAAGTAGCCGCACTCTTGTAAAGGTGCCAACTCTTGGTATGTATGCACAGACACACAAAATCTTCAACCGTTTGAAGAAGAGGAACGGACCTGAAATTTTTTTGTAAGTATGACAGAAATTCTTTTAATATACATGAATTAATTCTTCGTAGATTGCAGACTGTACTTAAGGTATCCGACTACGTTCGGAACCGTGATTTTAAAAAAGTGCATAAATGGATAATTTTTATGATATTTAGTGTCACTTAGATTAAAATACATGTGTAAAATTGTTTTAACTACATTTTGGCAAAAAAAAAAATTATTTAAATACAATATTTCGGCCAAAAATTAACTTAGAATATTCTTTTTTCAAAATGTTCTCCTTTTGTAAAAAAATGCTTCAAATTATAATAATTTTTTTCCTGTATGTAGCTCAGACCTCTGTTCAGAGGCTCATCTATGTGTTTTGAAAAATTCACATTATTTTCAGAGTAACAACCCATTGAAATAATTATCGGCGTTTTTTTTCTTAAAATGTCTCCCCTCTGCTGTCGTTTAACATGGATAAATCCACTTCTAAGTTATATATTTCAAAAATTCTAGCTGAACCTCTGTAGAGAGGTCTGAGCTATATACAGGGGATATATTATTACAAAAGAAGTATTTTTCACAAAATTAGAATGTTTTGAAAATGGGTCATTCTATGTTCAATTTTTGTCAAAATATTGTACTTAAATATAATTTTTTACTGTAATACTATTCTTAAAACAATTCTATATATATTTTCTAATCTAACACTAAATATTATAAATATTATCCATTTATAAATCAGGCTCCGAACTAGTCGGATCCTTTAAAAAACTTCTTAGGGTTTCGTGTTCTACGATTATAAAATAAAAAAAGTGTGAAAATTTTAAAAATTAAAATAAAATTTTCCATTTTCTACTTCGTAAAATATGCTTAGTTATATGCAATAAAAATGTGCCTTTTTGGAAATTTTTGAACAAAATGACCTTACAAAATAAAGTAAATTATTACAATTAATCGTTAATTACAAAAATAGTTGAGATATTTTGTAATTTCATTATACTTAAGTATCGATTTGGGGTAGAATAATAGAATTTTTTTGGAATAACTTTTATTTTAATTAAAAGAAACTAATTTTTTTAACAAAATATTGCTGTAAATTTGACATCTCATTAAAATGGTAAACATGAGATAAATTTCTCCAACAATTTAGTACTTTCTCTTGCCTAATTTATTGTTACGGAAACTCATTAAAATTAGGAATCAACAAAGAATCTTAGTTTAAGTCTTAATAATAACAAATGAAACTCATTTCTTAGACGTTATAAATGAGGGAATCAAAAAATTGCAACACACTGTAATTAAATTACACATATATATATACTTTGAAACAGAAAACTATAATAAAAACTATTGTAATAGGCTATAAATTATTCTTATAAAACTCGATAATTATTATTATCCAGTGACATTTAATACATCTTTATTATGATAGTATTTTTGTACAGCAAGTCTCTAAAAATGACTTTTGGCAATTACTAAGAAAAATATTATGCTTTTATATAGTTAACAACATTTTTTTAAATTTGCATAAATAATTATTATAGTATCGCAATTAACCTAGATATTTTGAGACACGATAAATATAATTACTAAACATAGTTTTAATAACATAGTTTTCACCGAGAAGAAAAATTAATTATATGAGTTAGCTCTTTATGGAAACAATTTTCTACTTGATTAGGCTTCATGAATAAAATTGTTTTAAATTTTTATACAAAGTATTCCGAACATTTAGTCAATTGAGCCAAAAATTTTCAAATTCTTCAAAAAAATAATTTGAATTAAAAAAAAAACTATTGCCCCTTGACAGTTCAGCGATTTTTTGGTAATTTGTTCTTTCGTAAAGAATTCTCCATTTTTAATTACGTTAATGTTCCTTAATTAATCGTTAATTAAGTTAATTTTACGCCTGCTCATACACGGATTCACTCACTCACGCACACACACATGCACACCCGATTTTATATTTGATTGAAAATGATTGAAGAAAGTTTTTGAGATAAAAATCAAAAAGAATAATAAAAAGTGAAAAAAAAATTAAAGGTTCTCAGGAGTCGATTCCATAAAAGCTCCATCTTTGATCTCATGCAGTTGTTTTACTCTATCAAAATCTGAAAGACAAGAAAAAAATATAGACCATATAATGAAGTAGGAAAAGGACATAGAAGAGTTTTCGGAAGTCATAATTGACCATAGAAATTTAAAAGTTCTCATTAAAACAATGCGGAGTAACAAATTAGTGTTAAAAATGATAAGGTCCGCGAAAATTTTTCATAATTTTAGAGCTACAAAATTTAAAATTTATAGAATTTTAACACATTGTATGAAACGATTTTTACCCATACAAAAAAATAAGCGAAAAATCTGACGTGTCTCTCATGAACACTTTTCAATCCCGGTTGTCTGACGATAATTACAGCTTTTAAGGAAGAAACTCGCTGACACACATTTAAACGCCTTATCCTTCAACAAATCACTCATCCATAGACGTAATACAGTTAGACTATAAGAAGTCGTTAAATTCGCAAAAAATTTCGTTATATGGAGGTTCATCTTCCAATATACTTTGTACACCACATGAAATAAATTTTACATAAACACTACATATTAAAAATTAATTATACATATATTTTTTGTAAATTAATATCTATTCATTTGATATATCTTACTGTTAAAAAAAAAGAAAGAAAAAACTGCAATAAAAAAGAGAAAAAGAATGTCGAGAAATACATGTATTTTCAACATCAAGAAAATATTTCCTATATTAAAATTACTAAATTTTTAGGACATTTTCGGATTTAAAGCACACAAGTAATTTTTAAACATACATTATTTTATAAATAAAAATTTTAAATATACATCACCACAAGCGTCCTTAAATTTAATTACACATAAAATCTGTTAATTTTGTTTGAAAAATTTTCTTTCTATAATACGCTGATTCGCAATGCACGAAAAATGCCTTCACAGGCGCATATATTTTTCCGTGTCTTTCATAAATTTTTTCTAGCCATCTATTGCTACCTAAAATTGGTCATACTTACGTCGATTGTTAATCTCAAGCATTACGCGACCACCCAGTAGGTGTGTTTACTTTACTAATGTTTAGATTTCATGCGAAAAGATCATGTCTTAAACATTAACTCACATATTTAACGACAGGCAATCTCTAAACAGTAGTTAAGCACTAGCATAAAATCAAGTCATCTCTTACGCAGAGGCTTTAAATTCAAAACGCCAGTTCAAGAATATTTTCCCAAGAGGATTAGCAGCGTCAATAAATTCGAATAACAGTACCCGTTACACATCTAGTTTGAGTGTTTAGAAGGAAAGTACCTTGTATTAAACATCTTCATTCTTACAACTTTGAAACTTTTAATAAATAAGCCATTTTTCATGTCAAAACAGATTTCAAACTCATTTTGTTGAATTGGAGGTCATACAAGACGAAACACACTTTGAACAGATCAAAATAGACTGGTTTTAATCACATTCTAGTTGATATTAAATAAGTTGACTAATTTCTAAATTCACTCAGTTATCGAACATCAAGTACTTTTTACCTCTTTTTGAAATAACAAGTAATATGAAAAAAAGGATTTTTAAGTCAACTTTTTTTTTCTACTTAGGACACAACAAATTTTTTTTAATTTTAGTTTCTTTTATTAAATAATTACAATTAATATATTATAAGAGTATATAGACCTAATCACAATATTATAAGTGGAAAAAATAGAAAGCGATTTTACCATTTTCATTTCTATATTGCGTGTTAAAATATTATTTTTGTTTTTATTATTTATTCATTCATTAAATTTAATTATTCCAATAAAAAAATATACAGTAAATAGAAAGCACATTCAGAAATTGTTATCCTAGGTAGGATTCGAACCCATGATCTTTGGATTAGAAGTCAAACGCTTACGGACGCAATGAACGATTTTCCTTTCTATATATACTTTTGGTTCATTATTTTGTTTATTATTTATTCATTACCAAATTGCACTAATGAATTAATATTTGAAAACCTATTAGCAGATCAAGTATGTCATCCACTAGGTTTAAAAAATGTATTTTGAACTCATTTAAATGTGAAAGTGTTTTATTAACGGTTAAAAATTTGAACAAGATAGTATATATATATATATATATATATATATATATATATATATATATATATATATATATATATATATATATACACTGGTGTGCAAAACTTAAGCAACAGGTGGGTTTATTGCCATAACTTCACATGAAAATCATCTGAGAGACATGAAATTCTGAAATGAGGAGAGTATTATGTAATGCAAGCGATGACAAAAAGCATCGTCGCTGAAAAGGAATACAACGCATACGGTAAGTGAATCAAACAAAAACAAGCTTTTATTGAACGCATAGTATCGTGACTCATGATTGTTCATCTCAACAGGAAGAACAACAAGCAGATGTTCCTTAATATGGTATATGCCTCCCTACTACAATGGTTGCTTTGCACCGTCTCCTTCCGCATACCAGAACCAGCTAGTGCAACATTTCTGTAGGGAGTGCCCATTCCTCAATCAACATCTGCTTGAGTTGCTGGCACATATCGGATGATGTAAGCGTGGGGAGTAATACGTCTCCCCAAAACCATCCCACACATGTTCGATGGGATTTTAAATTTGGGGAGCACGCTGGCCAATCCATTCGAGTGATATCTTTCACTTTCCAGCAGCGCCTCAACAGCAAGAGTGCGATGCGTGGCCGCATTGTCATCCATAAAATGAAGTCTGGGCCAATGGCACCTCTGGAAAAGATGGTACTACATGGGGAAGAAGTTCTCCTCAATAAAGGATCCCCGGTTACAGACACTCTGTCGAAAAATGTGAAGCTCAGTTCCGCCGTTCCCATAATACCAACCCAGACAAGAACTCCAGGACCACCGTAACGATGTGTCTTTCCTTGATGTTACTGGGATAAAACCGGGTCCCGATCTCTCTCTCCAAATCAAAACGCGTTGAGAATCGCTTCTGGTACTCGAACCGACTCTCATCCGTAAAGAGGACACGACTCCATTGATCAGCCACCAGTTTTGTGCTCTCTGGCCCACTGTGTAAACGGTGGCTCTGGTGGTCATCTTTTCAACGGGAGGCAGCGTTCAGACCGCGTGAACAGGCCCTCCCCTTTGTGAAAGCGCGTCTGGCCATTGTGCAAACCGCTAAGCACTTGTCGACCTGTTGCTGTACAGAGTTTCCTGAACAATGGCGCTTTCTGACTTCTACGATCTTTTCACCCGCAGGATGATATATCGGTCATCCCCCTGCAGTTGTCGTCCCCGGGCGGCCACACCAACCTTCTAACAGCTGTCCCTGTGGTTTGAAACGCCTTCCAAGCAAGCGCGAAACGACACTTTTATGGATTCAACCTGCAGCTACACTGGTGACAGCGCCCTCCTCCAGCTTTCCGATCATTCTCCACGTGAAGTCGTCCAGGTGATTTCCTTTCTAGCCATATTTCTCACGAACTGACTCACTGGCACTTGCAGAGCAATATGGTGAATTGCGTCCCCGTCCTTCATTTCATTCTACTGTTGATAGCAAGGCGCCGACATCACGCGTTTGCGCATGCCCATACACGCTTCTGATGTTTTGTTTCTGATATTTTGCATACGCATGACGTTGCTACTTTACTTACGTGTTCTCTCGACTGATCTCCAGACTTCCTTTTCTGCAATTTCATGGCTATCTGCTAAATTTTTACATTGTTGCTTAAATTTTGCACACCAGTGTATATATATATATATATATATGAATAAATATATACAGTAAGAATGTGAACTAATAGTAGAAATTGTGGAAATGTCCTCTAGTTACAGTCATATATTCGAAACACACAGAGATGGAAAGAATCGCTCTTTTAAAGTTTTAAGGTTAACATTTAAAACCATGATGTTTCGAATTTTATGCAAATTACGTTTGAAGCAAAAGAAATAAAACTTCAGTAATTAAAATTTTATTTTAAGTTGGGAAGGATTCTGTTAATTCTGAGAGGAATTTTTACACACTCAACAATCCGACAAATAATAATAACTCATGTGAAGATAAACAAAGTTTAGTAAAAGAACACATGAATCTTAATTAAAACTTAAATATATCTCCTTTCAATTAAACTTAAATGCGTGTTATTGGCGAACAATACGTATTTATTTAACGAGATTTAAAATAATGCCGAACGTTTGCAAATAATCAGAAATTCGTGAAGTTTTTCCAACCAGTTATCCCTATAGTTTTAATTAAAACTTCTATCATTTATGATATGCATCTGAACAATGGAATTTCATTTTTTAAATTTTATGAAATTGAAATTTCATTTCTTTTTATCATTCTATTGCGTTATAGTGGCAAAATATGCAAAGATAAAATAGAATAGGAGTTTAATGCCTTTGAAAATTCATTTTGGTGTGAGATGTATTTAAAACAATAGTAAGTTATGAAAACCTCACATTTATTCTTCTCATAGTAAATTAAATAATGGGGAAAAGAAATCATTTTAATTAAAACACCTCTGGCCCACCACTCTGATATACCAAGGCGAATACAGTAAGCAACTTTTGAGCTTTAATTTTACTTCTTTTTGACTTTTATGGAAAATGATGAAAGTAATAAATGCTTGAAATGTTTAATGAAATAAATTAAAATACTTTTGTTGAAAACTCAAGTGATCCAGAAAATTATACTGTATTCTATCGCTTATATTTTTAATCATTATTTTCAATTTATTGTGTGTGTGGAACACGTCATTATTCATCTAAAGAAAATATATTCCTGCATAATATAGAAAGGGAAATTTGAAAATATTTATTGACAGTTTTTAGTTGTTACGTTATTAATAGTTTGTTCAGTTATTGATTTTCTTCCGTTTAGAAAGTATCAACGAAATCTATAAGACAAATTTATGAGAGAGACAATGAAACTAGAACAATTTGTTTAGATAATATTACAATAAAAGCTAGAAATGCAATAATTTTAATATGTGTATTTTGTTTTAAAACATGAATTTGTTTTATATGATGCTCAATATGGCCAGTTTTATGTTAATGCAATTGTTATTTTTAAACGATAGTCATATGCAAAGTGGTGAACAATTATATATATGTAAGGATAATTAAATTCAGATAAAGTAAATTAAATTTCATCTAGCACTTCACTTTTTATTTTTCTCCCCTCACCCTTCAAGTATCAAACTAATCACCCATTTATATTTCTTTCCGAAACAGCTATACCTCGCCACAAAATGTCTAATTCCAGATCGTTATTTAATAATGTCCTATATGTCAAAGTATTAACTTCTTCAATATAGCTCATGAAATTCACCGCGATCGGTGTTTTAAGTGTTTAACCCACTTAAGATTTTCGGTATGCTCTCTTTTTCTCTGCTTTGCGTAAGAAGAGATGTGCTCATTCCAGAATAAAGACCTTTAAACTTAAGTCTATTGACCCAAAAACATGTCATATATATATATAAAATTTTTTAAAAATCAAGTTTATTATAGTACAGAAATATTTAGGAGAATAAAATAAAAGATTTTCAATGCTCCATTCATACTTGTAAAAGCAGAAATAAAAGCAAAGCCCAATTCCTTGAGATTGGGGGCGTCGAGGGCCTTTTCTAAATCAAAGAGAATTTGTCTGCTGGCAAAACTGGGACACATACCCGAATATTGAATGCCGAAATATGGAAAAGCACCTACGCGTGGGAAGGCAAAGTTAATGAAGAACTGATTTATAACTGCAACTGCCAAATTTACTTCAGAGCACACCTCGCCGAATTTCCCCTGGCGTTTTTATGCCACAATCAGTTAAATTCTAAATTCAAGCAGTAAAAACTGCAACCACCAACGTTTAGATGATGGAAATGAAGTGGAGAACTGTAGGTAGGCTAGAAGCAGGACAGTCTCAATTCCAGATTTGCAGAAACTCATCTTAACGCCCAGTGTCATGTTCGACTTATGGAACAGATCCAGGATACCAAATTGTTAGGAAAGCCTGAACAATGTCGTCCATAATCTACAACTGCTGGGTGAGAAAAATCGCCATTTGTCCATTGTAGCGAAATGTAACAGGATGATTAAGCTTCTCACCTTTATTGGAGTTGTATGCAGCCACAGAAACCCTCGACTTTTCTATGCGTGACTGTTTCCTAGAAGACTTTATAAAGCGTCTGTCAGAGTAACTGCTTGTTTCCATCCACTACATCTAGATCAGGAGAGTCCGTTTAAAATGACAAAGCAGATCATAGAGATTGCAGCATGAGTTAAATGACGCTCATTCTTCTGATGAGTCCCAGTTGAACCACGTAGTGATTATCGCCGTACTTCATATATAGAGAGAACCCAATGACCAGTTACTCTGCCCTTTAAATAAAACCTCCAAATCGACCATCATTACTACAGCAGAAGCTTGCTAGTCTGGTCGGGGTATCACACTGGAAGGCAGTATACGCCTCCATGTCCTTGAAAGAGACTAGTATGAGGTACAGGGATGGGCCGAGAGAGGTCTCGGAGCCTTATGTTAGTTGGCCCTGATTTCCTTTTTACTAGATGACACAACGCAGAACCCTATACACAAGATCTCCAGGTGGACAAATTTGAAAAGTGTATGATATTCGCTAGATGGATTGGACCAGTGAGATATCCAGACTTTTACTCATATAGAGCAGGGCGGAGAACCTTTTTTGGATCAACTTGTCATTTTTCCCCTTAAGAAATGTTTAGTGATATATAGACGTGCCATCAAATAATTTTGACTTGTGATTATTCAGAAAATAATAAAACTAAATACTAACAACTCAAACTCGTTATTACATAACGAAAAAGATAAAATTTTCTACCGTATAGTAGTAGTAAATGTTTTATTTATATGCAATTCAAATTAGCAATATTAGTGTGAACTCTTGGTTGTGGCAGATTAGATGACAAATAACCCGTATTAGGATTTAAGATGTTACTTTTTAGCAGAATGCAAGCTGAATTTTTAATCATTCACAACGGTTTCAAGCAAAGTCTTTAATGTTATTTTATCTCCGAAAATAGTGACTGCAGGCATAGGTTGAGGAAAATATGGTTAAAAATACCTCATGATACATGTTTCTTCAAACAGTTGTAAATGTATTTGGAATTGAATTCCATGTTTTTCCAAAATTTCATTACTCATTTTTACTTATATTATAGTTTTAAAATATTTCTGTTTCCTTCAATTAATTCCAACTTTCTCCCTTTTTTTTCAATAACAAGTTTTTGTGAACTATATTGAACTAGACTCGAAATCAATCAGTTGTACTTCGAATTTTTAATTTACATCTAATCGAATCCAGACGAAATTCTGTGTTTATTGAAGGAAGTCACACCAGGTACGCAAAGATGAGGCCCCGATAATCTTTTGAACCGGAGAAAATCTCGCTGGAAACGTAAACCGACGGTCTCGCGTTGGTTCCTACCACCATATTGAATTTTGTTGTTTGAATTAAAAATGCAAACCGTTTTGATCGGTGGCGTACCCAAAATATTGTGTCGCGTGCCATCAATGGCAATACGTGCCACTGGTTCGCCACAAGTTCCCGTTATAGACCATGCCTAGGATGCTCTGAGAGCGGCAATTGTAACCCCCTCCCCTCTGGAGAACTATCCAAGACCTGTGCCAGAGTTAAAGCTAACTTAAATGGGAATACTGCAACAGAATTCATATAAATTCCCCTTTATTTTGTATATAAAATCAGGGAGTGAGGTCTGTTTATCTAAAAAAGGGACCACACCCCTATTAGAATGCATTCTTTTGTTCTGTTCTGCAACTGCTGTTTCATACTTTCCGACTCCCATGAGTGTGAAAAATGATCGCCATAAAATCAAATCTTAAATTTAAAAAACTGAAAAAATAAGACCCAACAAAATAGATATAAGCATTTCAGAAACTGACATGTTTTGTGTTTGATAGTTTTAAGATAAACTTTGTATTTTAAGGGAAACTTTATAAGTTTTTTAAAAAAAATAAATATATTTTATTTTTTAAATAGATATTTTGACAAGTTCTTGATAGAATAATTTTCTGAGAAGTATTTCATATATTCAAAAGATATATTAATATAAAAGTTACTGTGAGACGAATGTTGCTTCCACTAGTGAAAAATAAATTCAATAAATGTAATGAGTCTGATTTATATATTTTTGAGCAAGACATATATATTAAATTGGTGAAAGTTTTATAAAAAAAACATCATAATTACTGTATATGCATCACAGGTGCAAAATTGAAAACAATTTCTTATTTTCTGAATTTAATTTTGTGATGCCAGAAGCCAAAATTCAAAGTTTACAGAAGGGAAATGTATATGTTTTTCTTTAAACATAAAGCTGGAAGTGGCAGTGCGACTTAGTTACTAGGAGAAAGTGAACAATAACAAGCAGAAACTCCTCGTAAAAACAAATTTTCAGGCATAGTCTTCCTTTATAAGAAACACTGAAAATTTCTGAACCTGTTTACTTCGTTAAAAATGAGTAAACACCTAATCCACAACTATTATAGTAGTTTGTTATATTTAAATAATTCTTTATTTATTTCAGGCTGGAAATATATGTATTTTATTTAAATGTGGATGCATAATTAATACGAAGGAATTAAGATATAATTGTGAGAGATTTTTTGTTGTTGTCATTTTGACAAGTAATAAGGAAAAAAATAATACTAATCTCATTAAATTTATTTTTTATTCTGAGACGTTCTAAAACAATTTGAAAAATCATTTTATTGCAGAATAAGGTGCAATTTAAATGTCATTAAGTTAAAATAATTGTATTTCTTTGACTGACATAAACAAGTATTATAAAAGAAATTCAAAAGTCAATTCCTATTTAGGTAAAAAAAGAAATGTTTTAGTTTAACTATTTTTAATAAATACCCGTACTAATATAAATATGCATATCCATTTATTTTACAGAATCACAGTATTATGAAAAAAAAATAGAAAATGAATTTTCTTTTGTATATGGCGGGACTTTTTTTTTTGTTTGTTATTTTCAGTTTTTCTAAATCACGTTCTGGAAAAACCACCCCGGTGGATTCAAACCCCTTCACTATTTGGGTTAAAATCCAACGAGCTATCCATTTCCTCAGGTTCCCAACAAAGGATTTCACTTTTTTTATATGGGGTTGGGTTTTCTTTGTTTGTTTCATTTATTCATTAATTAAAAAAAATTAAAAATTTAAAATTTGAAAAAAAGTATTCCAACTTCCACAAAAGTTTTAAAAAAAAATATTTCAACTTGAGTTGCATCTATTGAGTTAGTTGAACTTAGTAAGCTAAAAATTTTTAAATTGAAATAAATTTAACAAAAAATTAATATTTAGAAAATAACGTATTAACACATCAAATGTCACCCACTACAAAATTTAAAATGAAAAAGGGGGTGAGTAAAAGTATTTTATTAACGGCTGAAAAAAATTTTTAAGCGCGCCACACACCCACAACCCCACACACACACACACACACACACACACACACACACACACACACACACACACACACACACACACACACACACACACACACACACACCAACAACACACACACACACACACACACACACACACAAAACACACACACCACCACACCACCACCACCACACACACACACACACACACACACACACACACACACACACACACACAAAAAAAAAAAAAAAAAAAAAAATTAATCAAAATATGATAAAACATTTGTTTACGAAAATTATCCTATTTAATGTATTTATATCAAAATTAATTATAAAACTAATTTCTCATTTCTTATAAAAATATGAATTAAGTTACGTAGAAAAGGTTTATAGTTAAAAAATCTCTTTAATAAAAAATACTTACAATATGTAATGATGAATTAATGCCAAGAAAAATTTCTTTTTACCCCCTAGAAAGTCTGTAAACTAATTCTTGATTAAAAATAGCTTCAATAATCTTACTGAAAAATGAGGAAAATTAATAAAATTTGAAGTTTTCATATTTAATTAAAGTAACAGTTTTTAAAATTTAATTAACGATAACATAAAATCGCTAAACCTGAATAAATTTGTTTATTGTAAGAAAATTAAAAAATAAAGTAGGAACTAAAAAAAAAAAGTAAATCACATTTTAAGTTGAGTGATTTACATAAAATTAAGAAAGCTGAATAAAATAATTAGGTTTTTAATTTTCCAATTAAATTTTCAAATTGTGAAACTTGGGTCATTTTCTTAATAATCATGTTAAAATAAAACCTAAAATGCACTTAACATCCCCTCCTCCATATTTCCTTTTTAAAAACATGCCGAAATGATTTAACACAAAAATGTCCATCGATGTCACACAGAAGCCTATTTAGTTTGTTCTCCTTTCCGCATTTTTACCGGGAATTTGAAAATTTTTCGTGACTCTTAATCATTTTTCATGGTGATTACAGAGAAAAAGTTTCGTGATTCTGTGTTAATTAGGAGAGATTTTACAGCTAAGTATACCTAGAATGTCCACTGGTGTCATTTCGACATGTTTCGTTATGTAGCATTTGCTAATGTGCTGATAAAAAAATTTTTTATTCGATTTTCGAACTTTGCGCAGAGCAGACACCCTGAAACGATGACTCGTAGAAAAGGTCTATGTCCTGTTTAAATTGCTAATTTGTTGCGAGAGCTTTCTGAGAATGAATCGGATGGTGGGGAGCTGTCTTGTTCTTATTTAGATTCCGATGAAGACATAAAATTGAGTGAAGGTGATTGCGAAATATCCGAAAAAAGGGCAAATGGAATTGATAATATTCCAGTAAACCCTGATATATATATATATATATATATATATATATATATATATATATATATATATATATATATATATATATATATATATATATATATATATATGTATATAATATATATATTATATATATATATATCTATATATATATATATAATATATATATATTATATATATATATATATATGTATATAATATATATATTATATATATATCTATTTTAATATATATATATATATAATATATATATATATTTTGTCGCTAGGGGAGAGGGCTCAGAATGAATACCGCATATTTGTGGCGTTCCTCTCAGATTTGCGACTCGAAATGTTTTGCGACAAAGCCGTGGTCCAACAAGCTTCGTGAAACATAATGTCAACGTCAGTTTCTTATGATATAAAGGGTCATAATATATAACAGTTATATGATTTAAAAATTTTTAAAACTAAATATTACTAAACAGTAGTCCGGCAATCATTGTTATTACAATTTTTTATATATATTTTTTACATCACGGTGTTGAAAAAGACACCGGCGGACGCTTAAGGATAATCGAAATCCTGGACGTTTTAATGTTAAATCTCTGTCAAAGCTAAAATTCCTCACGTTGGGGTGTGGTGTAGAGATTTTTTCACCTCAGTGTATTTTCCTTCACTTGATTAAGGTTCAAATTACAAGATTATTTTGCTTTGATTTTTCAAGTGTCAGAGAAATATTTTAATGTTCAATACATAAAGTATTTCTCAGATTTTTATTCTTTTCTCTGAACAAAGTATTTATTAAACGTTTTAGAAATTTTAACAACGTATTTATTTTGGCTTTCAAATTTATATGACTGTTTTTTACACACAAGTGTCAGAATTCCTTTTTAAAAGAATAAATAATTAAAATTTTTATACAAAAATTTAAAAAAAAATATTTTAATTTAAAAATCTCATCAATAACTTTTAGAAAATTACTATTCTTTTAAACTTAAAAAACATCGTTGTAAATTTTAATAGTATAATACCTAAAGTAAATTTTAGTTTTATTATAAAATTTAGTTTTATTACTATCAAAAGTACGGCAGTCTTCTGTTTGTAGTATATCTTCTACTAAGTAATTTTTTGTTTTGTTTTAAATAGTGATTAGCTTAGAGGCTCTGTGTAAGATGATATGCTTAAACGTTTCACATTCTGCTAATTGTTTCTTGAAATTAATGTACAAATTTAAAACTCTGCTCCCCTTTGCATAGGAATTAATCAAGCGGATAATATATGACTCTATTTGTTTTTCATCAATATCACATGAAAAACTGATAATAGGCAAAAGATCTTCATTTATATTCAAAACTATCGAATACTTTTCTTTGCTATCCATCTCTATCATAGTTTACTTTATATTTAATATACAGGGTGTTTCTAAAAGTATATCTTAGTTTTAACTCTTTATAGTATTCATTACATATAACACATTAGTATGACTCATACATCGAATGAAAGAGCAACTGAAACAGATTTGTTTGCAGACATGAGGGTGCGAAACGTATGCTACTTTTTCTCTCTTTCTCGCCGATCAACGTGCTAGTAGAAAAATGGCGACTAGTAAACAGAAAGTTTTGTGTTCTCCTGTTTGCAAAGACAGAATCTTCTATTACTGTGCAAAGAGCGTTCCGTATTAAGTTCGGTTGTCAACCTCCAAATGATAATAACATTCATAAATTCAGTTTGAAACAGTTAGCTGTCTTTGTAAAGGGAAAAGTATGGGATGACCAAGGCTGTAACCGGTAACCAGCTGTATCTAGCTCTGCCTATCTTGATGCTCTACAACTATGGCTATTTCCTCAATTGGAAGAAAGTGAACCAAATAACTTCATTTGGCAGCAAGATGGTACACCACCTCACTGGCATCTCTCAGTATTCGATTGGTTAAAAACCACTTGTGTGTGGTTTGGCCGCAAAGAGCTTCCCAATATAGCTTGCATCGAATGGCCTTCTTGTTCACCCGATCTGGCACCATGTGACTTTTATCTGTGGGGGTTCATGAAGGATTGTGTGTACGTTCCTCCGCAACCAGCTGACCATCCAGACTTAAGACACAGGATTTAAGCAGCTGTTGCAAGAATTTCCTCAGACACACTGAAAAAAGTTTGAGATGAACTCTCCTATCAAATTTACTTGTGCCGTATGGTGAATGGGGCTCACATTGAACAATTGTAAACTTGTAGGAAAAACTGTTTCAATTAGTCTTTCATTCAATGTAGGAATTATACTTGTAACTTATATGTGATAAGTACTATAAAGTGTTAAAACTCCGATATTCTTTTAGAAACACCCGGTATTTTAGCATTTAAGGCACAAGTAATTGAATCGTTAAAACTTTTGTTTTTACGTTAATCAGCAACCTGTGTGATTCCCTAAATTCATTCATTACAATAGAATTATTATTAGAGTATATTTAGTTTATAAAGTATTGATTTCTAAAAAAAAATATTTTTAACTTTTAAGTAAATTTATTTCTTTTGATACATTTCCAAAAGTTAACCATAATAGCTTTCAAAGAATATCATTTGAGAAGTTGAGTATGAAAACATAATTTTTTTGTACACACATAATTAACTCTGTACAATTTCATTTAAATCCATCTTGAGAAAGGGACCAGGTCATGGTGGTCAAGGTCGTGGACTCGTGGCCGGCATGTCACAGGTTCGAACCTTGTGCTTCAAAGACCCGTCGTGTAGAGGGGACACATACATGTCTAATCCGTCGAGGCTCAGAGCTACCCAGTTGGCGTAGCTTGAAAGTTTGGAAAGGGGGCGCAGGTGTCATCCTTGTCACTTGACCGTGGTTCAGAATTACGAGGTCCATCGTCAAAAGCCTTCGTGTAGATGAATAATGTAGAGGTTAACATTCACTCATTTACTCAATAGCATAAATGATTTCGGTGTTATCAGTGATACTTTTAAATGAAAACCATGGTTTTTTCTGTTATAACTCTTGGTTTCAATCAGCAATTACTTCAGCTGTCAACATTTTCTCACAAATACCCTAGATGAGTTCGCACGAATAAAAAATCATTTAACTCCAGATCAAAATATTTTTAGAGTTTTTCTCCAGTCAATCGAACTGCTTTTGAAACATGTTTTTAAAAGGTTATCAAACATAGATAATGATTACAGAAAAGTGAAAATAATTGTTTTTTTTCTTCCATTTTCGTGTTTAGGAATCCACTATGTGTAATGAGGGATGTTAGGGAAAAAATGTATTTTGAAACGAAAAGATAAAGACGTTACTTGATAATAAGTTAATTTGAAGTTATTTTATGCTTCCTAAGATTTTCGAAGTACGTTAGATTTATATCCCTTTAAAAATTAAATTTGACGTTGAGATAAAGCTTCCATTTTTGGAAAAATAATTTTATTTAGAGGCGAAGATAAATCCTTTTAATAAAATTAAAAGCTGTTAAATTAATTTTTTTTGTTAATGTTTTTCTGCAACAAATGGAAGAACAAAAGTTTTTTTTCCTAAAAATATTTAGGTTGCATTACCTTTTATTTTGAGAAAAGTCTGAATTGAAAATTAAACTCATTCTCTCTCGAGTTATACTTGAATGGGCTCAATTCATGTGACGTCATAATCACGTGATAATGATAATCACATGTTTTTTAACCAATCCGTTCAAAATCTCATGTGACGTCATAGTCATATGGTAAAATCTATCATATGTTTCTAGTTAATCAGTTCCTGCACTTCGTTGTTGCCAACTTTTGATCTTTTCAGAAACTTTCTCTTAAAAAAAAATACAAATTTGTCAGCAACAATAATGCAGATAGGTAGACAAAATGCATTTTATTTAAAAATACATGCATAAAATAACATTTTTTTCTTTTAATTTTAAAATCTATTAAAGAAATATATTTTTTTAATAACATTTGAATATTTTTATCCAATTATAAAATTTTTGAAACTTTATACAAGATTAACAAATAGAACAAAAAGTACAATCAGTTTGATGTATGCTTTGAATTCAATGGAGAACACGTGTTTGTCTTTATCATATGACCGTTATGAATTAAGCCAATTATGGTGAGAAAATTACCCATGTAATAATTAAGAATCATTATCAACTAACAGAACCTCTCTACTTGCATCTCTCATGTCTTATTCATTTCCCTACCATATCATGTAAGAACTTTAAGGTTCCATTAATGCTTAATAATTTTATTAATTTTGGGCGAATGTGGAATCACTTTTCGAAATCATGATTTGACAACGTAGGTCACCGAGTTTTACGATTTGAGATGAGTATCCATGTTTTTCGTAATAAAGCAAAAATTTTACCTGTGAAAAAAAAGGAGCATAATTTTAAAGGTAAAAAAAATTATCATAAATTTAACGTATACTCTTTCGGAGTATTTATATATTTTCAAACAATTTTTTATATAGGTATTGCTTCAGGAGTTTTCTCCGATAACACACACACAATTGAAACATAGAAGATGCTTTGCTTTATGTTTTTTTTTTGCTAATACTAATCTATGTACATATACAGGGTGATTCGCTACCAGACCGGTAAACTGTCAGGGTGTGTAGGGGGTTTCAACTCAGAATCATATAGGAGTGCAGAGTTGCAAATGCCACATTAGGAGCTATGGTGTTAAGAAGCGGAAAAAAGAGCAGAAATAGCACAACATTAAGATATCCAACTACGTTCGGAACCGTGATTTCGCAAAAGCGTATAAATGGATAATATTTACGATATTTAATGTCACTTAGATTAGAAAATGTACATAAAATTGTTTTAAGAACAGTATAACAATAAAAAATGATTTAAGTACCATATTTTGACAAAAAACGAACATAGATTGACCCATTTTAGAAATATTCTCCTTTTGCGAAAAATACTTCTATTATAATAATATTTTGCCTGTATATAGCTCCGACCTCTGTACTGAGGCTCAACTAGAAGTTTTGAATTATATAACTTAGAAGTGGATTTATCCATGTTTTATGACAACAGAGGAGATAACATTTAAGAAACGCCGATAATTATTTTAATGGGTTGTAACTCTGAAAATAATGGGAATTTTTCAAAATGCATATAATTTAAGAATAGTATTACAATAAAAAATTATTTAAGTGCAATATTGTGACAAAAAATGAACATAGAATGCCTAATTTTCAAAATATTCTCCTTTTGTAAAAAATGCTTCTCTTATAATAATATTTTACTTGTATATAGCTCAGATCTCTGTACAAAGGCTCAACTATAATTTTTGAAATATATAAATTAAAAGTGGGTTTATCCATGTTTTATGACAACAGAGGGGAGAAATTTTAAGAAAAAACGCCAATAATTATTTCAAATGGTTGTAACTCTGAAAATAATGTGAATTTTTCAAAACTCATAGTTGAACCTCTGTACAGAGGTCTGAGCTATATACAGGCAAAATATTATTATAATAAAAGCATTTTTCCACAAAATGAGAACATTTTGAAAAAAGGTTATTCTAAGTTCATTTTTTGCCGAAATATTGTATTTAAATAATTTTTTTTGTCAAAATGTTCTTAAAACAATTTTTACAGGTATTCTAATCTAAGGGACACTAAATATCATGAAAATTATCCATTTATGAGCTTTTTTAAAATCATAGTTCCGAACGTAGTCGGATACCTTAATAGAAAAGAAACATTGTATTGAAAGGTTGTACTGCAACAAGTGTTCGAAATTATGGCTATAAGCCGTCTGGTAGGCCAGACAGTGGTGCTGCATGAATTTTCTTACGTTCTGGAAGATTACTGTTATGTCACGTGTCATCTCAGCAGTTACAGATATTGCTTCATGCGTTTACTTCAACTGAAGGAACGGGTGTTTTGTACAACAAACTGTTTATGTGAACCTAGATGAAGAAGTTCATGCGCTTTCGATCACCTGTTGTAGTACAACCTTTCAATAAAATTTTTTCTGTTTCATCAATGTATTGATGTTTGTGTTCTTTTTCTCAGCTTCTTTGCCCCACATCTCCCAACTATGGCATTTGCAGCCCTACTTTCCTATGGGATTCCGAGTCGTCTCTTTACCCCCCTACACACCCTGCCATTTTGTCGCTCTGGTAGCGAATCCCCCAGTATAAAGAAGCAAAGCGATTCAGTCATCATGAGATTTCCGGAACTATTCGACTTGAAATTTGACAGACAAGTTTCTTATGATTAGTAGAATCCAAAAGCAGGTTTTTTTAAATCCTCCCAAGGATGGCTTTGGGAGCGTAATAAAAAATATCCCGTTATTGAACTATTAGACCAACAGGCGTGAAATGCGGCACACAATTATGTTTCTTTTATTGAACAGAGATCCACTAAGAACGGGTTTTGTGGAAATAGACGCTTTAGGAGGTAAGGCGCGAGAGCATTATAAACAAAAGTTCCTGATTTTGAATTGATTTTATTCTACACTCTTGAAATTTGTTTGGTATGCTTCCTTTATTGAGTAGAGATCTGTCAAGAACAGGTTTTGTGGAAAACGATTGGGGGAAGGGTCCGGGTAGTTAAAAAACAAACAAAAAAAATCTCGTTGTTTAATAGTTGGTCTTACAAATTTGAAATTTGGCAAACATATTTTTGTTATTGTTTCTTATGCCACCTGATCGACGGTTCCATCAGATCAAGGACCACGAAGTTCATCATGACAACGGACTAGTAGTACGCCTGTAGTTAGCTTCAAACACCAAGCAGGTGACAGTACGATTTGGTTCAATTTTACCCCAATATTGAAGGAGAACACTCTGGGGGGAGATCAGAGGAATCCCACATCTCTTCCTCTGCCACCAACCCCACAAGAGGACTTGCAGCTCGTCGGCTGTTTAAAGTACCTCAAGCACACACACACAACAAAGGTGCTTCACATTTACAAAAATCCATGCCTTCTTCGGGATTCGAACCTAGGTCCTTCGGCACCGCAGGCAGCGTCACTAATCACTATACCGGATGGGAGGTAACTCTTTTGTTATGTAGAGATCTTCTAAAAAGGAATTTTGCGAAAATCAACTTCGAAGGTTGGTTACATGGAATCACACGGAATACCCAAAGAAGTTTGTGTGTTATGGGGCTAGAGAGAGTAATATAAACCCAAAAAATCGAATATATTTTAAATTTTGATTTATTTTCCATTCTTTTTTTTAATTTCAATTTTTTATCTAATCAGTTCAGTTTTAAATTATAAAGAAAAAAAATATTTTCATTTGAAGAGAAAATTAGGCATTAAAATGATGTGTTAAAGTTATATATATGCAAATATCACATTTCGATTTAAAAAACAGCTATTTTTTAAAAAAGAAAGCATTCAAATAAGTTCTGGATTATTTATGAATGAAGTGTACAGGAATGTAATTTCAAAATCAAATCAGATGTTGATATTTTTTCTAAAAATTCTCTCTCTCTCTCTTCTGCGAAACATATTTGTTTTTACTGATACTCCAACGACCCTCATTTTTTGCCGTTAATTATTCTCTCTCTCTTGGTAGTTTCTTGTTGGAAATGGATCATCTTTTCCAAAAAAGGTAATGGAAGTCTCGTTCATCTTACAAGTCGAGTCGAATTACTATTTTTATTTCCCGGGGGATCCTAGTTCACCGTCTTGGACTTGAAACGTTACTCTAGGTCCTCAGGAAAAACGAATGATGATGCGGATATAATTATCGGAAATATGTCATGCTGGAAAGATTATTTGGAATGTTTTAATCATTATGTTACTGATGTTTCTGAAATAGAGCTGTGTTACTACAGTTAATGTAAATAAATTGCTTTTAAATTATTTCTAACTCTAAGAATCAATATGTTTTCGTTATTTTTCTGAAACTTTTTTTTCAACTCAGAATTATTAAATTATTTGTAACATTATTTTCCAAATTTTTTTGCATATGTATCTGTACATTTTTGAGAGAAAAATTTTACAACCACTTGTTTTAAGTGTATGAGTGAATATTAACATCGCACTCTTCAGATACTCAAGGGATTTTGGGTGACGGACCTCGTCCTTTTGAACCGTGGTAAGTGACGAGGAAGACACCTGAGTCTTCTCTCCAAACTCTCACACCATGCCAACGGAGTGGTTTTGGGCTTCGATAAATTTAACATGCATTTGAGGTGGCACCTCCTCTCTTAACTTCCACACCATGAGTGAGTGAGTGAATATTAACGTCACACAACTTCCACACCATACCAATGGGACGACGTTCGAGCCTCGACATATTTAACGTGCATCGCCTTCCTCTGCATGGTGGGTCTTCAAGATATGGGTCCCAACTCGCTGTTATTTATTTTTTGGTGTTAGTCCTAAGTGGTGACGTGTTTTTTAAAGTCTCCTGTAAAAAAAACACGAAGGCCCCATGGCCCTGTTATTTTGGTGGTCTAGTGACGCGAAAATCTTTAAAATGGAAATTATCTTTCCTAACTTTCTCCCCACATCAACGAGAGGACGTCTAAATCTCGACAGATTTAGCATCAAACCCTCTACTCGGTGGGTCTTCAGCAGCTTTAGGCTCGAACTCATGACCTTCCGGCAACAAGTATGTAACCTTGACCTCCCAGGCTGCACCCCCTGTATCGAATATTGATTAAAAAATGTTTGATTCTCCCTGAACATTTTTAAGTGTGTCTTTTTTATATTTCTTTTTGGGAAACATTTTTATTGCAAAATAAAGAAAAAATTGTTTTTTCCTCTCGGGCCGAAGGATACATTTTTGTGTAAAATGGAGAGATCCGTGATAATTTATTGTTCCACTACATCGAGATCATTCCTCTCAGTGTTGTATTTTCAACTGATTGCTCATCATTTTGACATTTCAGTTTTCAGGATAAATAAGATATTATTTCCAAAGTTAGGCCGACTCCAAGGATTTTTATTAAAACAAAAATGATGTCTTATAGTCGAAATTTTTCGACTCAACAAATTGCTTATACTCCTTATATTGCTCCTAACTCCTTATTGCTCCTTATATTCCTTAATTTCTTATATTACTGTTAAATCTCTGCAAATCAACAAACTACCGTAAAATCCGGCTTATAACGCTCAATTTTAATAGAAAAAAATAGGATAGAAATTTATGGATGAGCGTTATACACTTGGTATAAATATGAGAGCTACTAAAAGAAGAGATGGGCATAAAACAATTTAGACTTCTTCGTGTATCAAAATACTGCTTATTTAAAAGAAATGAGAGAGAGAGAGAGACATACCTGAGGAACTTAAGGCTGTTTTGCCATATGTTCGAGAGAGTGAACTCAACGCAAAGCACATTTTTAAACAGAAAAAATGATTTAATTTTTATAAAAATTTGTGACATTTTAACTCAAGCATTTGTTTATAATGTAGCGTTTTTAAAATTTCAAAATAATTCGTAAATAATTAGTTTTCCCTTTTAACATGCGAAGCTGTACAGCTCATTTAGCATTACGTATAAGAGAGAAAATGTGAAACATTTTATAAAAGAAAGTGTCAAATTTGGAATAAAAAGAGGTGTGTGGTGCGTATAAAATAAGTGATTCTCAACAGGATATATGCCGGTAGTAATGTTTGTGTTACCTTACATCTGAAAAAATATTCCGAATTTGGATCCCATTCTTTAACATTAGCCGAAGACAGCCTTAAAGGTGGAAGCTTCTAGAAATATATTATTTTTCTAAAGCTTGAAGTAACACTTCAAATAAATGATTTCGAAACATAACAGCATTACTCGCGTACATTTCAGGTTTCTTCGCAAAATGGGGGTGCACGTTATATGGCAAATATACCTAAAAATTAAAAATTTCAACTTGAAAGTATAAGTACGAGTTATACACCCGATATTTTACGGTATATTGTTAACTTTGTAATGCATTTCTCATGAAAAAAGAAAATTTTGCAGTATGATGAATTTTGTGAATTTATATAACGACAAAATGCGTCAAAAATTTCTTATTTAAGACTATCCACAATAGCATTTTCGAAAAAATATGTATTTATTCATCTCTCAAAAATGCACGTTACATGATTATTCAATTTGTGGAAATTTGACCCTTCGAAAAAAAAAAGGATTCTTGAAATTTATTTTCTATGAAAAGTCATCTCCCACCACAGGCATTTTACCACTGCAAATTTATCAAAAATCTTTTTATATCCAACACTAGGAAAATATTTAATTTTTTTAAAATATAAATTATATATATATTAATTTCTTATTAAATTTTGATTTTATCTATTTTTTCTTTCAGATTTATGAAGCCGTGTTTCTTGTTTGAAGGCCCATATTAAAATAAATTGAAGTGGCAAGAAAAACCACAGGGACTTTTATTTTCTGGAAGTGTTACCATCTACACTTCCCTAAAACCTAGAAAGTTTAAGACACTTTGACACATATCAGCTCACTAAATAAAAAGACGGAAACTTTGCACACCAAGACGAAGGACAGCAAGTAATAATAATACCTGACAGATGAGACACAGAATTTTAACAGAGCATTAAGGTTGGCCGGGAAGACTTCCGTGAAGCTTCAAGGAAAATTAATGTCTCCAAAATAGTAGCCGGTATTACCTTTCTGTTAAGATATAGTATCTTGAGAGTTTTAAACTTGAGAAGATAAAGCCTGTTTCCCGATCCAACGATAAAGCAAGAAAGTTAAAATTGTAGTTTTGTAACAAACAGTCGTAGTTGATGTCAAAGATTCAGAATTCAATTTTTTGCTTTGCAATTTAGATGGATAAATTAAGTATTCATAGACCTCGATTATACGAAGCAACAGAGGAATATTAGATATGGACCTCTCTCACAATTTTGAACCATTGTAAAGTGACGAAGAGGACATCTGAGCTAGATCCCCTCTCTTTATATTTCCACAGTACGTCTTTGTGTATCACGACTGATTTAACGTGTATTAGCTACTTCAATTTGCACCAGTTTGCAAACATAATCATTAAGTTACCGCTTCCAGCCCTGCGCCTTCTGTTTGATGTGGAACGTTACCGGTACAAAATGATTCAGAACTACTTGCGCCCAATAAAATCACCAATTTACTACCGTACTATATCTTATTTTTTGTTCAGTCAGCACCAGAACAAAAAAAATATTTCAAAATAGGGACAAAGTCTTTGAATAGAGGGTGTTTAATAGGAAAATGTAGCTGGTATGCGTGCTGAGGGTGCTCCAACAACGCGCTAATGTATCTCGTGATCTCAAACTTGTTTAACTCTTTAACTGGAGCCGAACGGTACGGCGTACGGTCTACCGAAACCAGGCCACAACCGCTTTACCCATACGCTGTACAGCACTGATATTTTTCTTTCTTTTTATCTTTGTGATTTGCGCATATTTTTAATTCTTATAATGAGATTATGAGTGCTACTGGGTTTTTAAAAGATTCAGTTTGTCCATAGCACTGAATTATTTCTCATCTGGGATGTTCTTTGTGGTAAAGGCGGGAATTTTTCATTGAAGGTAGCAATTTAGATTTTCGAAAATATTCGTTAATAAACAAGGATTGGCAAGCCAATGTGCAAATATTTGCATGAGATGAAATCAAAATGAAAAGATAATTAAAAAATGTCAATATGTCCCCAATACAATGTAAGACTTAATATTACACCATGCTTCAAATTGGTTGTGCACACACACACACGTACACACACACACACACACACACACACACACACACACACACACACACACACACACACACACACACACACACACACACACACACACACACACACAGCCACACACACACACACACACACACACACACACACACACACACACACACACACACACACACACACACACACACACACACACACACACACACACACACACACACACACACACACACACACACACACACACACACACACACACACACACACACACACACACACACACACACACACACACACACACACACACACACACACACACACACACACACTCACACACACACACACACACACACACACACACACACACACAATCCTTGACTGTTAGAGAAAGGGCAAGGTTCAAACATTAAATTTTTTTGTAAGTATGAGAGATATTCTTTTAAGATGTATAAAACATTCTTCGTAGTATGCAGAGTGTACTTGTGTTCCACAGTTATAAAGTAAGAAATAGTGTGAAAATTTTACAATTGAAAATTAAATCAAAATTCTCCATTGTTGTATGCAGCCCTATTAAGTGCTTAGTTATATGTATAAAAGTGCCTTTTTGAGAGAATATTTTGGCATTGGGTTGGCCAATTTGCTGTAAAGATTAAGTTTAGCGAATTTCCTCTGATTACACTTAACGCTTATTCCTTGTCAAATATTCACACTGTTAACTGTGCTGATGGGCTTTAAAAGGTTTTCCTAGTGGTTCTTCATTCAAGTGATACTATTAATAAATTTCATTAAATCCAATTCACTCTATTCATTTGTGTGTGTGTGGGTTATGAAAAGAAAGGACTCTTTAATTCGAATCACTGTAGTCGCATTTAAGCTGGGGTGACTTTCCAAAGCTTTAAAGATGTTTTATACTAAGTTAAGAAATTCAGCGCTTTTTTTTACCGGAGGTCACAACAGATTTACACGTAAAATTCTCCATATTCGTTTCTTATAATCTCGTAATTTTAAAACGATATATTTAAATCTGCTAATTCAAGCTTCAAAATGTAGCTTTTAGTAAGTTTAGAAAAATTAGACAATTTTACCCTATCTCTACAACTCAACATATTGATGAAAATGGGTTTATCCTCAATGAGTCAAAAAGCATGTATCAATTCTGATTGAGGAAACTTCACACTATTTTCCTGACCTACAAGAATTTGAAAGTTATTTAAATTGTCTTCACAGGACAACTAATTTAAAAAACAGTTTATTGATTTGATAGGGATGGAACACATGGTCTCCGTGAATTTTTTAGTGTTTTTTCTTTTGAAATGTTGGTCTTATCCGGTTATTATATTGTGTGTGAGAGTTCTGATTCCAATCACAATCTCCAATGAGTGGGAAACATATTTTCCAACACTATATAAGGTTTTCTCGACTGGTTTAAAATTACCATTTTCATAAAAAAATTGAAATCTAGTTTTAGCCCACCATTCTTTGTAGCCTGTTTTAAATAACATTCTGCACATCTTTACTTTAACTCTCTGCATCATTTTTCTTGGCGCAGTAAGCCCGCCAAATCGAAGTCCACAAACCAAATCCAGAAAGCAGCAGTTTTGATTGATTTTCACGCCAGCAAAAATACGAGTTTTCCCATTTAAATATTTTGTACAAGCCAAACTATTTCACATTTATGCAATATTTTAATAGAATCTGCTAGTACCCCTCTCTGCACAGCAATAGTTAACTGATTGCAATGTTTGTTTTGATTTAAACCAGTTGCTATCTTTTTATTGGTTTCGTTCAAAATTAGAGCTCTTTAAATCCGTTTTATCAATACTTTCATGTTGAGTTTTAGTTTTTGTTTTGTTAAATTAAAATTATCATGCCAAAAAGCAGATCGAATCTTGAAGTACGCTTGAAATGCACAAACGGATCTTCCAAATTCATATCCAACATTTATAGGGATCCTTACGATCAGTTTTTCTTTTTCTCCTTTTTAAGAAAACACGTGACAACCTGCAATGAAAGTTTCTTAACAATAAGTCTTGTAGTAAACCTGAAAAGACCTTTTGTTGAGCTACAACACTCATCTTTTAGGACTTCACATGGCGATAATACTTTTAACTCAGCCTGTATAGGTCTATTGCCTCTGCTTTAAGAGTTAGGAATGGAATTAGGACATGAAATGTGGAGGGATATTTTTGATACCTTGACAATACAAGGATTGTTGATTAAAGAGTCATTATAAATCAGATAAGAAACTGTCTCGTTAAAAAAGAAAGCTCTTCATAAATGTAAAATTAGAAGTTTGAGGTTCAGGAAGGTCCTACGTATAATCCTGGAGAGTTTTACCTTCCTATGCTTTTTCCCGCAGTTTCATTGCAAGCCTGCATTTCTAAAGAATGTTATTTGCGCAATGGTTTAATATTGCAACAGTGATATCTCTTAAAGCACTGAAATATGCTTATGAAATTTTTGCTGACTTTGTTCTCTGTGGCAGTAATGAATGATTTGTGCTAAAAGTTAAGGGTATTTTCCAACAAGGCTATCTTTTAATGTAATTTATATGAAAAAGTCAAAACAGATTCTGATTTTTTTCTCATGTCGAACATTCATTGCAAACTTGAGCATTATACCAAAGTTATATATACAAGAATTGTATTCGCAAAATATTATTTTATTTGTAATACATATATATTTAGAGTTGTTAGTAAAGTATGTAAATTTTTTGTAATATTTTTGATCTGTATTTCTCTATATTTTGAAAAATAATCTTTCAAAAACTTTTGTTGATTTATAGTTCTTTGTAACACATGTCGCATTCTAAAAGTAAATAATTAAATAATTGTTGAAGTCATATTTTAGAAAACTGTCTCCGGAACCAGCCCTTGGATACCCAAAGTATAAAAAAATACTACTCACACCGCACACGGCAAATCATATGATAATTTCATTGGCAGTTTTCTGAGTGAGCGACGAGGACGTGCAGCGCGACACGCACAGACACCTGAGCAGGCAACCTTCTCGCCTAACTTCCACTCCCCACCAACGGGTGGACGTTTGAGGAGCCTCGACATATTTAACGGGCATCGGCTTCATCTGCATGGCTTCATTGGCAAAGAAAGACACCACATAAAAAATAGAATATATCCAAATTTATGCATGCATTTGCCAGAACATGCTCTCTATGATGCTGCTAAGGTGCATCGCTGCTGAGGTCGCTGGTAAGGCTGGATCACTCCTGTGAAAAGCTGCATTGTTGAAGACTGTAGACATATCTCTAGCGTCTGTGAAGCTCCTTAGCGTCTCGAGAGTATCTGGGTTTCTCTTTTTAGTGACTATTTACAGATGGAACACGTGAGACCCATAAAATTGACACGACACATGAGGCAGAATAATTTTTGTTTGGGCTTAGCCGGGATTATTAATCGGTTATTGGTCGTGGCACTCAACAATGCGGGGAATTTATTGGAGATCGGCAAGAGGAAACAAACAAAGCAATGCAAATAGTTGAATAAAGGAGGCCGTAAAGGTTGACTTGCCTTGGGAGTAGAAAGGCAGGGGATTCCCAGTGGTTTATATTGACCTCAGGGCTCAAGTAACGACCAACAAGGGGTCCACGTGAGCGAAAAAATAATTTGGGGGTCTATGAGGTGAAAATTTGGGTCTACGATAGTGACTCTCATTAAACGAGATCTTGACTTCAATTTTAAAAGAAAATTTAATCAAGTGTTACCTATTTAACAGATTTATTTACTGGATTTATTCAGGTTTATTTACAATTACAAGGTGACAGCATAAATTTCATTAAAACAAGAACCATCATTTCTAGCGTTTCTTTTTAAGATTAAGCTAAAGGAGAATAATATTGGACGTCAATAATTTTTCCAGTTTCTCAATTTTTGCCACAGGCACAATCTGTAGGAAATACACTTTCCACGGAATACTGCCCTTCATTCAGATTTTGAAAGTAACTTTGAGAATGTTTTGACTATGGTAATACCTCAGTAGAAAAAAGAAGAAAAAAGTAGACACTATATATACTAATCGAGGAGACTTAGGGTTAAACCTGGGCGATTGATTGTTATGCTGAAAAATTTGCTGTCATCATCCCTCCCTTTAAAAGCATTTGCTTTGCTCAGCTATTTTATAACTATTACTATTACTATTTAATTACACTTTAAATTAATTATTTTTTATGCGTTTCTTAAGAATTAAACCGAATACTTCACTACAATTATAAAATTAATTTTTTGAAGTAAGTGGTCCTTCGGTAATTAGCTAAGTTAGTTAAGTACTAAAATTGTGCAATTTGCGTGCAACCGTAAAATTAGGTGAGTCTTAAAACCGAAAAAACAGCAAGAGTGCCCGCACCTATGAGACTAAAATTTTGGGAGCCTCTACCTTAGAGCATAGGCGTCGGAGTGTCCAGTCTCTGACACTTTTTCACTCTAACTCCATGACCGTTAAGACGTCACTAGCTCCCTAACAGGAAATTTGTCCTATGGTGATCCCCGCATATTCATTTCCCATAAATTTTAACATATTTAATAAGTAAGTTATACGCAGTAATTTGATGGTCTAAACCAGGGGTGTCCAACCCAAATGACCTTGCGGCCACTTCAGAAAAACATTATAATCTCGCGGGCTACACATAAAAATATGTACCTTTATATCAGATTTAAATATCTATTGAGTGAAAGCGCCACCCAAAACAGTACGAACGCCATTATTGTTTATTATTTTTATGTATACACACACACAGATACAATATAATAATAATATACATAATATAATAATGCCATGATCAAATAATGTTTAAAATATTACAGTTGCTCTTTCTTTTGAAAATTACGGTGTGTTCCTTTTTGAATTGATCTTCGCTTACCATTGTTGAATTGCATAGTGCAGTTATTCAATAAAAACGATTGTTTACGTTGCCGTTATCTTAACCGTCCTGAATATTTTTTTAAACCATAAAAGCATCTCTGACTCTTCTGCCTCTTGCTTTTGGGCAACTCCAAACAGAAAAAGGAGGATATGTGAGAAATGAAAGTCGCACACGCAGAGAATCATGTACCATAGGAGTAAAGGATAATAGTAGCGATACATAATGCAATTCGGAATTTATTAAAAAGTAATTTATTATTTAAAAAATCATGTAAAGACTGTTTCTACAAAAATATAAATCTATTTTAATCTAAAGGACATTTCTATAGTATCAAAAAGGATTTATTTTAAAACAAGAACAGGTAACCAAAAAAATTTTTTAAAATTTTAATAATAATTTTAATTTAAAAAAATTTAAAATAAAAAATTTAAAAAAACCCTGTTTTAAAATTTTTTAAAAAAATATTTGGGGCTTCGTACGGGGGGTTTACACCCCGGTTTAAAGGAAAAAAAAGGGGTCAAAAAATATTTATAAACCCTTTACCTTATCCCCTTGAAAATTTAAAAACCCCCTTTTAAGAAAAAATTTTAGCACTTTTTTTGGGGTGTTGAAAAATTTTTTCTAAGGGGGGCCAAAAAAAGAAATTTTAAAATCGCCAGAAAGGTTCTAAAAATTTAGAAACAAATGAGACGAAAAAATTGACAAACTAAAAAGGGGGATAAAGGGTTTTAAAAAAAAAAAAAAAAGAAGATAGAATAGTTTTTTAATTTTTTAACAACCCCCATTTTTTATTTTTTTAAATTTAAAAAAGAAAGGAAAAATTTCCCCTTATACTTTTTGTTTTTTGTTCTGTGGAAACCTTTTTTAAAGAAGAAGAAACGGCTTTTTTTTCAAATTTCAATTCCCTTTTTTTATTTGAAAAAAAAAAATTTTGAACGAAAAAAAAATGGGTTTATCCAATTGAAAATTAAAAAAGCTTTATATTTGAGTCTCAAAAGTTGGAATGTCTGAAGCAGAATTTCTGAAAAATGTTCCGAATGTCAAAAACATAGCTTTCTAGTGTAATGAAATAAAAAATATTTATTCTGTCTTTCATGAGTTCTTAGAGCACATAAAGAACTGGGTTTATGTATTCTAAAAAATGGGACAAGGGTTTTTTTTTTTTTATTTCGTTTATTTCAAATTTTTGAAATAGAAAAAAATTTTAGCAAATGTTTGATTCATCATGTTACTGTCTCTTTTTTTAAGAGTTTTTACGGATTATTTTGTAAAGAAAAAAAAAAACTACTTCTCAAAACAACATAATAAATATTCTTTAAAGGAAGAAAGAAATACTAACAAATACAATTTAAAAAAAAAACCAAAGAGGGAAAAGAAAACCCAAACCCAAAAGGGAAAAAAATAGGTAAGGGTCACCCCGGAGTCCATTAGTATGGGAGAGTCGGAAAGAAGATAAGCTATATTCAAAATAACTTCTACTTATTCTCAGTTATGAAAAACAACAAAACCCAATTAACCAAGAGACAAACGACTAAAAGGGCAAAAAAGGAAAGTAGACAAGATAGAGAAGTTTTAAATAAATCGGATCACTTATTTTCAGGAAATGTCCTTCTAAGCCAAAAAATTTAATTTCGTTACAAATCGTCAATCTTATTACACTAATCAGCCAAAAACCGTTTCCCCTGTTTAACAACCCTCATCCTTAGAGTTAACCTCCTAACTTAAAGTTTAACTTTTTATAAAAATCTTAAATTACACCCATCTTTTCTTCGGGGAAGGTTTATAATATAATAATTTTTAAAGACCCAAAAAATATTCCCCAAGAGGATTAGTAATTGAAAGAACGCCGATAGACCCGTCACAGTTTTTTGGTAAAATTCTCCTTTTTCAATAAAAAAAAAAAACAAAAAGAAAAAAGAAAAAAATACTAACAGAAAAATTTGACAAAAAACCCAAATGATTGGAAATTTAAATATTAAGATTTGCAGTATATCATTAATTCTTAAATAAAGAATTTTAAAAATTACACATCAAATTTTTTTAAAAAATAAAAATTTTTGAAAATTTATAGCCCCGCCCCAAAGTTATAAAAGATACCTCCAAAGTACCAACATAGGAAAAGGGGCTGGATTCGCTAGCCGAATTTTGAAAATTAGGTTTATCTTACTAAATTTAGGTAAAAGTTTAATTTTAAAAAATACACAAAACCCTGTCAAAATTTAGATATAAAAATTTGTTTAATTTTTAAAAATGGCAAAAAATTTTTTTGTTATAAAGTTTTTTTTTTTTTCAAATAATTTAACAACCAAAATATTTATTCTAGATTTATTTCAGATCAGAAATAAATTACAACATTTTTTAGTCTTAAGACGTACAGAAGTATTGAAATATTTCTTAACTATATATATTATCAAATTATTTAAAAGCAAGTTGAGTTTCTTCATTGCTAATTAATTTTGTACAAAACAAAAGTAAAACTGACAACCATCAATTAATGGGAAAATATAAGAAAGAAAATTATATTTTTTTAAAGCTATAATTGTTATTTTAATTTTCTAAAATCAGGAAGACATTTTCTTGTGAGAGTGCCTCCGAACTTCAGAAAAATTTTACTTTTCTCTTTTAGCTCAATATCTTCTCATTATTTTGCTCGAGTTTTTATTGGTTCAAATAAAAAAAAAAAAGAAAGGTGGGAAATATGAGCAAAATAAAGGCTGAAAGATTAAGATTTCTGTCACGAAGCAACTCCCATTAAAAATGTAAAACATAGAAGAAAGAAGTCAATAGGAATAGAAGTTTCATTTCGAATAAAACTACTGTATATTCAAATTTTTAAAAATTGTGAATATTTCCTTCCTTTTTAGCCAAAATTAATGAAATTTATGCTCAACTAAAGCAACTGATTGAGGAAAATAAGTAATATAAGAAAAGATTAAAGTCAATTCCCTCTTAGGTCAACACAGAGCAATTTTATATTAGTTACTTTTTATTAAATAACTACAATTAATATAAATATGTATATAGTACATGTTACAGAATCACAATATTAAGCGGAAAAGTAGGAAGTGATTCTCCATTTTCCTTTCTGTATGTGGGGCTGAACTATTTTTTTGTTTGTTACTATTTATTCACTCATAAATGACATTCTCAGGAATTAGGCCATCCCTGGTAGGATTTGTACCCACGACCTTTGGATTAGATGGCATATATGATGTTGGACTATTATTTTTTGTTTTTTACTATTTATACATTAATTAAATTTAATTAATGAATTAATATTTGAAAAAAACTGTAGTAATATCGAATGTCATCCACTACAAGTTTAAAGAAATGTGTTTGAATTTGAGCAGATGATTAAAGAGTATTTTATAAAAGATTGAAAATTTGAACGAGATATATATCCATAGGGAGAGTGTGAAAGATAATAGTAGGAATTGAAAAATAATGCATATTTAGTTCAAATTTCCAGAAAACCTAAAATAATCGTAGATGCTCACCCACTCAAAAATATTTTTCAAAGCTTCTATAACTGACGAAGACGATCTCTCTAAGCTTTAAAAAATATCTAGACTAGAATAGCATTGTCTGGCCAGTGCACACAAAGAGATTTATTTCTGATATATGTAATAAAGACGGCTTATTCCCTGAGGCATTGTTTATCTGTGATACTTTTCTCAATCGGATTGGTAATAAAAATAGAATTGTTTATCCGTGACTGTTTTGGTAATGGTAATACATGAGCCTTAACTATATTGATAGGATTATGTGGAAACATAATATACTTATAAGACAGAAAACTGTATAGTGTCCGGACCATATCCAACAACAATACTTTTTAAGAGTTGTCACCTATTTAATTTGATTTTTTTAACGCTCCCCTTTGAAATAAAACGATGGCTATTGGAAATGGACCACTCAGTTTTGTTTCTCAGTCAAATGCCAAGGACAGGGGTGGCGAACCTTTATGGATCAACGTGCCATTTTTTTCTAAAGAAGTGTTCAGTGAAGTAAGGACGTGCCGTCAAATAATTTTGACTTGTAATTATTTGGAAAATACTAAAACTTAATACTAACATCTGAAAACTCTTTATTTACTATGAAAAAATACTTTCTGTGTACTGTATAGTTGTAAATGTTTTAGTTATACGTGTAATTCAAATTAAAGTAAAATGCTTCTGTTGATACAGATTGGATGACGAATAACTAATATTAGTATTGTATAATCAGCTTGCATTCTCTTAGTGGAATGCAAGCTGAATTGGAGTCATTTGCCAAAGGTTTCTAAGCAATTAAATATTATTGCAGTGGCTCATTTTTTTGACAAGAGGATTTGTGGTTTGTTTCAAAATAACGTTTTACAGACGATATTCTGCATACTACTGTTCCAGAACATAAACACAAACCGCTTTGTCGCCCCTTTACTAATAATGCCATATTTCTAGATTCACCAAGTTTGAAATTCTCCGTTACACATACTATCTTGGACTTTTTGTTCTTTTGCTGAACTAGCCATGTTAAATAACAGTTAAAAATTGTAAATATAATACACAAATAAACTTTAAAATATAGTTGTGTGAACAAAATTGACTATGCTTTGCGTAGATAAATTTTGCATCATAAGCAACTGTAGTCCACGACGTAACTAAGGCAAGACAGTAACAAACGAGTGTGCTCCCCGCCGATCACTTGCGTTTGTTCGTAATTCTTCATGGTGAACTTTGTTATTTTGAAATAAAATGCAAACCATTTTGATCACTGTCATGCCCAAAATATTGTGTCACGTGGAATTGATGGCACGCGTGCCACTGGTTTGCCATCCCTGGCATAGGACACCTGAATGTACCTCTTTCTCTCTCTCCCAGTTTTTATACTGTGTTTATGTGACTTAAAATCGGCACCAAAATATGAACAAAGGGCTACGGGAATACATTGTAACTGATTGCAGAATCCCATAGATTCTGCATGACTGATAAAAGAAGCACTTAAAAATTGTGTGGACCAATTTAGAGCTCCGTAAAAATTTTACAACCATCATGTTCGCCATAGGTCGATGATGGGCTGACTTTTCCACGGTACGGGCTACTTTTAATGTTTTTAAGGTGTTGAAATCCCCTAGTGACGTAGGTGTGGCTATTCTATATTAAAATTGTATGTTTTCTTTTCTTAACACTTGTTTTCGACATTGTATTACTCTTTTAAAATATGACAAAACATTATTTTTATTACAAAGACTCAAGTAACACAAAATTGCCAAGTTGAATGCTTGAACAACTAGGGACTGAGTGACAGGTAAACCGTGGAATGTGGACGTATTCAATGCAGCGAGCAGAGAACATACGTGGACCGGTGAATCTGAAACCAACGTATGAACTTAATTTGTTCTCTACCCAGTCCAAGCACCCCCATGGTCTCCTGCGGTATTTCTTGCGAAATGTGCTCCAATTGTCGGGCCAGGTCATCAACATTCCCTGGTAGATGCATGTCTTCCAATCATATCCCAGACATGCTTGATTGGTGGGGGATCTGGCATTCTGGCTGGCCAAGGAAGTATTTGATAATTGTAAGACAGTTCATAGCAACACGAGCGGTATGTGGTTTGGGATTATCTTGCAGAAAAATAAGGACAGGGTACTGCAGAAAGAAAGGCAGCAGAACAGTTCTCAGAATGGCGTCGACGTACCGATGTGCCTCCAATGACGGCCAAAGGGGCCCGGCTTCAAAAGAAATGGCACCACAGACGATAACTTCTTGTTGAGCGCTGTGGATGCAAGTGAAAGCAGGCACCTGTCCCGCTCAGAACCTT
>BMAV01006385.1:0-44222 GCA_019973955.1 Trichonephila inaurata madagascariensis
TCTTTCCTATGAGAGTCATTAAGGGAAAATAGAATACATTTCTTTTTTACTTCTTTTTTATTTAAAAAAAGAATAATTTTTAGAACACGATAACAACAATTAATTTTTTTTAATTACCCCTTTTTTTCCCTTCAAATTCAATTTACAATTACTATGATTTAAAAATAAAAACTCAAAAATTGGCAAATCTTTTTTTTTGTGAATATACATTTGTATTTTATTTATTGAACATCTTTTTATTTTCTATGGAAAAATTTTGTTATTTTTTTAAAGTTTTTTATGTATACCCTAAGCAAATTGGTAAATGTTACATTTTTTTCAGTTTTTAAAGATTTTATAAACTAGAATAAATTTTGTTAAATGTCCGATATTTGAAGGAGCATTTTAAGCAGTTTGGATAAATTTTTTTGTTTGATTTTTTTTTCCCCTTTTTCTTCGCCCCATACCCAAAAAGCGCTCGCTAATCAGGCATTATACTTCATCGCTGGCCACCAAAATTCCCGCATCATGAAGATGACAGGCTACAAACTTCACTCTTGTAAGAAAATTACACAATTCTGCATTATTCCAATGTATTTCAGTAAAGCAAGTGATAACTACGGAATCTGCAGTCTGCTTAAAAGAAAGATAATTATTGACTTTCGATATACATTTCATTCATCACTTGTTCTTATAATTGCTACTTCGAACAGTTTTCAATACGTTTTTTGACGTATAAAAGGACATAGATGAACTCTTCTTGGAGGTCTCGATAACACCAATTTTCATCAAGGTATTAAACATTGCGGTAGGATTTTCCTCAATACGGATTTGACTTGCTCTAGTTATAACCTACTGAGACAACATATTGCCATGCATTTTAGAGAGATTGCATACCATCCATTAGCAACTAGGATTCGTGTAATACGTTATGAACTTTAAGCTACATGTAGTGATGTATTGTTTCTCTCAATAACATTTTGTTCGCTTCGTTTCCCAGTTGGATTGGTACTGTTTATGATGTCAGAGTTGGTTAGTCTGGATACTGAATTCTCAGACTTTGCTCACCAAAATATCTGTGTGTGTATAAATATAATCATACTCCACTCAATTTTTACTGTAATTGTGAAATAAATGAAATTAAACTATTTGGTTTTAGTTTTTGGTGTAGCAATTTTGATTCTAAGTTACACATGTGTTTACTGTTATTATTATTATTCTTTTCATATCTTACTAAACAATGTTAAATACCGTTTATTCGAGTATAAGACGCACTTTTTTTTAACCCAATATAAAACTATTAAAAATTGGGTGCGCTTAGAATCGAAAGCGGAAAAAATTCCTTGGATTGATCATGATAGTGACAGTTAGAGCAAATACGGGTTCATGTATGTATTGAAAGTTTTATCTGTTAAAAAAGTTAGCAAACACATTTTTTTAATTTTTTTATTTAAAAGGTTTAAATAAATAAAATTATTAATTTCCCAAACGAATAGAAATTTGAGAATGCGGCTTATAAACGAATAAATACGGTATGTATTTTCTTTCACAAGGAATTTATAGCATTTGAGACTATGAAATTATAAATTAATATGCAAAACTTTTTTATTAATTAATATGAATTTCCAAGAAACCGCATTGTTTGTTAGCATTTTTTATTTTGTAATTTATATAAAAACTTAAAAACTTATAGTAACATACTGGAAAAAAACTGGTTCATTTCCGAATGATCTCTCTGAAAAAAAATCTGAATAATTCTATATTTAATCACAAATTATTATCTACCATTTATCACCATTATTTAGAATAGAGGTACATATAACATAAGAAAGGACTGTATTTATTCAGAAGTAAACTTTTTATATAGAAGAGTAAAAGTAAAAGATAAAAAGTTTTCGATACTTTCCCGAACCGTGATTTTAAAAGCGAAAAGGATAGTTTATATATTTAGTGTCACTTAGATTAGAAAATGTATATAAAATAGTTTTAGGAATAGTATTACAATAAAAAAATTATTTAAGTACAACAATTTGACAACAAATAAACATAGAATGACGAAGTTTCAAAATATTCTCCTTCAGTGAAAAATGCTTCTATTGTAATAATATTTTGTGCCTGTATATAGCTCAGACCTCTTTACAGAGGCCCAACTAGAATTTTTGAAATATATGACATAGAAGTGGGTTTATCCATGCTTTACGACAACAGAGGTGTGAAATTTTAAGAAAAAAAAACACCGATAATCATTTGAATTGGTTGTAACTCTGAAAATAATGCGAATTTTTCAAAACTCATAGTTCAGACTCTCTGGAGAAATCTTTACTTTAAATTAGCACAAAATATTATTATTTTAGAAGCATTTTTTATAAAAGGAGAACATTTTGAAAAAATATCATTCTAAGTTAATTTTTTACCATACACAAAATATTGTTTTAAAAAAAAAATTTTTTTTGTCAAAATGTCCTTAAAACAATTTTTTACATGTAGTCTAATCTAAGTGACACTAAATATCATGAAAACTTATCCATTTATGCGCTTTTTTTAAAATTACGGTTCCGAACGTAGTCGGATACCTTAAGCAATTTACTAAAAATTCAGTAGATAATTCTTTCCCACACAAACATAACTATACACACAACTGAATAAATATAGGGTATATTATCAAAGAAATTTTCATTAGTTTTGATAAAAAAAAAATAAAAAAACACTTTTAAAGGTATTTAAACACTATTTGATCCTCATGATATTTATTTCAATAAAAATAAATACCTAACGATGTTTCCTATAAATAAAAAAATTGTAATAATTATCCATAATTGAAAGAAGTTTTTACATTTTTAAATAAGAAGAATGTAAACCTATAGAATTGAAAATTTTAAAAAATAAGAAAATTGTATAGTATTAAATATTTATGTTTACAGAAATACATTTTTCTGTAATCAAAAGATGTGTGGAAATTAGCTTAATAGTGCAATTCTAATTGGATGTTGTGAGATATGGTTTATTACATATAGCCAAATGGAAAGTTAATTACTTATGACCAAAATACAAGGTTATGTTCAGTTGCTTTGATTAAATATTTTTACTACGGGTTCTCCGCTTTAATTTGATAGATTATTAATATTTTGTACATAAATTAAAATGCTTATCTCTAATTTAATTTAATATTCCCAAGCCCTATACCGAAATGAAAATGTACTGAATATAACATCCAATACAAGAACTTCCTTCGAAACCCCGCAAAAGCTGAAAAATAAAAATTAGAACACAACTTTTCCCCATAAATTATTTACCTCGTTATTCACTGACTTGGGTAAAATCGAAAGAGAAATCCATTCTACGAAATGGCCAGAAGCTGTCAAAGTGTCAATAAGTCCATCTTATCTCAAAATGGCGCTCGAATACGTACGAATTTCGATAAGGACATATCAAAAGTAGAACATTTATTTCCCAATCGAAAATATCTGCGAAAGTACTAAGTTTTCAATTGATACCGGACATGTTAGAAAAACGACGACGCATAAGTTAGAAGTAGCAAAAAACATGAGAACTCTATAAGTGACATGTATTGTTGGGAGTTGTTGAATGTTTCGGATTAGGAAGTATTGAACGACCCGAACACACGTAGATATTTATCTCGAAACTATTTTAAAGGATTAATTTAATTCTGGTTTTGAGTAACAGATAAAATGTTGGAAATGTTTTTGATATTATTACTATATTTATTTAAATACAATGCATGATGCATCTGCAGATATAGATTAACTTAATTTTTGTCTTTTAAATCTCTCGAAGTTGTGCATTTAAAATAAATCCTTCTGTTTCGAAAAGCAGCAAAACTTCTTTGTTTCATATTTCAAGCAAATTTTTAAAACACCTTATTTCGGAAAAAAAAATTATGATTTCACATGTAAATTGTTTAACAATGAATAATCCTATACCATGCATGATTTCGAATAGATATGACATATCAAAAACCTTTCAAGACTTATTTTTTATGAAACAAATTATCTATTCATGAATGCAACCTTCTTAAAATTATATATGTGTGTGTGTGTGTGTGTGTGATGATGCATTACCGTTCTAGGAAAAGTTATTCCTGAAATCATCTACTCTTTAAGTACATATTTTGTTTTATTAGAGACATACATATTTTAAACCGTGAAACTGGTAGAACTAATTATTGTCAAAAAGATATTAATCAAACAATAAAGAACATAATTGGACATTTCGTAGCATGTAAACTTGCCAAAACAGGAATCATAATCTATATACATAAAGGGAATAAACGACTCACCCCACTCATCACAATATGTCCAGAATTATCAGACCAACAGACTTGAAATTTTGTAGGCATGTTTCTTTCATGGAATAGAGGTAAGCTAAGAACGGATTGGCGAAAATAAATTTTAAACTCAAGGGGTTTTGTGAGGGCTTAAAAGGCGTTATTAATAAATATCCCGTTTTATAACTGTTTTACCTATGGATTTGAAATTGGGTAGGCACGTTCCTTTCACGGAGTAGAGATGTACTACAAAAAAAGTTTTTCGGTAATCGAACCCTAGGTGCGTTGCGTGAGCTTAAGGGCCATTAGAAATAAATGTGTTCCTTTTTTGAATTATTAGACCTAGAAATTTGAAATTTAGTAGGTATTTTCCTTTCATGGAGTAAAGCTCCGCTGCAAAAGTGGTTTGGCAAAAGTTTTATCCTCAAGGGACGTTGCGAGGGCTTAATTGGCATTATAAAAATATATTAACGCTTTTTGAGCTATTAGTCTTACAGACTTTAAACTAACTTTAAACTTAACTTTAACTTTAAACTTTAACATTTCCTTTCATTAAGTATAGTTACTCTAAAAAAGGTTTGTGAAAATCAATCTTTACGGAGAGGCGCGACTGGTTTAGGGAAGTTATAGATAAAAATTCCTGTTTTTAAACTGTTAGACCTATAGGCTTATAAAATTGGTAGCCATGTTTCTTTTGTTGAATATAGATCCGCTTAGATTAAATTTAACGGAAATTGACTCCAATTGGTTACTGAGACGTATCCATACACAAATTCACGTTTTAGAACTATCGCAATGAAATTTGTTATGCATGTTTCTTTAGTTGAATTGAACTCCGTTAAGAATAATCTTACGGAAATCATCTCTCAAAGATAGTTTCTGAAGCTTGCTGACGGAAAAGAAAACACTCCAGTTTTTATCTAATATAATTATGTTTTGAAAGTGTGTTTGTTTGATTGAGTAGAGATCCACTAAAGAGAGGAACTCTTTGAGGAAATCGACTTGAATAGGGGGTTCCGATAGCGTGAAAGATAACTCTACATCAGTTTTAGAAAGTATTATTTATAAGTTCTATCTATTTTAAATCAAGAGGCGAGAGTTATATGAATGTTTTCAACAAATCCCAAATCAAAAGTAGAACTAGACATCAATTTTTATATATATATATATATATATATATATATATATATATATATATATATATATATAATCAGTATATTTTCATATATCATAAAATATCTTGCGAAGCGGGTGGATAACAGCTATTTTACTATATATTTTCCGAGAGAGTATTGAAAACGTACCCCTAATTAAGTTTGAAGATTTTCTCGGGAAATGATAAACTTTTTAACTTGCATACATATTGCATTCACAAAATATTATTATTTTTATTAATATTAAGAAGAAAATTTATAAAATTTTACATCTTATCTGGAACATTTGGTATGTTTATTAGTTTAAAATTTAATTAAATATACATAAACGCGTATAGTATATTCGTTGGAATGGATTGTTTCAGGCCATGAATTAAAACAAAAAAAGTACCATCCTTTCAAAGAAATGACACACCCCAATTTTTACGTTAAATGTCACAAAAATATGATTTATGACATATTTCCGCAATAAATACTAAAATCAAACTTTTCCAATAATTCTTTTTTGACTGAACTTTTTACGCCATTTATAATTTTTTTTTTAACTTTTACGACTCGACTAACATTGATTAAATTCGGAAACTCAATTTCCCGTAACTGTTTTTGACTTCATTAATACTGAGAAAAAAGAAATCCGATAAAGTGTAATGCATTTTTATGGCAATGAAAATCGCTTACTTCCTAATTTTTTTTTTCTATTAATATCACTTAAGGAATCTAACAGTAAGCTTTGATGATGTTTTAAAGAATTTAAAGGAGGCACGGATTATTGAGAAAAAATAAAGATGAGAAAAGTTAATCGAAAACAATATAAGTCTTAAATTTGAATACGTTATAACCAGCATATAAGCAATTAACCCACGAGAGCTCGTGTTATGAGTCTCTTTTTGGCACCCTAAAAATTGCATAATTAAATTGTTCACTGTAAAAATAAGTGAGTGCTTTTTTTTTATCTGATTTTCATAACTTGCTGCTAACGTTAGATACTGTTTCAATGGATTTAGCAGTCTTTGGGCTTTACTAGCTGGTATTTCCCACATTTGTATCCCTTTTAGTCACATAATTTCTAATCTCATATTGTTGATGTTTTAATTCCTGGTTAATGCAACTAAATATTTTTAATATGGTTTCCTATCTATATTTATCACCCATACATCTCGACTTCTGATAAATTTACACACTTAGTATTTGCAATCTATTTGTGAATACAATGAATAATGAGATCTACCTATATATTTGGTCTTCTAAGAAAATAAAGTAAGTCAGCTTCTTAAAATTAAACAAAAATAAACCATTGCATTATTTCAAATCTCGACTATAATCGACGAAAATACTGGTATATAATTTCCGTCAAACTTGAGATTATAGTTTTTATAATATTTCTAAAGATGATGTAGATAAATGAAAATTGGTTGTTATGGAATACCATACTTATATATTTCAAAAAATAATTTGGACAGGTACTTGATAAAAAACCCATCCAAAAGCATTTTAAATATATTCTACAAATGATTTCAAGGAATCATCACATGTGAAAAAAATAATATTTATTTTGTTGTTATAAAAAATTTATTTTTATTTTTTTTTAAATGGAGGGTATTATGGAATAGTCAGGTAATATGGATTATGTGGTTTTATTTATTGAAAAACTAAATAATACCTCATAAAACGTCATTGTTTTGTACTTTAAAAATCAATTCTTAAGAATATGTGTGAAAGTCATTTTTGTTTTGAGTCTATTTACAAAATTCACAAACTTAATGTTATTTCTCTGCCCCCGTGCAATCCAAGTGAGCCCATAGAAAACAGATGAAGCTTTGAATCAAATTTTCCTTTATTTTTGATTTAAGGAGAATTTGTTGTAACAGGTGATACATTCAACGTCTTTGCTTTCTTCCGGCTCTTTAGTTGATGACATGAAGTCTATTACAAATGATGTATCAGAATGGAACGATTCATTGTTGCTGACACTGGAGTTATCTCTAATAGGTTTAGATCTAGAATGTTGGTTTAACCCTTTATCTACCGACAGTACTTATAAGTACCACTCACTTTAAAATTACATAGAATATCCATTTTTATGGATACTCTGATAATATACTTAGCAGCCATATTCTTTTTAATCAACTCTTTCAAAATATATGGCAGATAAATTCTACGATGACTATTTTAGTGGGGAAATTGAATAGTTTTATAGCAGGATTGGCGTTTTCAGCTGACGGCGTTTTCAGGACGTAAATTGTCCTTTTTTTCCCAAAAATAATTAATGTCAAAAGATGTCTTAATTTTTTTTATGTTAATGAGAAGACTTTACAAAACGACTTAACTATTTATTTTAAGTGAACAGTGAGTACAATTAATTTTACAGTTGAATATATTTAATTAATTAATTAGCTGTAATGGATTAAATTTCCCAAAGTTGAGTATTTTGTTTATGCATATCCCTTAATTATTTATGTATATCCCTTAATTTCCAATGTAGTAATTTAAAAAAAAAATCTATTGCATGAAAAAAACTGCAGTAAATAATAGTGCGGTAGATAAAGGGTTAAGTTTTAATGCTTTACAAACTGTTTTTAAATGTCTTTTTTTAATTTATCCTCTAACTCTTTTTCATATGGGAAATATGTCACTTCACTATAAACGTCACTGGACGATCACTTCAAAATATTCGAACATTAAACCGAATTTGAACATTACTCCGATGAAAGGCTATAAAAATTAGCACCATTAATAATAAATTTATTTTTTTAAAATTAATTTATAAATAAAATGTTTTTTGGCCAATTGTTCCCCTTCGCTACAAAGTAATAAAGTAATTTTAAGGGTCAATGACATTACACTATTTAGATAAAGAATTATTGCTTAGCCATCAATACTATACTCAAAACTCATTTTTTAACTTTGTTTTTGTTTAGTATGTGTTGTCGGTTTATATGCATTTGCGTGTGCTATATTATAGAATACCTACTATTTCTTAATATCCCAAATGGTATCATATAAAATGAGCCAGTAAACTGAAGGACAAAAATATTTTCAGCTAACAAACAACAACATTACTACAAACTACAAGTCTTTTAGTGTACCTTAAACTCAACTTTAATATTCAAGTCGTTTTTGTACTGTAGACTAAACTGTTTGAAAACTTACCGGCAAAAAATTTGAAAAACGCAAAACGCACTTTGTAGGAACATAGGAAGGAAGTTAACACATAATTCATTAATATAGTATGATTAAATTAAGTAGAAATATTTTAGATGAAAATACAGATATTGTAATTGAAAGAATATAATCCACTGTGTAATAATAAAATCTTAATATATCTTTTTATAAAAATTATATTGTCGATATATGTTTAAAAAACGAGGAGATAAAAAATACGTCTAATAGGAAAAAGCAAATCAATACTTCTTAAATTACTACATGTATATTGACTCCAAAAAATAAGTTATTAATTTTTGGCATTCCAAAAACAATGATCACATTCAGCAACATTGTTTTTCTAAGTAATAATAACAGTATTTTATTTTCATATATAAGAATTAAATTACTTTTACTACATAACATTATATGTTTTTCTTATTAATTTCGGGTAAAAAAAGGTTTATACATTATTCGTGAATATTTTGGAAAAAATGTCAGTATCCTTCTGTTTAAAATGGTATGCTTTAACAATAAAACACATTACTTAATATGCAAAACCATGAACTTTAAAATTTAATTTTACGAAAAATGACTACCACTTTTTTGTAAAAAAAAGATCTATAAAACATTTTGATACCATAGAAAAATAATATAAAAATTAATATCAGTTAATAAACTATACCAAGCGTACGTAAGAAACAGGATATATGAGAGGAGTTGCTAGTGATTTATCTTGAGATTATTATAGCTTTCATTAAAAATGATGGAGATGCACTCATGTGTTTCATTATCTAATATGATGAATTATAGTAATACAAATCGGATTAATGATAATAAAGCACTGTATCATGCAATTAACACATTTATATTTATTAAGAAGCTTGTGAGATAAAAAAATATTTTCTGATTTCCTATTGTAAATGAAAGAGCTCTGTGTTGTATAGTTATTTTATGTTATACTTTCTTATTTAAATATAAAATTTGATAGCATTTTTTTTATTTAATAATATCAAACTATAATTGAAATATAGTTATGTGTTAATGTTATATTTTTTTAAAAAATTCAACAATTTTTTTATAAATGAGTACATGTTTATGTAATTAAAAATATTATAAGCTTCAGTTCTCAGGAAAGTTGTCCCACAAAGAGTGCTTTTAGCGTTCACGCTTTTTTATGTAACATCAAAGTTTAATTGATTATTTAGAATAAAAAAAATACATTGGGAAAGGTTATTTGTATATTTTTTGTACATTAAATTTCCATTTTACTGCAATTAATACATGAATTCAAAAACGTATTTTGATTTGCATAGCGGAAGCATAAATAATTTATCGAAAAATCTATAAAATACAAGATGGCTTAGTTTACATTTGAGGATATTTAAGCATGGATGGGAAATTTTCAACTTTAATCAGACTATTGAAAAAAGGGACGAATTTCAAAGAAAAGATTGGGCATAACTTTTGAGCTAAATGGAATTTCGACAAGCGCCATACATATTCGTGAGCAGCGTTAAATTTTACGTAACAAAACTAGGTTGGTAAAATTGACGAATGAAAAATAGTGGTTAGCGTGGTCACCGAATCAGACTATTGAAAAAAGTGACGAATTTCAAAGAAACGATTGGTCATAACTTTGAACTAATTATACTTCAACAACATCATATTCGTGACCAGCGTTGAATTTACGCAAAAAACCAAGTTTTCTATGACTTGGAGGATGAAAAAAAAATAATTAAACACACAAAAATAGGGAAATTTGGTTGAATTTACGCCCATTAAAAAAGAAAAAATGTTTAAAACGATTTGCCGAAATTTAAAAAATTTTTTACTTTTTTTTTGGGTTATTTTCTTATACTTTTCATGGAAATGCTTTTACAAAAGTGAAATTTGATTTTTTAAAGTCGAAAAGTACATTTTTAAAAAGTTTTATTGGGTTTGAAAAGGGCCCCTTTCAAATGAAACCCGGTTTTTTTAAAATGGGTTTCGCAAAGTTCCCCTTTCTACATAGAAAGGGTCATTTTTTTAAAGGGGTCCTTTTAAAAAAAAGTTACAGGACCTTTTAAAAACCGGAACCAGATTAAAATTCCTGGTCAAAATTTCGAGTAAAATGGGTCACTTTCGAAAAAGTTTTGGGTGAAAATCCGAGATATTCGTGCGACCTTCAGGAATAAGGGGGCCGCATTTCAGACACGGCGACCCCCTAACAAAAATTTAAAAAAAGAGATTTTCAAAATGTGTGCGTTTTTTAAATATAAAAATTTTAAAAATAAATTCAAACTTTAATTGGAAAAAACTAGTGCAATTTCTACCAAATCCCGCAGGTCCCCTTGGAAATGACTGTAAGTTGGTTTTTGGAAAGGATTGTCGGTTTTTAAAAGAAGAATTTTTTTTTAAAACAATTTTAAGGGAATTAAAACCGGAGACCAGATTCGGGTTCCTGGTCAAATTTCGAGAAAAATTTGGGTTCCACTTTGGAAAAGTTTCTGGGGTAAAAAAAATAATCGTTGGTGGGGATCCCCCGGAATCAGACTATTGAAAAAAAAAACAATTTAAAAAATAAAGGGATTGGGCAAAACCCTTGGAACTAAATAGAATTTCCACAAACCCCATACATATTTCGGATCAGGTTAAATTCAAAACAAAAAACAAAAGATTGGTAAAATTGAAGGTTTAAAAAAAAAAAAGTGGTTAGCATTGTCTTCAACCCAGACTTTAAAAAAAGGGGGACAAATTTTTGAAAAAAACGATTGGGCTTTTTTTTTAAAAAATTCTTGAATTTGGGACAAGCGCCATACATATTCAAGCGGAGTTAATTCACGCAAGAAAAACTGGGTTTGGAAAAAAATTTTGGAGGAAGAAAAAAAAAAAATTGGCTAAGATGGTCACCAATAAATTTAAAAAAAAAAGGAAGAATTTCAGGAAAGTTTGGGCATAATTTTTTTAAACTAAATGGAATTTTCGAAAAAGCCCCAACATATTTGTGACCCAGCGTTGAATTCTCCCGCAAAAAAAAATAAAGTTTGGAAAGAATTGACAGATGAAAAATAAATAGTGTTTAGATTTATTTCAATCAGATTTATTAAAAAAAATGGACAAATTTAAAAAGAAAGGGAATGGGCATAACTTTTGAACTAAAGGGAAATTTTTTGACGGCCATACATATTTGGGGATCAGATTGAATTCGTCCAAAAAAAAAACTAAGTTTGATAAGAACCAACGGATAAAAAACAAGGCCAAAAAAACACAGGGGAAATCACAAAAAGGGGTTGAAATTGGCCCATTTGAAAGGAACTTTTAAAATTGGTTCTCCCGTTTTTAAATTTTTTTTTACTTTTTTTTTCGGTGTTTTTTTTTTATATTTTTCAGGGAAAAAATGAAAAACGAAAGTGCAATAACTCGATTTCCCAAAAGAATCGCAGAGTAAAGTGTTGGGGTTTTAATCGGCTTTGGTAGTGGCTCCCCATTCGAAACCCCACACGGATTCTTAAATTCGGTGTGTGGGCCCCTTTCTACCTGGAAAAAAGGGCATTTTTTTAAAAAAAGGTCTTTGGGGTTTTTAAAAAAAGTTACAAAATTTCGAAAAAAAACCCAAAATTCAGATTCCTGGTCAAATTTCGGGTAAAAATGGGGCACTTTTGGGAAAATTTTGGGGGTAAAAATACCGAGATATTCGTTTGAACTTTTAGGAATAAAGGGGGGCCCCATTTCAACACGGCGATCCCCAACAAAATTTAAAAAAGAGATTTTCAAAAATTGTTGGGTTTACAAAAAGATTTAGACGTGGGAAAATAAATTCAAACCTTTTAAATTGGGAAAAATAGTGCAAATTTTTCCCAAAAACTGCAGGTACCTTTTAGGGAAAAAACTGTAAAATTGGCTTTTCTTGCAAAAGGGATAGTGGATTTTTTAAAAAAAATCAATTTATTTTACAAAAAAAATTACAGGAATTTTTGAAAACGGAGAACCCGTTTAAAATTCCTGGTCAAACCCCAGTGAAAGGGTCCTTTTGGTAAGTTTCTAGGGTGAAAAAAAATAATAGTTTATGTGATCACCGAATCAGACCATCGAAAAACGGACGAATTTCAAAGGAAAGATTGGGGAAAACTTTTTTAAAAAAAAATGGATTTTTTTACAAGCGCCACATCTATTCGGGTCCCAACCCTTGAATTTTTTCCAAAAAACTAAGGGGTTTGGGAAAATTGACGGATGAAAAAAAAAAGTGGTTAGCATGGTCACCGAAACAGACCATTGAAAAAAAAGGGGCGAATTTCAAAAAAAAGGGAAAGGCTAACATTTAAACTAAGGGGGAATTTCGACAACCCTTTATAGATATTCGTGCCCGCGGGGAACACCAAAAAAACCCCCAAGTTTGGTAAGTGGAGGATAAAAAAAAATAAAACCCAAACACACGAAAATCATTAACTTCGCAATTGCCCTTTGAGAAAAAAGAATGTAAAAAAAGTATTCGCCCGAAATTTAAAATTTTTTTTTATTTTTTTTTTCTGTTTTCTTATATTTTTTTATGGAAATGCATTCGAAAGTGCAAACCTTTTTCTAAATATCGCAGAGTAAAGTTTTGGTTTTTGGTTTGGGAGTGGTTCCCTTTTTTCGAAAGCCAGCGGGTTTTTTAAAATTGGTTGTAAGTTACTTTTTCCCCTAGAAAAAATCGTTTTTTTAAAAAGTCTTTTATTTTTTAAAAAGTTAAGAAATTTCGAAAACGGAACCAGATTCAGATCCCGGTCAAATTTTAGTAAAATGGGTCCTTTGGTAAATTTTTGGGGTGAAAAGTACCGAGTTATTGGGAAATTCCGAATGGGGGAATTTGACCGGGTCCCTATCAAAAAAAATTTTAAAAATATTTTTTAAAAAGTGCGATTTAATGTATTTTTTGGCGACAAAAAGAATTCATACTTTAATTGAAAAAAACGCAATTTGCCCTACCCGGGTAACTTTTGAAAGACGAGTTGGCTTTTGGCAAAGGGATTGTCGTTTTTTTAAAAGTTTTTCCTTTTTTTAAAAAAGAGTTTCAAAACCCGAAACAGAGACCGATTGATTCCGTAAATTTAAAATAAAATGTCTTTGGTTTTTTTGGGGGGAAAAAATTATTTTTTGGAAAACAAATGGGGGGGTTTTAGACTCCTATAAAAAAAAAAATAATTTTTAAAAAAAATTTGCATTTTTTTGTATTTATGACACAAAACAAATTCATACTTTAATTGGGAAAAAACTAATTTTGTCCAAATCTGAGGAATTTTAAAAAAATGTGGTTGGCTTTTGGGAAAAGGCTTTTGGGGGTTTTTAAAAGATTTTTTTTTAACAATTTAAATTTTCGCAGGCCAATTCAAATTCCGGTCACATTTCGGAAAAAGGTTTGGGAAGTTTTAGGGGAAAAAAAAAAATGTTTGGTGGATCAGAATCGACTATTGAAAAAAGGGGGAATTTCTAAAGAATTGGGCATAACTTAACAAATGGGAAAATTTTACAAACGCCATACATATTTGGATCAGCGTTTATTCTAAGCAAGAAAATAAGTTGAAAAAATAAGGAAAAAAAAAGGGGGAATTTTTAAAACCAGAATTAAAAAAGGGCAATTTAAAAGGGAAAAAAGATTGGGCTTATTTTTTTAATTTGTTTCGGGGCCCATACTTTCAGGGCAAATTGGTTCAAAAGCAAAAAAAATGGGGTTGGTTAATTGAGGTAGTGGCTCTGGGCACGGAAATCAAATTTGGGAAAATTTCACGAAAAATTTGGGGATAACTTTTAACTAAAGGGAATTTGACAAGCGCCATACATATTTGTGATCGGGTTGTATTCTACGCAAGAAAAAATAAAAATTGGTAAATTGACAGTTGAAAAAATAGTGTTTAGATTTATCTTCGAACCCAGACTATTGAAAAAATGGACAAATTTCAAAGAAACGAATTTGCATAACTTTTGATCTAAATGGAATATCGACAAGTGCCATACATATTTGTGATCAGCATTGAATTCGTCGCAAGAAAACTAAGTTTGATAAGAACTAACGGATGAAAAAAACAGAACCAAAACACACGGAAATCATTAAAGCATTGCAATTACGCATATTTGAAAGAAGAACATTTAAATTGATTCTGACGCAATTAATTTTTTTTTACTTTGTTTTTCGGTGTTTTTCTTATACTTTTCATGGAAATGCAAAACCCACACGGATTCTTAAATTCGGTGTGTAAGTTCACTTTCTACCTGGAAAAGGTCATTTTTTAAAATAAGGTATTTGATTTTTAAAAAAAAAAGTTACAAGAATTTCGAAAAACAAAGCCCATATTCAGATTCCTCGTCACACTTCGGGTAAAATGGTCACTTTGGTAAGTTTTGGGGATGAAAAGTACCGAGATATTCGTTTGAACTTCAAAAATAGAAGGCCGCATTTCAGATACGGCGATCCCCTAACAAAAATTTAAAAAAAGAGATTTTCAAAACTTGTGCGATTTACAAGTATTTAGACGTGGTAAAATAGAATTCAAACTTTAATTGGCAAAACTAGTGCATTTTCTACCAAATACTGCAGTTACCTCTAGAAACGATTGTAAGTTAGCTTTCTTGCAAGGTATAGTCAGATTTTAAAAAAATTCATTTTACAAAAAATTACAGGAATTTCGCAAAACGGAGACCAGATTAAGATTCCTGGTCAAATTTCGAGTGAAAGGGGTCCTTTTGGTAAGTTTCTAGGGTGAAAAAATATAATAGTTGATGTGATCACCGAATCAGACTATTGAAAAAACGGACGAATTTCAAAGGAAAGATTAGGCAAAACTTTTAAAAGAAATGGATTTTTGACAAGCGCCCCATACATATTCGTGATCAACGTTGAATTTTACGCAACAAAAACTAAGGTTGGTAAAAATTGACGGATGAAAAAAATCATAGTGGTTAGCATGGTCACTGAATCAGACTATTGAAAAAAGGGACGAATTTCAAAGAAAAGGATGGGCATAACATTTAAACTAATTGAATTTCGACAAGCCTCATATGATATTCGTGACCAGCGGCGAATTCTACGCAAGAAAAACTAAGTTTGGTAAGAATTGGAGGATGAAGAAAAAATGACCTAAACACACGAAAATCATTAACGCTTTGCAATTAAGCCCATTTGAGAGAAGAATGTATAAAAGTGATTCGTCCGCAATTAAATTTTTTTTACTTTGTTTTTTCGGTGTTTTTCTTATACTTTTTATGGAAATGCATTACGAAAGTGCAATAACTCTATTTCTAAATATCGCAGATTAAAGTTTTAAGGGGTTTCGGGTTTGGGAGTTGTTCTCCATTCGAAAGCCAGCCGGTTTAAAATTGGTCTGTAAGTTCACTTTCTAACTAGAAAAGGTCGTTTTTTTTAAAGAATGTTTTTTTAAATAGTTACAGAAATTTCGCAAAGCGGAGACCAGATTCAGATTCCTGGTCAAATTTCGAGTAAAATGGGTCACTTTGGTAAATTTTTGAGGTGAAAAGTACCGAGTTATTGGTGCGAACTTCAGGAATGGGGGGCCGCATTTCAGACACGGCCATCCCCTATCAAAAAATTTAAAAAAATACATTTTCAAAACTTGTGCGATTTACATGTATTTATGAGCGACAAAATAGAATTCATACTTTAATTGGCAAAAATACTGCAATTTCTACCAAATACTGCAGGTAACTTTAGAAAAGACTGTAAGTTGGCTTTTTGGCAAGGCATTGTCAGTTTTTTAAAGAAGTTATTTTATTTTTAAAACAGAGTTTCAGGAATTTCGCGAAACAGAGACCAGATTCAGATTCCTGGTCACATTTCGAGTAAAATTGGTCACTTTGGTAAGTTTCTAGGGTGAAAAAAAAATAATAGTTGGTGTGATCACCGAATCAGACTTTTGAAAAAAGGAACGAATTTCAAAGAAACGATTGGGCATAACTTGAACTAAATAGAATTTCCATAAACGCCATACATATTTGTGATCAGCGTTGAATTCTAAGCAAGGAAAACTAAGATTGGTGAGAATTGAAGGATTCAAAAATAGTGGTTAGCATTGTCTTCGAAACAGACTATTGAAAAAAGGGACGAATTTCGAAGAAACGATTGGGCTTATTTTTTAACTAAATTGAACTTCGACAAGCGCCATACATATTCAAGATCAGAGTTGAATTCTACGCAATAAAACTAAGGTTGGTAGGAATTCGGACGGGAAGAAAAAAAATAGTGGCTGGCAGGGTCACCGAATCGCATCTGCTGTGAAAAAGGGAAGAGTTTCAGAGAATGTTTGGGTATTACTTTTGATCTAAACCGGAATTTCGACAAGGTCAGCACATATTTGTGATCAGCGTTTAAATTCTTACGCAAGAAAAATAAAGTTTGGTAAGAATTGACAGATGAAAAAAAAAAATAGTGTTTAGATTTCATTCGAATCAAATTCATTGAAAATGGACAAATTTCAAAGAAAACGAATGGGCATAACTTTGAACTAATTGGAATTTCGCCGCGCCATACATATTCGTGATCAGCGTTGAATTCTGTGCAAGAAAACTAAGTTTGGTGAGAAATGGTGAAGACAAAATGTGATCCAAACGCATCGAAAAGAGAAAATAAATACGTCGCAATTAAGCCCATATGAAAGACGAACGCTTAAGGGGATGGTGGACCTTTCAAAACTTCAAAATTTGGTCGTAAAATTTCGATTTTTATTTTTTATACTAATAATATTCGCTATATTTCACAGAATGATTCTGTCGAAGAATTTTTTCATTTTGATGAATAGTTACTGAGTTAAGAGTGATCTATGAATTAAACATGGCGCTATTATCGAACATTTAAATAGGCGTGGCATCTGTTATTTGAACTTAAACAAGAACTATTGAATTTAGTTTTTAGCATATGCTTAAATTCTCACTTATTATTTTTTCTCATTACACATTTTATGAAGAAGCATGCGAATAGAAACTTCAACTTCTACTTCTGTATTGTTTGCTTCATATCGTTTAGCGCGCTTGTTTCATACCTGTTATAACATAGCATATTTATTCGTTTTTAGGACGTAATATTTTTCAAAGTTTTTCCATTTTGATTGAACACTCGACTACAATTTTGTTGGATAAATTAATTTAGTATTTGTACAATGCACAGAATCAGTTCTCGATATCATGTGCCAAAGCAGCCATCGTTCGTAAAATTTGGGTGCTTTAAGGCGCTAAAGAAGAGATGGGTCCCAGGACAATTAGAATCGGAGTTATTCTCAAGTTTTCACATGACAATGACCCCTAATGCAATCCTGTCATGCAGGATTCTCTAATTATGTAAATAATGCAGAAGTTAGGAATGCTTGCACATTAAATTCCCAGTGAATTGAATGCAGCAACAGAAAGAAAAGCTGTCTCTTCTGTCACACACTTGTAGAACATTTGGCAAATGAACAAGATGATACAACTTATGTATTAGTTGATACAAAACATATGGAAGAATTCTGGTACTGTCGACTGTAAAGTGCCCTAAATGTATATGAAGCATTTAAATGTCATAAAACAACGTGCAGTTGGTATGGCATCAAACTAGTGTTGGTTTAACGAAGCTTGTGAGGGGCAGTGGCACTCCTCATTTCCAGTGCTTCCGTGTAAAGAAAGTAAATTTTTGACATTAACAAAAAATGGTTTGCCTTTTAAGGCATTCTTGGAAAAGGACATGGATTGGAACTATTTGCATTAGTGACTGGTATGAATGCAATGGACAAAAAATCTTTTCAGCTAATACTAAAAATTTTGTCCGAAGAAAAATAGTGAGATGAAACATCAGATCCCTAAAGAAGTAAAGAAAAACATAGTTAGGAAGCAACATCTTGATTTAAATGATGAAGAGAAAAGGAAACAGGTGTTTTAGACATTACTGTGTCACTTGATGGATCTTGGCAAAAGTGTCATAAATCACTGTACGGATAGAGTTGTTATTGATTTATTACAGGTTTAGTTATTGATTACGAAATCCTATCAAAGTATTGTACAGAATGTACCGCCGCAGCAAGAGACCCTTTCAAGCGATAGTCCTGTGATTTTGCAGCTGCGCGAAGGTCACAAATCTGAATGTCAAACAAATCATACAGGTTCCTCATCTATGGAAATGAAGTTGCAGCAATTTTTGTGGCAGTATCCATCAAAGAGTGTAATATGTGTTATACTTGTATGCTGCTCTGGATGGAGATTCAAAAAACATGCCCCAACATCTGATGTCGTTGAACATCTATGGAAAAGGTAAACCGATTAAAAAAGAGGAATGTATCAACCATATTCCCCAAGCGCCTAGAACCGGTTTACGCAGCAAAGTGAAAGAGTGGGCAGTGCGTGCTTGCATTGGTGGCAAAAAGGTTGGTAGCTTAAAAGAAACCACAATAGTGTTGCTTAACTAATTTTACAGAAAAGCCATTAAAATATTGGCCTGAAAAGATAAATGAAAAATGAAAAGTGCTATTACGCCACACTTTATCATTGTTCCTCCACAGACGCCAAACCGAAACACAACAAATGTCCTAATGGAAAACTCTTCTTTGGTGTTTTTTCCGTAAAAGAGCTTTAGCAAATGGAGAATCCTGAAAGTCAGCCCAGTTATGAAGACAAAATTAACTGAGGAGGCTGTTGCAAAGATTCCTTCCTGTGTATCAGCGACAGTTAAAGTTTAAACGAGATATTGTCCCCGGGTGTACTTCAGGTAAGAGTCAAAATGCAAAATGAAAGTTTGCACAGTGTTATGCCTGGAGTCACTGCCCAAAAGAAAAGTTTCCCAATCAAAGAAAAGACTGTACCATTTGTTGTAACAGCAAAGTTGGGTGAATTCAATTTTGATCTCTGTTTACCCTTTGAAACATGTACATCAGAATGCTTCATTACCCCTCGATGCAAATCAGTGAAGTAAGAGATGAGCGTCGATTAAAAGCAAAAAGCAGAAATAAAACTTTTCAAACAAAGTAAAAAGATAAAAGAACTATGAAGCGTAAAATAAACAAAATAGAAAACAAAAATATAAAATCTGAAGGATTGTCATAATTGTGCTGGCTTCACTCATGAATGTTTTTGCCACGCCATATTTTTTGTATAAGTATCAGTTTCGGTGATACACGAAATTCGAATATGTTATAATCAAAATATAATAAATTATTTAAATACTTTTAGATTTTTGCTGGTAATAATCTCTTATATGTTTGATTTTCATATAAAAGGTAAGTACCAAGTGTAAAATTTTGCTTTATTTTTTTATTTTACCTAAATAAATGCTTAAAAATGCATTTTTCTCAGTTCATAAGTAACTTTTCCCCTTATTACGTAAAAAATGCCTCCTGTGCTCTCATATCATGTCGTATCTCTGTGAAATTTTAACAAGTTATGAAAGATAATGTAATCTTCTTTCACAAAATTGTGCATTAGTTTTCAAAAAATTTTCGAACGGATCATATTTACGTTGTTTTGAATAATGTGAATATGTGATAATTGGTGAAATATTTCATATAGTAAAAGAAAAATTTGTCTTTTTCATCAAATTTTATTCTGAATTTAAAACCGCACAGATATATTTAGTTATAGTCACATATATATAAAACAAAAATTATGTACTTATCTTTGGGAAAATTGATTTAAAATTTTTTCTTTTAAAAAATCAAATTATAATTTTTTTAAAAAATATATTTAAATTGTGAAATATATAGATCATTTACTATATTGATTCCAATTCCAGCTAATTAAGCTAACAATTTAAGAAATTAATTTCAAGAAACCACCTGTCCCCTTAAAAAAAAGGATAATACCTCGCAGTTAAAAATTTTTTTACTTTTCGGGGTTTTCTGAAACTTGTCATAGAAATGCATTACCAAAGTGTACTTTAAACCTGGAGTTCGGCCAACGGTAATGTTTTAAGTGTCTTTTTGGATTTGGGATGGCCTCTCGTTCGAATAAATACTCTGGTTTTAAAAATCGGCGTATAAGTTGGCTTTTCAAAGCCAAATAGGTCAGTTTTTCTCAAGGTGTGCTTCGGCCTTTTAAAATTACAGGGCCTCGTGAACGGAGACCAGATTTAGATTCCCTGGTCAGCCTTCGAGGAAATGGGTAACCAAGCTCTTATAGTTTAAAAAAAAAAATAGTGGTGGGCATGTCACTGAAACAGACTATTGAAGAGATCACGAATTTTCAAAGAAAACGTTAAGTATAACTTTCTTTGAACTAATTGAATTTCGTCAAGCGCCATACATATTCGTGATCAGCGTTGAATTCTGTGCAAGAAAAACTGTTTGGAGAAATGGAGGAAGACAAAAAAAAACCCAAAAGCACGGAAAAGAGAAAAAGCGGAATTGATATGAAAGACGAACGCTTCAAAAAAGGATAATACCCAGTTAAATTTTTTTTTTTTTTTTTCGAGGTTTTTTTGAAAATTTCATAGAAATCATTACCAAAAATGAATAACCATTCATTTAACCCCAGGGTAATGTTTTAAGTGTCTTTTTGGTTTGGGATTTTCGTTCGAATGACACCCGGTTTTTTTAAAAACGGGGTAAGTTCTTTTGCCAAATAGGTCGGTTTTTCGGGGAAAACCAAAAAAAAATTTGAATTTCAGAAACGGGGACCAGATTTATTCCTGGCAAATTTAGTGATTGGGGGATTTGGGAAGTTTCTAAAAAAAAATAGTGGTTTTATGTAAAAAAGACTATTGAAAGAGGGGTGAATTTCAAAAAAAACCGTTGGGCATTACTTTTTAACTTTGGAATTTCCCAAGCGTCATAATACATAGCTTAATTCTTTAAAAAAAAACTAAATTTGGTGAAATTGGCGGTTTTAAAATATTGGTAAGTTGGCTTTTGGCCAAAAAATCGGGTTTTTTAAGAAAGTGTTTAATTTTTTAAAAAAAGTTACGGAATTTAAACGGAGACCGGATTTGATTCCCTTCACCCGGTGAAATGGGAAATTTGTGTTTTTATTTAAAAAAAAAAAAGTGGTGGGATGTCACTGAAAAAAATTATTGAAAGAGGCCATTTTAAAGAAAATTTTGGATAACTTTGAACTAATTGAATTTCTTGGGGCCCCTACATATTCGTGATCAGCGGAATTTGTCAAGAAAAAATAAGTTTTGGGAGAAATGGAGGAAAAAAAAATGAAACCAAAAGCACGGAAAGAAATGCGTTCAAGCCCATATGAAAGGGCAACGCTTCAAAAGGATAATACCTCAGTTAAAAATTTTTACTTTTTTCGGGGTTTTTTTGAAACTGTCATAGAAATGCATTTCCAAATGAAAAACTCGAGTTTTATTAATCGCAGGGTAATTTTTTTAAATGTCTTTGGGTTTGGGATGGCCTCTCGTTCGAAAACCCGTTTTTTTAAAAACGGTCGGTAAGTTGGTTTCGCCAAATAGGTCGGTTTTTTTAAAAGGGTTTCATTTTTTAAAAAAATTACGGGAAATTTTGGAAACGGAACCAGATTTAGATTTCCCGGTCAAATTTCGAGTGATATTTGGGGCACTTTTTGGGAAGTTTTAACGTAAAAAAAAAAAAAAGTGGTTTTTTTATGTCCAAACAGACTATTGAAAGAGGGAAATTTCAAAAAAAAACCGTTGGGGTAACTTTTTAATAATTGGAACGCCAAGCCCATACATATTCGTTATCAGCGTCAAACTGTGCCAGAAAACTAAGGTTGGTGAGAATTGGCCGGTTTTTAAAATTGGTCGGTAAGTTGGGTTTGAAGCCAAATAAAGGGCCCGGGTTTTTCAAGAAAGTGTTTAATTTTAAAAAAAGTTACAGGCATTTCGGGAAAAGGAGACCAGATTTAATTCCCGGTCCCAAAATTTTGAGTGAAATGGGTCACTTTTTGGGAAATTTTTTGGGGGGAAAAGTACCGAGTTATTGGTGCGAACTTCAGGAATGGGGGGCCGCATTTCCCGACACGGGGATCCCCCATGAAAAAAAATTTAAAAAAAAGATTTTCAAAAATTTTGCATTTTCATGTGTATTTATGAGCGACAAAAAAGAATTCATACTTTAATTGGGAAAAATACTGCAAATTTTTACCAAATACTGCAGGTAACTTTAGAAAAAAAAACTTAAAATTGGCTTTTTTGGGAAGGCTTTGTCAGTTTTTAAAAAGTTTTTTATTTTTAAAAAAAAGTTTTAGAATTTCCCAGGAGACCAGATTCAGATTCCTGGTGCATTTTGAGTAAAATTTGGGCACTTTTGGGAAGTTTTTAAAGGGGGAAAAAAAAAATAGTTGGTGTGATCACCGAATCAGACTATTGAAAAAGGAACGAATTTCCCAAAAAAACGATTGGGCATAACTTGTGAACTAAATAGAATTTTCCCCAAACGCCATACATAAATTTGTGATCAGCGTTGAATTTTCAAAAAGGGAAAAATAAGATTGGGAAGTTTAAGGATTAAAAAAAAAGTGGTTCATTGTCTTCCAAAAACAGACTATTGAAAAAAAGGGGGCAATTTCGAAGAAACGATTGGGCTTATTTTTTTAAATATATTGAACTTCGAAAAAGCGCCCCCTACATATTCAAAAATCAAAAGTTGAATTTTACGCAAAAAACTAAAGGGTTGGGGAGGGAAATTTACGGAAGAAAAAAAAAAAAGGGCCAAATTGGGCACCGAATCAACTATTGGGAAAAAAAGGGGAAGAGAGAAAAGTTTGGGCATAACTTTTTTAAATAAATGGAATTTCGACAAGCATCAACATATTTGTGATCAAACGTTTAACCCCCCAAGAAAAATAAAAATTTGGAAGAATTGACAGATGAAAAAAAAAGTGTTTTTGATTTATCTTCGAACGAAATATTGAAAAATGGACAAATTTCAAAAAAAACGAATGGGCATAACTTTTGGGAAAAAATTTGGGAAATTTTTGCCAGGCGCCTATCAAAAAATTTGATCAGCGTTGAATTCTGTTTCAAAAAACCAAAATTTTGTGGAAATGGGGAAGACAAAAAAAAGATCCCAAAAGCTCGGAAAAAAAAAATGCGTCGCAATTAAGCCCATATGAAAGACGAACGCTTCAAAAAGGATAATACCGCAGTTAAAATTTTTTACTTTTTTTCGGGGGTTTTCTGAAACTTGTCATAGAAATGCATTACCAAAGTGCAATAACTCGAGTTCTATTAATCGCAGGGTAATGTTTTAAGTGTCTTTGGTTTGGGGTGGCCTCTCGTTCGAATGACACCCGGTTTTTAAAATCGGTCGGTAAGTTGGCTTTCAAGCCAAATAGGTCGGTTTTTCAAGAAGGTGTTTCATTTTAAAAAAATTACAGGAATTTCGTGAAACGGAGACCAGATTTGGATTCCTGGTCAAATTTCGAGTGAAATGGGTCACTTTGGTAAGTTTCTAGGGTAAAAAAAAAATAGTGGTTTGCATGTCACTGAAACAGACTATTGAAAGAGGGCATGAATTTCAAAGAAACCGTTGGGCATAACTTTTGAACTAATTGGAATTTCGCCAAGCGCCATACATATTCGTTATCAGCGTTGAATTCTGTGCCAGAAAAACTAAGTTTGGTGAGAATTGGCCGGTTTTTTAAAATCGGTCGGTAAGTTGGCTTTGAAGCCAAATAGGTCGGGTTTTTCAAGAAAGTGTTTAATTTTTAAAAAGAGTTACAGGAATTTCGTGAAACGGAGACCAGATTTAGATTCCTGGTCAAATTTCGAGTGAAATGGGTCACTTTGGTAAATTTTTGGGGTGAAAAGTACCGAGTTATTGGTGCGAACTTCAGGAATGGGGGGCCGCATTTCAGACACGGCGATCCCCTATGAAAAAATTTAAAAAAATAGATTTTCAAAACTTGTGCGATTTACATGTATTTATGAGCGACAAAATAGAATTCATACTTTAATTGGCAAAAATACTGCAATTTCTACCAAATACTGCAGGTAACTTTAGAAAAGACTGTAAGTTGGCTTTTTGGCAAGGCTTTGTCAGTTTTTTAAAGAAGTTATTTCATTTTTTAAAAAAGAGTTTCAGGAATTTCTGAAACAGAGACCAGATTCAGATTCCTGGTCACATTTCGAGTAAAATTGGTCACTTTGGTAAGTTTCTAGGGTGAAAAAAAAATAATAGTTGGTGTGATCACCGAATCAGACTATTGAAAAAAGGAACGAATTTCAAAGAAACGATTGGGCATAACTTGTGAACTAAATAGAATTTCCACAAACGCCATACATATTCGTGATCAGCGTTGAATTCTAAGCAAGGAAAACTAAGATTGGTAAGAATTGAAGGATTAAAAAAAATAGTGGTTAGCATTGTCTTCGAAACAGACTATTGAAAAAAGGGACGAATTTCGAAGAAACGATTGGGCTTATTTTTTTAACTATATTGAACTTCGACAAGCGCCATACATATTCAAGATCAGAGTTGAATTCTACGCAAGAAAAACTAAGGTTGGTAGGAATTGACAGAAGAAAAAAAATAGTGGCTAGCATGGTCACCGAATCAGACTAATGTGAAAAAAGGGAAGAGTTTCAGAGAATGTTTGGGCATAACTTTTGAACTAAATGGAATTTCGACAAGCGTCATACATATTTGTGATCAGCGTTGAATTCTACGCAAGAAAAATAAAGTTTGGTAAGAATTGACAGATGAAAAAAAAATAGTGTTTAGATTTATCTTCGAATCAGACTATTGAAAAATGGACAAATTTCAAAGAAACGAATGGGCATAACTTTTGAACTAATTGGAATTTTCGCCAAGCGCCATACATATTCGTGATCAGCGTTGAATTCTGTGCAAGAAAAAGTTTGGGGAAAATGGAGGAAGACAAAAATGACCCAAACCAGGGAAAAAAGAGAAATGCGTCGCAATTAAGCCCTATGAAAGACAAGCTTAAAAAAGGATAATCCCGCAGTTAAATTTTTTTTCTTTTTTGGGGGTTTTCTGAAACTTGTCATGAAATGCATTACCAAAGTGCAAAACCGAGTTTTTAATCGCAGGGTAATGTTTTGGTTTTAGTTTTGGGGGGGGCCCTCGTTCGAATGACACCCGGTTTTTTTTAAAACGGTCGGTAAGTTGGCTTTCAAGCCAAAAAGGTCGGTTTTCAAGAAGGTGTTTCTTTTAAAAAAAATTTCAGGGAAATTTTTTAAACGGAGACCAGATTTGGATTCTGTCAAATTTTGAGTGAAATGGGTCAATTTGGTAATTTTTGGGGAAAAAAAGTGGTTTTGCTTTCAAAGGTTAAAAAAGGGGGAATTTAAAAGAAAACCGTTGGGTAATTTAAAAATTTGTTTTGAAGGTAAACTTAAGGTTGAATTTTTAGAAAAATTTTGCTGGAATTGCCGATTTTTAAAAAGGTGGAATTTTTTGAAAAAATAGGCGGGTTTTTAAAAAAGTGAATTTTAAAAGAGTTAACGGGAATTTTTTGGCGGGACCGTTTGATTTCCCAAAGGGAAAAAAATTTTAAACACAAAAAAAAAAAAAGTGGTTTGCTTATAAACAACTTTAAAAGGGATAATTTCAAAAAACCCTTTTTGGGTTTTTGAACTAAAGGAATTTCCCAAGGCCATACTATTCATTATCCCTTGAATTTGTGCCAAAAAATGTTTGGAAATTTAGGGTTTTAAAATTTGTCGGTAAGTTGGTTTAAGCCAAATAGGTCGGGGTTTTCAAAAAAGTGTTTAAATTTTAAAAAATTACAGGGTTCGTAAAGGAACCAGATTTGATTCCCGGTCAAATTGGTGAAATGGGTCCTTTGGAATTTTGGGTAAAAATAAGGTTATTGGAACCAGGAATGGGGGCATTTAAACTTGTTTGAAAAAAATTTAAAAATAAATTTTTCAAAAATTGTAAAAATTTTAAGTTTTAAAGGCGAAAATAAATTCAACAATGGCAAAAATTTTAATTTTAAAAAAATCAGGAATTTGAAAAGACTTAATTGGCTTTTTCAAAGGTTTGTATTTTTATGAAGTTTTTATTTTTTTTAAAAAAAGTTTTAGAAATTTTGAAAAAACCCCGATTAGAAAGACATTTCAAAAAAATTGGGTACTTTTGGAATTTTTAGGGGGAAAAAAAAAAATTTTTTTGATCCCGAAAAGAAAAAAAAAAAAGAATTTCAAAAGAAACGATTGGGCATAACGTAGACTAAATAGAATATCCACAAACGCCATATATTCAAGATCAAGAGTTGAATTCTACGCAAGAAAAACTAAGGTTGGTAGGAATTGACGGAAGAAATAAAAATAGTGGCTAGCATGGTCACGAATCAGACTAAAAAGTGAAAAAAAAAAGGGAAGAGTTTCAGAGAATGTTTGGGCATAACTTTTGAACTAAATGGAGATTTCGACAAGCGTCCTTACATATTTGTGATCAGCGTTGAGATTCTACGCAAAAGAAAAATAAAAAGTTTGGTAAATTGACAGATGAAAAAAATAGTGTTTGGGTATCTTCGAATCAGACTATTGAAAAATGGACAGAAATTTCAAAAGAAACGAATGACACTTAACTTTTGAACTAATTGAATTTCCATAAAGCGCCATACATGTCGTGATCAGCGTCGTATTTACTGATACGAAAAATTCAGTTTTGTGAGAAATGGAAGAAGACAAAAATGATCAAACGCACGGAAAGAAATACGTTTACAATTAAGCCCATATGAGAAGAAAGAAGACGAACGCTTCAAAAAGGATAATACCGCAGTTAAAATTTTTTACTTTTTCGGGGTTTTCATAAACTGTCATAGAAATACATTACCAAAGTGCAATAACTCGAGTTGTATTAATCGCAGGGTAATGTTTTAGGTGTCTTTGTTTTGGGGATGGCCTCTCTCGTTCGAATGACATACCGGTTTTTTTAAAATCGGTCGGTAAGTTCTTTCAAGCCAAATAAGGTCGGTTTTCAAGAAGGTGTTTCATTTTAAAGTACAAATTTTGTGAAACGGAGACCAGATTTGGATCTGGTCATTTTCGAGTGAAATGTTTCAGTTTGGTAAGTTTCTGGGGTAAAAAAAAAATAGTTGTTTGCATGTTACTGAAGTGGACTTTTGAAAGGGGCATGAATTTCAAAAGAAACTTTGTTGGGCATAACTTTTGAACTAGTGGAATTTTTGCCAAGCATACATACATATTGCGTAATCAGCGTTGAATTCTGTGCCAGAAAAACTAAGTTTGTTGAAATGGAGGAGATAAAAGATGATCCCAAACACGGAAAAGAAATGCGTCTGATTAAGCCCATATGAAGAACTTGAACGCTTAAAAAGGATAATACCGCAGTTAAAATATTTTACTTTTTTTTCGGTGTTTTTCTGAAAACTTGTCATAGAAATACACATTACCAAAGTGCAATAACTACGAGTTGGCGTATTAATCGCAGGGGCAATGTTTTAAGTGTTTTTTAAGTTTTGGGGGTGGCTCGTTCCGAATGACGCAGTTTTTCAAATCGGTGGTAAGTTGGCTTTCAAAGCCAAATAGGTCAGTTTTTCAAGAAGGTGTTTCATTTTAAAACAAATTACAGAATTTCGTGAAACGGGGCAGCAGATTTGGATTCCTGGTCGAATTTCGAGTGATATGGGTCACTTTGGTAAGTTTCTAGGGTAAAAATAGTGGTTTACATGTCGCACAAACGAACTATTGAAGAGGGCGAGAATTTCAAAAGGCTCGATTTGACATACTAACTTTTGAACTAATTGGAATTTCGCCAAGCGCCATACATATTCGTTATCAGCGTTGGTCTGTGCCAGAAAAACTAAGTTTGGTGGTATTTGGTTTTTGTTGGCAATCGGTCAGGTAAGTTAACTTTGAAATAAATAGATTCGGGTTTTCAAAGAAGAGTTTAATTTTTATAAGAGTTACGAATTTCGTGTGAAACGGAGACCCGATTTAAGTTCCTGGTCAAAATTTCAGGTGAAATGGATTCACTTTGGTAAATTTTTGGGGTGAAAAGTACCGAGTTATTGAGGGTTTGCGAACTTCAGGAATGGGGGCCGCATTTCCAGACACGGCGATCCCCTATGAAAAATTTTTAAAAAATAGATTTTTTTAAAACTTATTGCGATTTACATGTATGGTGACAAATATAATTCATACTTTAATTAGCAAAAAAACTGCAATTTCTACAAATACTGCGGTTAAACTTTAGAAAAAAGACTGTAAATTGGCTTTTGGCAAGGCATTGTCGGTTTTTAAAGAAGTTATTTCATTTTAAGGTTTCAGAATTTCATGAAACAGAGACCAGTTTCGATTCCTGGTCAAATTTCAGTAAAGTGGTCACTTTGGTAAGTTTCTAGGGAGAAAAAAAATAATAGTTGGTGTGATCACCAGATCAGACTATTGAAAAGGAACGGAATTCAAAAGGAAACGATTAGACATAACTTAGCCGAAGAACTAAATAGAATTTCTACAAACGCCATACATATTATTTTGAGATCGGCGTTGATTCTAAGCAACAAAACTAAGATTGCTAAAATTGAAGCATTATAAAAATAGTGGTTCAGCATTGTCTATAGACAGACTATTGAAAAAAGGAGAATTTCGAAGAAACAGGGTGGGCTTATTTTTTAACTAGCGGATTTCCGACAAGCGCCATACATTCAATATCAAGAGTTTAGAGATTCACACGCAATAAAAAAGGTTGGTAAATTGACGGAAGAAAAATAGGCAGCTAGCATGGTCACCGAATCGGGCCAACAGAAAAAGGAAGAATTTCAGAAAGTTTGAGCATAACTTTTGAACTTAAATGGAATTTCGACAAGTGCCATAAATATTTGTGATCAGCATTGGAATTCGTCATAAAGAAAAACTAAGTTTGATAGAACTAACGGATGAAAAAACAGGATAACACGAAATCATTAAACATTTGCAATTACGCCCATTTGAAGAAGAACATTTAAATTGATTCTGCCGCAATTAAATTTTTACTTTGTTTTCGGTGTTTTTCTTATACTTTTCGCTAATGCAAACGAAAGTGCAATAACTCGAGTTCAAGAATCATAAGTAAGTGTTGAAGGCTTAATCGAAGAAACTTGGTAGTGGCTTCCCATTCGAAACCCACGGATTGGCAGTGGTGAAGTGGCGAGTTCACTTTCTACCTGGAAAAGGTCATTTTTTAAAATAAGGTCTTTGATTTTTTAAAAAAAAAGTTACAAGAATTTCGCAAAACGGAGACCAGATTAAGATTCCTGGTCAACTTTCGAGTGAAAGGGGTCCTTTTGGTAAGTTTCTAGGGTGAAAAAATATAATAGTTGATGTGATCACCGAATCAGACTACTGAAAAAAAACGGACGAATTTCAAAGGGAAAGATTAGGCAAAACTTTTTAAAAGAAATGGATTTTGACAAGCGCCATACATGTTAAGTAATCAATGTTGAATTTTACGCAACAAAAACTAAGTTTGGTAAAATTGACGGATGAAAAAAAAAAATAGTGGTTAGCATGGGTGCCAGAATCAGACTTTTAAAAAGGGACGAATTTCAAAAGGATGGGCATAACATTACGACTTAACGCGAATTTCGGTGAAGCCTCATCGATATTCGTGACCAGCGGCGAATTACAAAGAAACTAGGATTTGGTAAAAGGTGAAGGATGAAGAAAAAATGACCTAAACACGGAAATCATTAACGCTTTTACAATTAAGAAGCCCATTTGAGAGAATGTATAAAAGTGGTTCATCCACAATTAAATTTTTACTTTGTTTTTCGATTGTTTTTCTATTCTACTTTTTATGGAAGTAAGCACGAAATTGCAATAACTCTATTTCTAAATATCGCAGAGAAAAGTTTTAAGGGTTTTCGGGTTTGGGAGTTGTTCCCCATTCGAAAGCCAGTCGGTTTTTTAAAATTGGTCTTCAAGTTCACTTTCTACCTATAAAAGATCATTTTTTTAAAGAATGTCTTTTATGTTTTAAAAAGTTACAGAAATTTCGCAAAACAGAGACCAGATTCAGATTCCTGGTCAAATTTCGAGTAAAATGGGTCACTTTGGTAAATTTTTGGGGTGAAAAGTACCGAGTTATTGGTGCGAAATTCAGGAATGGGGGCCGCATTTCAGACACGGCGATCCCCTATGAAAAAATTTAAAAAAATAGATCGTCAAAACTTGTGCGATTTATTGCTATTTATGAGCGACAAAATAAATTCATACTTTAATTGGCAAAATACTGCAATTTCACCAAATACTGCAGGTAACTTTAGAAAAGACTGTAAGTTGTCTTTTTGGCAAGGCATTGTCGGTTTTTTAAAGAAGTTGTTTCATTTTTTAATAAAGAGTTTCAGGAATTTCGCGAAACAGAGACCAGATTCAGATTCCTGGTCAAATTTCGAGTAAAATTGGACACTTTGGTAAGTTTCTAGGTGAAAAAAAAATAATAGTTGATGTGATCACCGAATCAGACTATTGAAAAATCGGACGAATTTCAAAGGAAAGATTGGGCAAAACTTTTAAAAGAAATGGATTTTTGACAAGCGCCATACATATTCGTGATCAACGTAGAATTTTACGCAACCAAAACTAGGGTTTGGGAAATTTACGGATGAAAAATCATGGGTTAAAATGGTTTACTGAATCAGACTATTGAAAAAAGGGACGAATTTATTTATTTATTTGTTTATTGTTTTCCGCTGTCGTTTCCTCGCTGATAGTCACACCAGTTCTCAGCTCCAATCAAGCATGAACCATATACAGATTTCTCCCTGCTGGAGCAACAGTGAAAAAATGCCACTATTGTAGCAATTAGCATAACTTTGACGTGATTGGTGTTACTGCTACAACAGTTTAGAATTTTATTAAACATAACATTGCTAAGTTTTCCCTTCTCATCGAGGTTTTTCTGGCCTTTTTTTAAACTTTTCTTTGCCGACTACTCAATCTTTCTTAGAAGCATCTTATGCACTCATATTTGATGACATTTTTGACACCATACACATCTTTAACAGAATGGTATCCTTGGAATCACCATCACAATAGAAATACATATTTTTAAGATTTCGTAGTGCAAAAACATACAAAGATTTTGTACACACCAATAGATTCCATATTTGAAGTAAATCCCAGACGATTTCAGGAACACGCTTGTATGACTGGACTTATAGAATTCTAAAAAATTTCCCAGTGTTAATGTATAAAGTTTCTATAGAAACCACATTTAGCGATGAATGTCCAAGTGTCTCTGCCGTCAACGGATATTCCACATTCTTCAACTGACATTTTGGAACATTTTATAATGCTCTTTGGTTCGAAAGCAGTGTCCTTCATGGCATCTTTAGCCGTTAGTGTAGCAGCAGCCAAGACTTTCTTTCAGTAAGTCTAAATGCTCCTTTTGTCATACAAGGCCAGTTCAGCTTAGCACATAGCTTTTTCACCGAAGAATGTCATCTTTCAATCACTCACCTTCCACAAATAAGTTGCAAATTAATAACACTTTGCTTTTTTAGCTTTTCAGGAGCTGAAAAAAGGACAATAAAAGTACACTTGGAGCATTTTGAAGTCACATTAGAAGTCAGTCCAAACATATAATCTTCATGCTGGTACAGATTGATCTCAAAACAATTGGAGAAACACAAACTTGAAAACACACTTCCCAATTTAAATAAAATATTCTATTACCTCTTAATGTTCCACTAAAACATTCTTTGTTCTGTGAAAATGCCTTTACTTATTCCAGTTTTTGTTTACTACAAGTTTGAGCACATCCAAGTCAAGAACACTACAAGTCAACACTTCCACTGTTTTTGTGAATCAGTTACCAGCATAGTTGCGTTTTCAAGAGGTTAATTTAATCCATTTGTTACCCGTTATAAGTAGATAAAATCAAAAGCTAAATTTTCAGAAACAATTAACGATTAAAAATTGTACAATTAAAACGAAAAAGTTCAGTTTTTTGAAGAAATTTGGGAGCAACATTCGTAAGATTCAAATCAAAACAAAAACATGTGAGGTCAGAGGAAACAGATCGCAAAAGTCCAATTAAAAGATTGAAATTGATGCCTATCAATAAAATAGTTTTAAGAAATTGTCCGAAATTGTTTTTAAAATTATAATTTGTTGAAATTGCAAAAATTATGGGTAAAAAGCATGTTAAGCAGTCAACTTCCGGTTTCGATTTCACCGCTGTGATAATATTTTAAACACCTGTAACTTTTTTTCTAATTATTGCACAGACAAAACAAAGGTAGATTTAGAAAGATAATCGTTTGAATTTTAAAAATATCAAATAAAAAGAAAATGTTATTTTTTACCCGAAAATGACGTTTTCAACGTAGTCGGATACCTTAAAAAATAGATTTTCAAAACTTGTGCGATTTACATGTATTTAGGAGCGGCAAAATATAATTCAAACTTTAAATGGCAAAACTAGTGCAATTTCTACCAAATACTGCAGGTACCTCTAGAAATGACTGTAAGTTGGCTTTCTGGCATGGCATGGTCGGTTTTTAAAAATGGTCTTTCATTTTACAAAAACAATTACAGGAATTTCGGAAACGGAGACCAGATTTAGATTCCTGGTCAAATTTCGAGTGAAATAGCTCACTTTGGCAAGTTTCTAGGGTGAAAAAAAAATAGTTGGCGGGGATTCCGAACAGCATATTGAAAAAGGGACGAATTTCAAAGAAACGATTGGGATAATTTTTGAACAAATTAAAATTGACAAGCGCCATACATATTCGTGATCGGGTTTGAATTTACGCAAAAAAAAACTAAGTTTCGTAAGAATTAGAGAAGGAAAAAAAATGACCAAAACAACGGAAATCGGGAATGCTGAATTACGCCCATTTGGAAGAATGCTTAAAAGGATTCTCCCCAATTAAAATTTTTTTTTACTTTTTTTTTTCGGTTTTTTCTTATATTTTTCATAGAAATGATTCCCAAAGTGCAAAACTCAAGTTCTAATAATTGCAGAGAGAAAGTGTTGCTTTTCCCCGGGGGGGGGCTGCCCTTTTTCGAATGACACCCGGTTTTTTAAAATCGGTGTGTATATAAGTTCGCTTTCTACCTAGAAAGGTTCGGTTTTTTTAAAGAAGATCTTTCATTTTTACGTGCGTGTATACGCCGGGTATAAAAATGATAGCTTTAAAAATATAAAAAAAGATGCACATGGAAAAATTATACTTCTGCATGTATCGAAGCACTGTTTATTTAAAGAAATGACACTTAATAAACTTGAAAGGTTATAATTCTAAAATTATAATATTTTTTTTCTAAAGCTTGGAATAATATCTCGAAAACATAGCTTCAAAACATAAGAACATTGCATACTTCTATTCCATGTTTCTTTGTAAAAAAGTGGCTGCGCTTTATACGGCGAATGTACATAGAAATTAAAAATTGCAGCTTGAATGTATAGGTTCACGTAATATGGAGCTGCGCGTTATACGCCGGATTCAACAGTAATATGTAATAAAATTTGTACATAAGGAAAATAAATATGCTTTAAGTAAAATACTTTTTAATTAGCATAAGGAATTAAACATTTTTTCAATGATTTATTTTTTAAATAAAATTGACAATTTATGATGTTTATGATATGGATAAACGCTACATATTTCTTTCAAATATAAGATAATTGAGGCCTAGTTGTCGAGTGGTAGCGTATTAAGCTTCCACACCACAGGTCTGGGTAGGGTAAGGTGTTAAACCCTTTTCATCCTTACGCAGCAGGGGGTAAAAGAGCAACCTTTCTTGGGGACTTAAACACCAGGTCTGCTTCAGACTGATCACCTGATCGGGACATCTGCTCATGCACCTCAGCGCCCAATGGTCACGTATACTGGGATGGGCTCAGTAGGCCTTGGCCCACATGGGTTGTGGAGCCACTCAGTTTGAGTTCATAAGATAATTGAAAATATTGCAAAACCAAAACTTATTGTAACTTATTTACACATTTCTTACTTATAAAATCATTTTCAATTGATATAAATTTAATTTGTTCTAAAAATAATTTGAAAAATTTAACACGTGCACATTTTTTAATTTAGTAAACTTCAAATTAAAAATATCATTTTAATATGTTATATATAATAAGGAAATAGAAAATCACCCATATAAGATGAAATTATTACCATCATTATTATCATGATTTAAAATAGGAGCATAGAACATATCAGAAAAGTCAATTAGTTAACTTAAAAAAAAAAGTTAAAAAAATCAATTACCACTTAACTCCTCCTGGAATAAATCAGAAAAAATTAAAATTAAAGGAAAAAAATAGATCCATAGTAATAAAAAGTGTATTTTTTTTTTCTTTCGTATCCGCTCTAGAGAGAAAAAAAATTCCTATGAATGATCGAAAATCATTTTGGATTTTAAGAAAAAAAATTAAACTTCTTAAGTAGTAATATAAAAAAGATTTATATTTGACTTTTAAGACACAAGTGACTTTTTACATCTGTGTAAATTATCAAGTATTTTCAATAAAAAACTTTTTCAATCTGAATTTTCTTATTTTTTATAACAGTTCTTTTAAGCGGGAAAAAAAGGGTTTCTTTTCATGAGAATTATGAAAAAAGAAGGCCACTAATTTCTGCAATCCTTCTTTCCTGTCAAATTATAATAAATTTCAAGGTATGTCACACTAAAAATCATTACAGACTTCCATTATTTTTAAAGTTTATGGGAAGAAAGAAGTTAAATTTCAAACCGAAGTTACATAAAGGAATTTAATATTAATAGGGGAAATTATTATTTTGTCTGTATTCTACGCATTAAATCTAAGGAAAATATTTTACATTTTTTTTTTAATTTTGTAGATCTTAGCTTTGTAATTGAAAGCACCAAACAAATATGGTGAATATATCCATAATGCACGAATTTATATACTGATGAAATAAAAAAGCATTTTCCTTACTTCCTTGAAAATGATAACAATTTCTTGTCATTAAACTTTCTACATATAAATTCTATACTGCCAGATTTAAAGAAGGCCTTCTACTTTAATTAAATTAGTAGCATTTTTTATTTTTCATTTCATATTATTTATTATATTCATTAGAGTTTATATTATTTTGTGTAAAAACATTAATTTTTAAAAACCAAAAAATTTTTTTAATAAATGTCTCTTTTTTTGTTTAATAAGAAACTTATATATCCATGCATCATTTCATATAATTAAGATTATTTTTATGAAATCTACAATAATCTATAACTGAGTTTCTAAAAATTTCAATACTTGCGACTTTTAAGTCATAATGTTCATCTCCACTACCATGCAATAATAATATCACCATCAATAATAATGTACTTTGACGCTAAAGTAGAGGTTCTAATTTCTTTTTGTCTCATACACCCCTTGTCATGTTTTTTTGGTTTGGGATAGACCTATGCTTAATTAATATTGAATTTTTGCAAATTTACCAACTTAAATATCTTTTTGACAGCTGGTACTACTACTTTATAAGAATTAAATTTCTATTTTTAAGAAAGTATAGTGTTTAAAATTTAAAAAGCACATGTTAATCAATTAAGTTAAAAGATAATAAATCCAACTAATAAAGTAACTAAACAATAACAAATTATTTTAATGGTATGGATAAATCTGGCACTACAATATCAAATTTTCTACGTTTGGCATCAGTCGTGTCAGGTTTAACATTAAATCACCCTGTTTAATATTGTCCAGTTTTACTTATTTACTTATTTATTTTCATTGGAGATTGGCAACTGGGATGAAACTCCTTCACACTAGGAAAAGCAATTAAAAAATTCCTCACGATATTCTATAATTCGGGACAAATAACAGATTTGACTTTTTAATACCAAAATTGCTGACATCCTTTTCTAAACTTTAAGATCTTAGTCAATGCTTATTACGATCAGTTCAAATTGTAATCTGCCCCTTTTTTTCGATGCGACCATATGAATTTATCGTCCATTGTGGTATCTCCATAATCAAAGCATTCTCAAACCTGGTTTCAAAATCTGAATAAAATCCACTTAAATGTTGAACTTAGGTTAAAACGTCCTGGGACAAATTGAGAAAATTCGGGACCTCCAGTATTTTCCTTGTTTAAGTTAATTCTGGAGAGAAACACTGACATGGTTCTTGTTTTATTAAAATTTATGCTAACCCCTTGTAAATGCAAATTAACCTCATAATACTTAGTAAATAAATCTGTTAATTTGGTAAAATTTGTGATTTTTACTTGATTAATTTTTCTTTAAAATTAAAGTTATGATCTAGTTTAACGAGAGCCACTATCATAGACCCCCCTTACACTTCATGGACTCCAAAATTATTTTTTTTCCTGACGTGGACCCCTTGCAGGTCATCATAGACTCCTGGGGGTCTAGATAGACCAATTTGGGAATCACTGCGTATTAGCTACAATGAGACCTTATTTATAAATAGTACAAATTATCACGATAAGCATTTAGTATACAATTTTTGTATGATAAGCCATGTTAGTCAATAGTAATTATTAGCATTGTTCTTAACCTGGTATTGATACATTCATTTTCGAATACATTGTGCAGTACAAGTACATCTATAAGTATATTATATCTGTGTAAATGTGTATTTTTTATTATATCAAAATGCATTTTGTTTTATTTCCTTTTAGTAAATTAATAATGCTTTTAAATAATTTCTTACTTCCGATTATGAGTAAGGTTAACATACCTCCCGATAAAATCAACCCCCCGAAAAAACCCAAATTTCGGGGAGAAGGGCTGACTGGAAAGTAGTTTTTTTTGAAAAAGTCCGACTTTACCTGAAACCTGACTTTACCGGTAGGACCTAATATTCTACGTTAGGCTATTAACAAAGAATTCATGGAATATGTACTAACTCATGTAACAATCATAACAACAAATACAATGTGAGCGAGTTTTTCAGAGTATAGTAAATCATAAATAATAACATTTGATTTTTATCCAGCAAATATTTTGCAGACATTTGAGGATACAGTGGGGTTTTAATTAAAAAAATACAGTCAAATTCTAATAACAAAGCGAAAATCGGAAAAAAGTTCGTTAATAAAAAAAGTTATATAGGGGTTTATTTTTTTTAAAAATTTTTTTAAAAATAAAAAAATTTTTCCCAAATTCATAAACGCTATTTTAAAAAAAGTAAATTCAACCTTTTTTTAAATTTAATATATATTTATTTTATATATCTTCCCCTCAAAAAAAAAAAAAGAAAGAAAAACTGCAAGTAAAACAAGAAAAAAAAAATTTCGAAGTATTACGTATTTTTAAAAACTAAGTAATTTTATACTAAAAAATTAATGAATTTTAGGACATTTTTTAATTTTTAAAAATAGAAGTAAAATTAAAATCATTTTTTTATAATTTGAACAGGGGGCTTGGGGCAACTACGCTGAGGGTGAAAGAGGATTCGAAGATGTTTCTAGTGAACTGGGGAATGAGGGGGTGACATTCTTCAAAGAAAGCCCAGAACTCTATTGCCTGGGGTTTGCAAAAAAAGTTCAAGATTTATGACCCCCATAAAATGTATTAAAAGAAAAATAATTTGGGAAACCAAAATCAAAAAAAAAAAAGGGAGAAAAAAAAATTGGGATCACAAAAAAAAAGTTTTTTTATATAAAAATCATTTGGGCTTTAGAGGGGGGTTATTTTATGAAGAAAATTGTTTTTCCCAAGGAAAAAAGTTCGCTATATAGAAAAATTCGCAATATAGAAGTTCGTTATATAGAGGTTTGACTGTATATGCTAATTAATAGCTATAATGTGTCCTTTGTTAAAAGAAGTAAGTACATACAATTACCATGTGGTATGTCTATAATGTAATGCAATACTTTTAAACTACGGAAACACGCAGTCTTAAAAGATAACATTATTTTCTTTGTTTATACATTAATTAATGGAAGAGTTTAATGGTCAGTGTTTTTTGTTATCAATTAATCATAAAATTACAGAAAAAATAACCCAAAAAAATAAAAAAAATTTTTCCCCCAAAAAAAAATTTTTTTTTGTATTTATTTTAAAAAAATTTTTTTCAAAAAATTTTTTAAAAAATATAAAAAAAGGGTTTAAAATTTTAAACGTTAATAAACTATGACTACTAACAAAAAAATTATATAATTTTTAAAATTAAATTTTTTTTTATCAAGTCATATATAATTTATGTATAATGCCCAAATATCTGTGTGAATTTTTACTGAGAATCAACCAAAATTTCTGCTGAAGATTATAATTCAAAAGGTTGGTTTTTGGCCCTTGGGAAAATTTTTGCGGCCTTTTTGCGTCTTTTGTCTCACCATCCAGTTTAAAAGGGCTGCGCCGCTCCCCAAAAGCTAAAATGAAACAAAACATAAATTCCTCTAAAACTTATTTATTTTACTTTGAAAAAATATTCAATTGCGATTAAAAAAAATTACAGTTCTCACTGTAAGGATTTATTTGTGAATCCTGAAAGACGTGTTACCTCATCTGTCCCTCGCGATGAAAGTGTTCAGAATAACATCATATTACATTATCATAATAATGTTAAGAATAAAGAATTCATATGTTAATCGCAATTACTCACCTTGTAACGGGTTATCTCGCAAAGCTTTCCTTTTAAACGAACTTTTTTTTTTTCTTGAAGGTATTGAAAGTTTAACTGCATTCACCTTAAAGAGGAAACTTGATACAGTAAGACCCCGCTTAACGCTGTTTCGCTTAGCGAAGTTTCGGTTTAACGCTCTTTTATTTGAATTGAAATTACATACAGCGGTAGGCTTCCCGATATCCGAAGCAGCTTATTTGCCGAAGCAGCGGTCTTATGCGAACTTATTTTTATCGTTTCAAACATTTATTAACGATATTTTAAGTATAAATTTATATAATATAACGATTGCTATAGTGACAAATATTATAGTTTTTAGTATTTATCATGGGTGATAGAAAAAACAAAAAAAAAGGGGGCAAGAAAAAGCAGGAAAAAATTTGACAGAATTAAAAGGAAAGACGGGCGTAAGGGATTTTACCCCTTACCAACAACCCCTGAGTCAAAAGGAAAAGGCAAATTACATTAGATTTTTTGGAAAAAAAACCAGAAAATTGAAATCAGAATATACTTATGATCAAATGTAAACGCACTGACTCTCTTAGGGAATTTTATTTATTTTTTATGTTTATTCATTTATTGTTTTATATTTGTAAAAATACATTTTGTTTTATTGTTATAAAACACATAATTAAAAAATTTTAAATTTTGGAAAAAAAAACCTGGTTTAATTTTTCTACCCATTTTCCCCCAAACCCCCATTATTTACATGATGGGAAAAACCTCTTTTTAACGCTTTTTTATATAATTACTTTGTTTAATTTGGTACCCAGGTTGGGGGGTTTTTATTGTATACAGAAGAATAGTATTATTTAAAGTGAGGGTGAAACTGTTAGATAAAATATTTTAACTATGGGCCCAAATAGATAAAACCCCTTTCCCCAAGACAATATTGCTGTTTGCTTATCATTATTATAAATCATTTTTAAAAAGAACCCCCCAAACCCCGGGTGAAATTTTAAATTGGGGAGGCTGACTGCTGTGCCTTTGGGACCAAATTTGGGAACCCAAGGGGAAGGAATGGATGTTTGTAAATGAAAAAATGCTTTGGGCGGCAGTGGAACTCTAAATAAGCAAAAAAAAAGGAGCTCAAAAAAAACCTCAGAGGGTTTTTCCCTTTCCCCAAAAATTAGGATTGAACCCGGGGCCAAACCCCGTTTTGTCACCTAAAATTTTGGTTTCAAATCTACGGCTAAAAAAAGGCGTAAATTTACCCCTTTTGCAGAAAAAGGAATTTTGCGGGCCTTGATCGGGCGTAATTTTCCCCCATCGGGGTGGATCCCCGAAACAAAAAAAAATTAAATAGGCAAATAAGCCCAAGGTTTTGGGTTGCCCCCGACCCCATTTGTGTTCCCTTAAATTTTAGTATTAGAAAACAGCATCGGATATCTGGCATTTTATTCAAAGATTTTAGTTAAGAAATAATTTATTTATTTAGACTTAAGAATTCGGGTTTATTTTCTTCTTATTTAGTGAGCTAGAGTGGATAACCAATTCATTACCTTTTCACGATTATGATTTATTCTGCCTATGCATGTTGGCGTATGCATCTTCATGTATGTTGGGCTCGAATGAAAATCTTACGATAACGGTATACTTGGTATTTTAATTTTCGGAAGCATCGTTTCAGTATTGAAATATATTAAAACGAAAAATATTATTTAATTTTTATTACATTAATAAAGTTCCAGAGAAAAAAAAAAACAATTTTGGCGGTAAACCCTTTTGGTATTAAGTTTTCTTTTAAAACCCCCAAATGAGAAAAACAATGGGAGAAAAAAAAAAAAGACTGTACATAGCAAAAACTTGTACTAAGTTTTAAACATGATAAGTAAAGCCGCTGCTACAAATACTTATCGACTCGTATTAAAAAACTCAGTTATAAATTGTTTGTTTTTTAATGTGTAATATCCAGAGAACATTTAAAGAATTACCTTTATGTAACATTAAAGAGCATTTATTTCCTTTGTTCCCAAAAAATCATTTCCTTGGAATGAAAAAATAGTAGAAATCATTCCACTACTTCTGGCATTCTATTAGAAATCATAATTTTTTTTATTTTAAAAACAAAAAAAAAAATCCCATTTTCACGATTTTTTTTTTGCAAAAATAAACGAACTCAAAAAACCCCCTTTTTTCATCGATTTCAACGCGTAAAGGGGAAAAAGGCCAATTTTTTCACCCCGTAAATTTTTTTAATAAAACCCCGTTACAAAAAAATTTCCTTAAATAAAGGAAAAGGGTTATGGGAAAAATTTTTCAAAAGGGTTCTTGAACATGTTTTTATCCCTGGTGGGTAAAAATATAAAATAAAGTAAAAAAATATAAGAAAATTTTTCCAATTTTTTTAGAAAGGGTCCCCTTTTAACGAATGTTTTTTTTTATGGGTTTTGAAAAAAAAAAGGTTCTTATATCTTTATCCAAGAAATGATGAATCCAACCCCTCTGCATGGATGAGCAAATATTTTAAGGGTCCGTAATAGAAATGTAAATTGTTTTATTTAAATTTTTAAAAGAATAAGAAGGAAAAATTCATTAAATTCCTTTTTTAAAAAAATTTTTGGGTTTTAAACAGAAGTATTTTTTTTAAGAAATATAAATTTAAATTTACAATGTATTAGGGATTTTTCACAGCATTAAAAAATTTTTAAAATAAAAAATAACATATTTTTAAAAAATTTCTTTCTTTTGTTGATTTTTTTTAAAAAATAAAAATATTATATTCGAATAAAAAAATTGCTTGAATCCTCCGAAATATAAAATTCGTTGCATATAACTGGTTGTATATTTTTTGTTAACGATACTTTATGTGTTTCTTTCGAATGTATTTCTAATAATGTTTCGTCCTCATTGTAAAGGGGGAAAAGGGTTTGAATAATAACCTTTTACCCCAAAACAAAAAAAAGTTATGAATTTAAAATTTTTTTTTAAAAAAAATAAAAAAAGACGCTTTTAAATTATTTTACTATTTTTTTTTTTTTGCATGTGTCTATTTTTTTCCGTTATTCTTACTACTTTTAATTTTTTGTTCTATTTTATTTATTTTCTTTTTACGAATAAAATATGTTTTATTGTATAAAAATTTTGGTGTTCTCTAAATTATTTTTTAAAGTTTTTGATTATTGGGTTAAAAATTGGGAAAAAGAAATGTGCCGAATCCTAAATATTATAAACTTGCTTAGATATTTTACAAGAAAATTTTATTATTTTTTAAAAATTTATATAGCTGAGATAAATAGCAAATGCATTATATTGAATTCGTAAACAGTTTACTATTAAGAAGAGAGAGATGAGTTTTATCATAGGAAACAGCTAATATGTGACACTTTTCAAGACAAAAAAATTCAATTTCCACACAAATTCAATATTTAAAAGTTTGAAGTGGAGGGTAATTAGATTTTTTCTTTGTAAATTTTCTTTTTTATTCGGATATTTGCAAAATGGTATTTTTGAGAAGAAAGTGTATGTTCCTAAGTTTTATGATAATAATATAATAATAATAATTTTATATTAATAACATAATAATAATAATGTAATAATAGTTTTATATTAATAAAAAATAATAATAATATAATAATATTATTTTTTAAAAATTAATGATAAATTTTTTATAAAAGTGATTTTATATTATAAAAGAAATTTATAATAAATGAATTTTATAATAATGATAATTTTATATTATGATGATAATTTTATAATATAATAATAATTTTATAATAATAATATTTTTTATAATATAATGATAATTTTATATTATAATGATAATTTTATAATATAATGATAATTTTATAATATAATGATAATTTTATAATAATAATATTTTTATAATAATGTAATCGTAATGAAAAATAATAATAAATAATTACAAAACAGATTGTTCTCTAGTTCCGGTTTGGGTTTCCATTGCCTCGAAAAAATTTGGGCTCTGAAAAAAATCTCACGCCGGGTTTTAAACTGAACCATAACCCGATTAAGGAATAACACTTCTTTAAGACCCCCGAAAAACAAGAACATATGGAAGGAAGAGGGAATGCAAGAGCTAGATCAAAGCACTTTTTTTTTTTAACCTCTGTCCCCTTTTTAAAATTAGATTATTGAAACATTAACACATTACCACGGAAAAGGCTATATTAAAAGGGAATTTAAACCCCCCATTTAGTACTCAATTTTTTTATTTTTTCTGTTGTGCTCTTTGTAACACGGAGCCTAGGGTCAACGTAATATTTGGGTCCGTTTTTTAAGTCAGAGTGTTGTATCGCTGAATATCCACTTCCCGAATATGAGACATCAAAACATGTCAAAAAGTCCCCCCTTGGGGGGGTTTGGAAGTTAAGAGGGGGGTCCCAGCTAGATTTCGCAAACAAAAAACCATGTTTAAAAAATTATGAGGTCCGTCCCCAAAAGGCCTCGAGTAGAGGAATAGTGTGACATTAATAGTCATTCGCTCGCTCGCATGTGCACTTTGTCAAACACTGCAACAGCAATATATAGATTGTGCTGGATGCATTTAATTAATTTAGGTAGAATGATATTTTCACTGTATTTTTTATAATGTATGTAACACAAAATTTTATATTATTCAGAAAATACTAAGCAAAGTAAATAACTATTAAGGGAATCTTTACATTAATAAAAAATAAATATAATATGCTATGTAAAGTAATAATTATTAATAATCATTATTATTTTTACACATACATTTATTCCATGCAGAATCTTTTACTTTACTGGTTCTTCAGCAATTGAGAAAACTTAAAACCTTCTGAGACGCTTCATAAAGTAAAATATAAAACTGTGAAAGAAATACAATTGTGTTTAAATATATATATTTTCCTCGATTATTTCTCAATAGATTTTGTCCATAGTCACAATACGCAAAGGATTATTGTGAATTAATGAAACTAAACAAAAATAGTTTCAAATATGGAAATCAAGCAGTAAAGATAAAAATATTATTTTTAAATTAATAATTCAATAACATTAAACAATAATATTAGAGTTAATGATTAGAAAAAACATATCTCTCAGTATTTCGCGAATGTAATTTTCTTCGTTAAAACAAAATGCTTATCAAAATTTCTAATCAAATTAATTTATTATTTCATTTCTCGACATATACATACTTTACTGCTCTGGGAATCAAATCAGTTCAGTTTCTTAGAAATTAAGGCAGATTAGACTGATTAGAAGAATTTTCAATGTAATAACAAGAGAAAAGTA
>BMAV01006386.1:0-31889 GCA_019973955.1 Trichonephila inaurata madagascariensis
TTTTCCTTGCGTTTTCTAACATTAAAAGCATAATGCATGTAATAGATTTCCTTATTCTTCACATTTATTGTATTAAACCTTAAATAAATTTGTATATCATTTATTTTTTGTGTGGATAAAGCTACGCATTACAATTTTTTAAATTAGCCTCTTTATCAAATGTAACTGACAAAAACTGTATAAGAATATTTGGGGAAATATTTTATCATTGTAAAGGGCTCTCTTACTTTAATTTTAAATTCACACACATACACATACACATAACACATATAAATAATTTACAATACAGATGCTCAAGCGGTAAAAAATTTGAGCAAGCCAAAAGTAATTGTTCGTATTTAATACTAGGAATACTTATTTGTTTGAAGTTTACTGTTTTTATGACATTCGGATATCTTCACAGAGCAATTTCTCTGCTAGAGTCGTTTTTTAAATTATAACAATTTTGAATATGCCTGTTACTGTAGCAATTTGAATAAAATACTTTCCTCATTCGAGGTACCCAACTGCCCGTTGAGAACTGTATGCTTTCACCACGAGGTGAGTTAAGGGCAGTTGGAAAGCTAAAATCTTATTTTTTTGACAATTTAAGATTTTTACATTTTCAAATTGTATAGATTTTAACCTTTCTAAAAATACCTTACTTTAACCTCTTGGGTAGTTAGAAGCCCTTAAAACCTATTTTTAAATAATCGTTGAAATTGGACCACGCCCATTTGAATGGCGAAAAATGTAAACAGAGTACTTCGTTTTTGCTTAAAAGTTGAACTTCTGATATGAACCAAAACATGTATCTTTTATTGTAAATTGAGCCTTTTATTTTTTTATTTACTAACCTATTAGAAGCCTCACAGTATATATTAAAATCAATTTTTCTCAAAATGTAAATTTTGATGTTCGATGTACCTTTTCTGAGAAACTACTGTTCACAGGTATGTAAATTTTTTATGATATATTTATAATGATGGCTGATGAGTTTTAATGAGTTTTTTTATCAGTTTTTAAAAATGAGTTTTTTGTAAAATATTCAAAAATTCATTTTTTACAAATTTTTTATGTGGGTCAAATTTTGCAATGTTTGATAAAATATTTCATTAATTATTAAAAAATTCAAAATTAGCTAAAAGCTGATTTAAGTATAATGAGAAAGGTGTACTGTAACTGTATGAAAAATTCCAAGCATGTACATATAACAGATTTTGAAAATAGGTACACCAAAAACAGCCAATTTAACATTGTCAGTATATATAGAGAGAGAGGCTTCCAACTCCCCTTTGGATTTGAAATATTTAAAATGCTCATACACATACGCTCACTCAGACTCACATGCAGAGAGAGACGTACACACACATATTTTCTTGATATTTATTACATTACAGACATTTTCAAAAATGAGAACCACCCAATTAACCCTGTTGATGATTAAAGTATTCTATTGCACTTTTTTCTATAAGGTATCCGAACACGTTGAAAATGACCAAATTCGGTCAAGACAGATTTTTTGATTTGTTTTTTATTTTATTGAATAAAGATATTTTTTGGCTTTGTAAAACATACTTTATTTTGTTTCTGCACTATCTAGAGGCCAAGTTACAGTAAATTTTAGAAAGTTAGAAAAACCGGAAGTGGATCTTTGATTTACCAGAAATAGGCATTTAAATTGCTTAAGGTATCCAACTACGTTCGGAACCATGATTTTAAAAAAGCGCTTAAGTGGATAATTTTCATGTTATTTAATGCCACTTAGATTAGAATACATGTATAAAATTGTTTTAAAGACATTTTGACAAAAAAATTTATTTAAATACAATATTTCGGCAAAAAATCAACTTAGAATAACCTTTTTTCAAAATGTTCTCCTTTTGTAAAAAATGCTTTTATTATAATAATATTTTGCCTGTATATAGCTCAGACCTCTGAACAGAGGCTCAACTATGATGTTTGAAAAATTGATTGAAATAATTATCAGCGTTTTTTTTTAAAAAAATTTCTCCCCTCTGTTGTCGTAAAACATGGATAAATCCACTTCTAAGTTATATATTTCAAAAATTCTAGTTGAGCCTCTATACAGAGGTCTAAGCTATATACAGGCAAAATATTATTGTAATAGACACATTTTTCACAAAAGGAGAATATTTTGAAAATGGGTCATTCTATGTTCATTTTTTCTCAAAATATTGTACTTAAGTAATTTTTTAGTGTAATACTATTCTTAAAACAATTTTATATACATTTTCTAATCTAAGTGACACTAAATATCATAACTATTATCCATTTATACGCTTTTGCAAAATCATGGTTCCGAACGTAGTCTATCATGGCGAGTCTGATAACTCAAAATGTTACAAATGTATTTCTTTAAAACTTTTTGAATCTAATATTTATGTTATTTTCTCTAAATGTACTAAAATATTTCTTATTGTATGAATACTTTTTAAGTTATGGCTTGTTACTTAAATAATGATCTCATAGAGAATGTCACATTTCTTATTATGTTTAATAATACAACTCCAAAATGTCCAAATTTTAATAAAACATTAAAATTTTAGTACATTTCCTAGATAAATGCATCTCTAATAAGTTTTAGTAATACTCTTACTAATATAAGTTTATTACATTTTTTCTCTAACTGCTTTGAGGTTTTTCAAATGTATTGCTAAAGTTGCACTTATAATTGTGATTTTTTCTAAAATTTAAGCAATTTTTTAAAAATATTGTTAGTTAAATATTAGTATTTATTGGTCTTGAGTCCTGAAAAAGCCTTTATACTGTTTAAATATTCTATTTTATTAAAGAGTACTCTCAACGTGTTCGGATACATTCGGATTACACATTTGAAGGAATAGAAATGTAGAATAATATCACTGTATGAAAAATATTTTACATCTTATCATTTTTAAGAGTTAGCCACTTGATTACGTAGTCATGTTGACAAAATTACTTTAATTATTAAGAAAAGTTAACATACAAATTCTGATAAACACACTTTTTATAATTTTGTTTTCATTAAGTAGCAATTTTTATATGAAACGGTTTCATATGAAAACTCTTCACAAATGGGTGTGGAATTGAGCAAAAATTTCAAAGCTATTTAAAATTTTAAGAATAAATTGATTCGGATTTTATTCCGAAATAAACGTATTAAAATTAATAAAGTCGCGTGTGAATTTATTAAAAAGTTTTTACTGGGAAATGTAATTTGTAGTGAAACTATCACATGGTTAAAAAATTAGAATGGTTTAAATAGAATAATGATCTTCCCGATTTGTTAGTGAACTAAAATAAGTAATATAAAAACAAGTTTTTAAGTCACTTCCTACTTTGAACGTATGAATAGAAAGTATTTTGTTATATTCAAAATTTGAATAAGATATATATATATATATATATAGGGAGAGAGTGAACTAAAAGTAGGAATTGAAAAAAGAGCATGATTTGTCTGCATTGTTGTAATAATGCAAGCCCGGTTTGGCTAATTTCGCTGAAAAACAGGTTTTCGACGCCAACTTTTGTCTTTGTTTTAACATTTACATTGTTACAACAATAGAGAACGAATCTAAGTTTGGCGTCAAAAATCGATAATTAATTTAATTATATTTAATTAATTCATTAATATTTGAAAAAACTATATTAACATCAAGTGTCCTCGAGTACAAGTTAAAAAAATGTATTTGAACTTGAATGGATGAATAGAAAGTATTTTATTAACAACTGAAAATTTGAGCAAGATAAATAAATATATAAATATATAGAGAGAGTGAGCTAATAGTAGGAAATGAATAACTCGGACAAAACATTTAATTAAAAAAATAATTTTTTTTTATTTAAGATTTCGGCAAAAAAAAAAAAAAAAATAAATAAATAAATAAATAAATCAAGTAAATGTACTTTATATCATTAAGACTCCGGCAGGTATATCTTTTTCTTTAGTATAATCATAATTGGGTTTAGTATTAAAACAGTATTATAATTTTTATGTATGATTTTTGTCCCGAAATTAAAACTGTTTACAATTTCCTATCGTATACATTTATTAAGGGGAAAATAATGGCAATTTTTGTTAAATAAGTACATATTTGATCCTAAAAGGGAAAGTAAATTTTTGATGTTTACGTATTTATATTTCTATTTTTTTACAACACCAATTTATTTAGTTTTATTTATTCTTCAACACAAATATGTGTGAGAATATAATGCAGTGTTTTGTGGATCGTCGTTGCTCACCCGAGTGTAATACTTTTGAAGTGCTTTGAGAGAATTCCTTTTTACTTGAAACCTTTCACATTTATCTTTCATGCATGTCCTTCAGGGCACAAATTCTTGAAATGTTTGCTTGAGAAGAAATAATTTCACTTATTTGCTTTCCTTCTTTTCAGAAAGTTAGAAAAAGATTCATCGAAATGTGAATGTCTAGAGTGCGAATGTTTTTCACAAAAATGGGAGAGAAGTAATAACGGGAAATAAAAGTAATTTTTTTGTACTATCTTTTTGTCAGCTGAGTGCTTTTAAATTTTAACACTTCGCAATATTAAATGAGAATGTGTTTCATTTTGGGACTGTTTTGGGAAGGAACAATATCCGTTTGATTTAATATCGTTTCGAAAATTATTCAATGAGTTTACGTTGATAAACTTATTTAAATATGTTGTAGTTTAAGGATACAAAATTACGACAAATTGTAGCTAAATTATAATAAAAAAACATAACAAGTTTATGCAGCATTAAAATGAGCTGAAAACTTTGCTATGTAGGGTTTAAACTTAAGAAAAAAAATAGAATAAAGAATCAATAAATGTTTATTCGAAAATATTACATTAATATGAATCTTCTTCAAAAGAGATAAAATTTTATCTAAAAACTGTTTCAGTTGCTTAAAAGGTGAATTTCATTAAAAAAAAGAGAAAAAAAACAAAGGAAAATGTTTTTTTAAAAAAAAAAATTGAATTCACATTTAAAATGAGAATTTCATTAGAGAAATGCCTTATTTGCTTATAAATTCATATTGGAAAAATTAGCAAAATTTGAATGGGTTTACTATGAAATAGAAAAGTTCTCTGATTGGTGTGGAGTGAAAGTTTGGAGAGAGTGATGTGCTGGTTCAGGTGTCGCGTCCTCATAATTTGACCGAGATTCAAAATTACGAGGTCCGCTACCAATAGCCCTAATTTCAGAGAGCAACCTTAATAAAAAAGCCAGATAAAATCAAATCAAGCAGAGGAATTAACTTAAACCAAAATCTATGACCCTGCAATTCTTGTAACAAACTAAGCATACAAGCACCTCTTTAAAATTTCAAACATTAGGGATTATTATTTTACATATTTAGCTTTATAGATTATTTGCTACAACAGAAGTAATAACCAAGATATATTTCGAAGTGAATTATATTTAATTCTACATTCATTTAAACTATTCATTGTATAAATTTCTGAGGCTCAGTGGCGCTGAGTAGTCAACATCGTGCTTCACCACCACAAGTCTGAGGCTCAAACCTCGGGCTGGGCAAGGTCGACTCAGTTTTTCATCCCTTCAATGGGTTGATAAAAGAGTATATAAAGTTTGCTTGGGAACTTAACAATGGGGATTCAGTGCCAGACTGACCACTTGACTGGAACACCTGCTCATGCATCTCTGGGTTCAAAGCCAGGTATACTGAGATAGGCAAAGTAGGCCTTAGGCCTCATCGGCTGTTGCGCCTTTAAGTATATAAATTTCTATAACAGGATTGGAATTTTATAATATACTTCAGATACAATAAAACATTCAAAGCACAAAGGAGTGGGGATATTAATTTGAACACATTTTGAGAACCTTAGAAAAAATTGAGTTGAATTGCGATTTTGCATACAAAATTCGCAACTAACAGACAATCTACTATTTCACTAATCTTTTGTCAAAAAATATCAGTAGTTATATATCAAAGGGAAAAGAGAGTTATTTCTCGAATTTAATGAATCAAGATTGAACTAATTTAAATAAACTAAATAAATTTCTCTATAATAGCTTAATAATTAGTTTAAATCTGAGTCATGCGTACACATATTCTCCTAAATATTTTCATTACACTCATATTTATACGAGTAACAACTAAATTTTAAAGTTAAATACAACGAAGTTACATTTCCTCGGCCTAGTTATTAGAATGCGTACCTCCATCTGGGGTGCTAATTTGATATCGGAGTGCGACGCGCCAAACTGTTTTTTGTGTTCGCCAAGATGGGCGATAACATTACAATATGGTTACCTTGATATTTGTATCGCGTGCGTTCGGCGCGTAGCAGTCGTATATCAAATTTGTTTCCTTTGTGGAGTTACGCCTTCTGATAATTAGGCCGACGATATTTAACTCAACTAAATATAAATATATATATTAACTAAACATGAAGAGGGCACATGAATTTTCGAAAAATTATCGATTTTTACTTTTTAATATTTTCTAAAAGTTCAAATATTTTTGTTTAAAATGATATACGATAAGTGGAAACACGATAATTAGAAGTATTTTTATTTATTTTTCAAATAAAGCTACTCTTTGATGCGCATCAAATGAGTTGTACTAGGAGCACCTGTGTTTCCCCTTGTACAAGTTTCTGGTAAGCGTGAATCCATAAGAAGTTTCAGTGGAAAAATTTGATTGAATTGGGATTATTCAAAAGTGTATGGGTACACGTCTTTTAGATCTTAAAAGAGAAACAGGGAGAAAAAAATTAAGTGATAGAAAACGCTTAAGTCGTCGTAACCGACTCATCGACATTTTAATATCAAAAATTCAAAGATATTATAATATGGCTATTAGAAATATTATAACTGATCTGCACAGCATGGAAACTTCTGTTTGGGCTGCTTATTTTCATCTTCTGTCTTCAAAAGAGAGCCCTCAATATGAATTGTGTCCCACGGGTATAAATGCCTGGTGCAATTTTCAAAAGACAGAAGCTGAATGTAACGAAATGCACTATGGTCATAAACACATACACACGTGCTATATACGATAATGAATTAAATGAAGCCATTTTTAGAGATCTAAATAACCTTATGTTATTAAGAAAATGTTTACGTGGAAAGACTCAGAACCCAAATGAGTCAGTTAATAGCACCATATGATCAATGATTCCAATATCTACATTTGTGGAATTAACAATTCTAAAATATTAAGTGTAAATATGGCTGTTGCAAGTTCAATGTGTGAGTCATGTAGCAAATGTAATGATCTTAAAACATTCTGATACTGAACCAAGTTGTAACTGTGTACCATGCTTTAAAAAACTAGATACACGTAAGAATAGTGTAGCCCAGGGATCTCCAAACTTTGAAGCCTTCGGGCCATAATGATTTTTTCAGTATGTTCCAAGGGCCAAAACAGTTTTAATGTTTCTGCCCTTAACTATATTTTTAGACTAGAATAGTCTCAAAGTGCGCGACCTAAGCAAACTTACGCTTTTTTTGAATTTCAATTACTATTGTGTATTGTGACACTTAACAACATTTAGTGGCGAGTAGTGGTACTATGTACTATCTATTTCAGCCACCCGCTAACAGGTGGCATTAGTTGTAATCAAATATTTGGAATTACCGCGTTGGGGTTCGAGAAAGTTCTGGTTCTGGCTAGTGTATTCCGATCACTTCGAGATGGCAGTAATTGCATATAAAAAGGCTAGCGGCGCAACCACGAGTCAGCCTGCGTAGGAAAGGCAAAGGAAGCGAAACTATCTATTGTGAAATAAAGTAACACCCGTGCATAAACGACACTATGAATTGAAACATCTTCAAAATTACTCCAAGTATACAGGAAGTTTGCGGATGGAACAATTTGAAACTTTGAAGCGCGGACTTTGTTTACCAAAGCGAATACTGAACAAGATGCTGCAACTCGCGCCAGCTTTCGTGTGGCTCTTGAAATCGCAAAACGTGGCAAACCATTCACCGATGAAGAAATGATAAAAGAATGCTTGATTGCAGTAGCCGAAGAAATATGCCCCGAAAAGGTAAATTTATTTAAAAGTGTCAGTTTGTCAGGAAACACCGTGGCTCGGAGGGTGCAAGACATTGCAGAAAATATATCATCTCAACTGTCTGACAAAAATGGACATCATGAGTGGTTTTCTCTAGCATTGGATGAGTCAACGGATGTGTCAGATACTGCTCAGGTGTTGATTTTTATTCGCGGAGTAGATAAAAGCTAAGGAGTGTATGAAGAACTTCTTGATATTGATAGTATTCATGGCACGACAACTGGGGCAAATATTTTTAAGGGAGTTGAAAATGCCATTAATAAAAAGAACCTTCGATGGAGAAATTTGAAATCTATTACAACTGATGGAGGCAAAAATATGTGTGGTAAAAATAAAGGAGTGGTTGCACTTGTGTCAAAGGCTGTAGAAAATGATGGTGGTTCAAAACCATTAGTCTTACATTGTATCATTCATCAACAATCCTTGTGCGGAAAATGTTTGGATATGTCTGAAGTTCTAAAACCAGTCATATCAGTTGTTAACTTCATCAGATTCACTGGGCTGAATCACCGACAATTCCGCGAGTTTATTGAAGAGATTGGAGAAAATGACTTACCATATCATACTGCCGTACGCTGGCTTAGTTGCGGAAAAGTCCTTAAGCACTTTTTTGAACTTCGAGCAGAGATCGAAATTTTTTTAAATGAGAAGCAGCGCCCTTTTGCCGATTTAGAAAATAGTGAATGGATGTGGAAGTTAGCATTCTATGTCGATTTGACAAATCATATGAACGAACTGAATTTGAGATTGCAAGGAGAAAATCAGCTTCTCCCTGATTTATACACCAATATCAAATCCTTCAGGCAGAAAATAATACTATTTCAATCGCAATTACGTAAAAAATGTTTCACACATTTTAAAACATGTGAAATATTCAGCCACACTACAGAGACTGAATTTCCCGTCAATTTTGCAATCGAAACTTTGAGTGCTTTGAAGATAAATTTTGATACTCGTTTCTCAGATTTTGATGTCATTGCGAATGAAATTAAGCTTTTTCAAAATCCTTTTGATTCTGACATTGAAACCCTGGCTCCGGAAGTCCAAATGGAAATTATTGATTTACAGTGCAGTGATATGATTAAGAACAAATATCAAAATTCATCTTTGTTGGAATTTTATAAGTCTTCCACTGGTACAATTTGATAATTTGCATAAATTTGCTCGTGGGTTGTTTTCTGTTTTTGGTATTACTTACTTGTGTGAGAAAACGTTTTCCAAGATGAAGTACACAAAGAATGTTTACAGATCTCAATTAACCGATGAGCATCTTAAGTCTCTTTTAATAATTGGTACAAGTAAAATTGATCCACAACTACAAACTATTGTCGGTTGAAAAAAAATCACGATTACATAAATCTCATTAGTGCTTTTGTTTTACTGTGATTAGTGGGATTCATTTCAATTATTTGTTAGTTATTAATATCCTTAAGCTTAGATACTTAAGTTTTCTGCCTCATCAATTCTGTCGTTAAGTTTTACCTTGCAAGTAAATAAAACCGAGTAATTATCATTCTGTGTTTTCTTCTTCAACTTATCACAGCAATAGTAACAACAATAAATCATTGGCTGTCGTGGACCAGATTGATGACACTAGACTTAAGCTGTCGAGGGCCGGATTGATGGCACTGGCGGGCCGTAGTTTGGAGACCTCTGGTGTAGCCCAAAGAAAGCATCTTGAGATCCCCCCTCCGAAAAAAAAGGCAAAATTGTTAAAAATAATAAAAAAAAAAATTTAAAAGTTTTTTTTGTATGAGCAGTGAGTTAAAAAAAAGGACTTCATATGCTTCTGGAATGTACAAAAAAAAAAAAAAGTAAACAATAAAATTTAAATTTTTACTGTAAAGCCGTTTTTCTCAAAGTGCGATATTTTTATTTTATGTACTTTTTTCTCAAACACTATTTATCATATAATCCTCAAAATTTCTGTGAGCAGACCTTTAATATGTTTACACTTTTTAATGGAGGAAATTAGATATATCTAGCAAACTTGTTCAGATATGTCTTTTTTAAACTAAATTTTAGGGGAAAAAATTGGACAATTTTTAAAAAATTCATAACTAATTTACTTTTGAGCAAAACAACAAAACCTTTCGTTAAAGTGTTACTGATTGTACACATGATTCACTGTAGAAATTTTAACCATGAGAAGTGAGTAGTTTTTGAGAAAAAGGTACATAAACATATGCAATTTAACATGGGATCCTATGAACGCGCGCGCAGGAACCCCTTAAATAATTAACTAGCAAATAACTTACTATTCATTCTATAAATATTTGTCAGATGATATTCTAAGTAAAGACATTCTTTACATTGAATAGAAATAAAAAACAGCAAACTAATAGAAACTTTTCAAGCGACGTTAATGAAAAATCAAATCAAATCAATCGAAGCGTTTCGCCTTTCTATTACAAGTACAAATTGCTTAAGACAGAGTAAATGAATTAAATTTGAATGGTTTTTATTAAAGTTATAAAAATTAGTTAGTTGCACAGCTACTGATGGTGCTGGAACAGAAAATAACTTTAAATAAGAGAGACTCTCAACTATTGATTTTCATTGGCTAAATTAATTAAAATTCCTGAAATCTGCTTTTCAAATCATATTGAGAACTCTTTTGAAATATTTTCCCAATTGCTTAGTAATGAAAAGGAGATTAATTACTGACATATTTTTTTTCAAAAAAAAATTATCCAGTGTCAGAAAGGAAGGAAGCTGTCAAAAGGGTGGAAACGATAAAACATTTTCAGTAAGGTAAAAATTAGTTTCTACACATTTTTTCTTTAGAAATGTTTTAAATTTTAGTGTAAATACGCGTAATTAAATTTTCTAATGCTTTTTGGAACTAAAAAATTCAATGTGGAAAATTTCCTTTAATTTTCTTTTATATGTATTGAAGTATTTTTAAGAGTGGCCTAGTTGATTTGCCTCTGACCTTCTGCACCTGAGGTTGCGGGTTCAACCCCGGCCCAATTCGGTGGATTTTCATGATGCAGGAAATCGATAGGGGCCCTGTCGCATGATTATACGGCATGAAAAAAGTCCCTTGAGTGCATGTTTGGCTTGGGTGCTTTTTCGGCAAAATTAAAACCTTAAATACGGTATCGCATCCCCAGAGCTCAAGTGCCTCCCTCTGGGGAGAAAACGGAGCATCAAAAACACTTACGGTAATTGGTATCGCCTACATGGTGCCAGACTCAAAAGTGCTATCAGCTCCTGGGGAATGTGCTAGGTCTGAAAAGGTTAAATACCAATGCGCAGCCCTATTAGTGAAGAAGAAATGTAATAAATGTATGCAATTTAATCACATAATAAAAATAATTCATTCAAGATTAACATCTAGTTAGAATATAAAAAAAAAAGAGAAATGTTATTTTGCTTTATGTTACCACTTTTTTGTGAAGGTATGCTTCTAATGAAAGAAAAACAATGAAATTGTAACTCAAAAAAGTTTAACTGTGATCGAAAAATAAAAGAGATCAATTTAGTTTTAAACTGCACAATATCGAAGATGAGGATAGTTCAGAAAGGAATTGATTGAGGCTATTTTGTTCAAAAATATTTGAGGCCTGTATCTTCACTGCGAGAGCCTTATAGATTTGTTTAAATTCTATTTAAATGTATAGCGTCAACGCCTTTTCAACAAATCTCTAGGGAAATCTGTTTAATGGATTGTTTAATTGATTTGTAGGAGGACTTCGCCTCATAAAGGAACCGTGATATATGCAGATCGGATTTGCTATTTAAATGGATGTTAAAATTGTAATCGTGCGGTGAGGTTTTGCGGATGTAAGTGAAAAGATTGAATTTAGATATAAGTTATTAAAATTGGCATGTTAGATTTAAAATTCATGAAGCGCATTGTATATATAATGTTAGGACTTACAACATGCATGAATGTCATTCAAGTCTTCATATTAAGTTAAGTGAATCGTTATTATTACTGGTTTGGATTCCTTGTGTTTATTCAGCTTCTAAGTGTTTACTATTCAGATACAGTCGGACCTCTATATAACGAAGTCGCTAAATCCCGAAAAAAAAGTTCGTTATATGGAAAATTCGTTATATAGAGGTTCATCTATCAATTTTGTTTATAAACCACATAAAACGAATTTTAAGTTCATAAACACACACAAAAAATAATAATTGTTTACACTTTTTTGTAAATTAATATATATTTATTTTATATATCTTACCTATAAAAAAATAGAAAGAAAAACTGCAAGAAAAGTTTCTTGACGCCTTTATCCACTTCCTGAAGAACTAAATTTTTTTTTATGTTCAAGCACTTACGTTTTAACATTTTAGAGCTAGAAGAAACGAAGTTACCAGTTTGACTAATCACTACTACAAATAAACGGAGACTAGTTCAAGGACGCAAGACTCTACAGAAGGTGAAGGGGATATCGAAGATGTTTGCAGTGAACTGTACAATGGGCGGGGGGGGTTAAAGGCTACACTTTTTGGATGCAATGCCCAGAATTGTATTGCTCTGGGAGAGTTAGGCACCTAATAAAACCAGTTTAAGATTTATGACCGCCACAAAATGTGCTTAAAGGAAAAAAAAAAAACTCGAAATGTCCAGAAATACTTCAAAAATAGGGAGAAAAAATTAGAAGCTTCGCAAGAGAAAAAGTTCGTTATATAAAAAATGAGCTTCGCTATTGGGAGGTTATTTTAGGAAGAAAACTGTGAAATGTTCTTGGTTCCAGAAAAAAATTCTCTTTATAAAAAAATTCGCAATATAGAGGTTCGTTCTATGGAGGTTCGACTGTATTAATATATTGAATTGAATATAAAAGTAGTCGTCTCTTGACGGGGCATGTGCCAAGTTTATGTTCGCCAAGATGAGCAATAACAATACAATATGGTTACCTTGATGTTTTAGCAGTTTTGGGGTTATTGCAATTTTTCATTACTTTTTAATTGATATTCTTTATTAATTTTAATATATATAAGAATTTTATTAATACTATAACATAAAGATGCAATTATTATTATATGCAATAATCGTAAAATATTCGTTATTTATAATAATGTTTTTTTTTTATTTATAAATATTATTACATATTATGTTCTTTATTTAAGATTATTATTTTGTTATTCATTTATAATTATTATGTTATTTATTTAAGATTATTATTTTGTTATTTATTTATAATTATTATTATGTTATTTATTTATAATTATTACGTTATATGAGTATTTCTATGTATAATTTATATATATTACAATACGATGATTATTCTTTTTTATAATTGCTATTAAATTATAGCTTATGATTATTATATATAACTAGCGGTCCTGACAGACGTAGTCCTGTACACACGTCTTAAATCCGAAAATTACAAACTTTTTTGAATAAGTTGTAACAATCTGGACCGTTTTGATGAAATTTTTTATACAGAAAGTTATTACAATACCTGACATCATCACAGGTACAATTACCACAATTCGACCAATCGATTGAGTGTGAGTATGTATTTACTATTAACTAAGTTTATAATTTAGAAGCTCTATTCCGAATAGAAACTTAAACTTGTTTTGATTAAAGGGTATATTTTTTTTAATGCATAGAAAATAAATTTATCGTAATGCCATTGAATGTACAATGTTTTTGGAATGAACAAACAAATGCGATGGTTTGAAAACATTTGAATGGGTAGGTGAGTCTGAAATAATCATTTGGATGTGTGGTAGAAGTACAACTTGACCTTGAAGTTTGACGCTCAAAATAGTGGCCTCAAGAATATTGCCCATGATTTTTTTATGAACAATCGCATGCCCTTACATAATTTTGGCGCATTTTTAACTGCGATATCGGACCGAATTGTGAACCTAAATTATTCTCAAATTCACTTGAATTCACACAAAAAATATCATCCAAATCGGTCCAGCAGTTTAGGAGGAGTTCAGTCACATACATACGCACAGGAAAATTTTATATATAAAGATACATGCCGTATCGTGGCGAAATAAATAATCTTTCCGATTCTGTAATTATTTTTTGTCTGATTTTGATAGAAAAATTAGATTGCAATTTTAAAAACGGCGAAAATATCGGAAAATTTTCCCCTCTTCTTTCTTTTTTTTTTTCTTACAGCGCATTAGCAGAATAAACAGCACACAGGTTGATTGATTGATTGAATATTAACGTCGCACTGTTCAGCTACACGAGGGCTTTTGGCGACAGATCACGTAATTTTGAACCATGGTCAAGTGACGTGGACGACACCTGAGCTGCCACCCCCCCTCTCCTAACTACCACACCACACCAACGGGAGGACGTTTCAGCTCTCGACAGATTTAACGTGCATCGCTGCCCTACACGGCGGGTCTTCAGTGGTACTGGGCTCGAACTCGTGACAAGGTAAGCCACGGTCCGATACCTATACCACTCGGCTACCGCGGCCACACAGCACACAGGGGGAAAACAATTATGCGTTTTAAGGTTTTCAATTAATATCTTTTTAACTAATTGCGATAGTGGACCAAGTTGTGAATTTAAATCATTCTCAAATCCACTTGAATCCACACAAAAATTGTCATCAAAATCGGTCCAGCCGTTTAGGAGGAGTTCAGTCACATGCACATGCACATAATAATTATATATATTAAGATTATTTGAAAAGATATTAACTAAAAACGCTAAAAAGCATGATATTCGTCTACATTCGTGTAGCAATGAAGACCCGGTTTGGCTGAATATTAATTTTCGATGCCAACTTACATCGTTTTTATAACAATAACATTGTTACAACAATGCAAGTGAATATTGAATTGAATGGTTTTAATGTTTTTAATTAATATCGTTTTAACTAATTGCGATATAGGGCCGAATTGTGAATCTAAACCATTCTTGAATCCACTTGAACCCACACAAAAAACTTCATTAAAAGCGGTCCAGCCGTTTAGGAGGAAATCAGTCACATACACAAGCACACAAGATTTTTACATATAAAGATAATTATTATTAGTACATTTAACCTTTTGTTATATTATATTGTTATTCAGTATTTATTGATTAATCTTGGTTATTCTCCATCTCTTCCCATATTCTTTTTTGAAATATATTTCAATGTATTATAAATTTTTTTTTTAAATTATCTTCTTGACGATTTGATACCACTAGGCCGCGCCATCTTGGATTCCATTCCAGCGACAACAAGCGCTGCTTGGCCTGATTCCTTTATCTCGCCAAGCAGCGCTTGATACCATGCATCGTGATATCAAACTAGTACCAATAAAAAAATCCGGTTAGCTTCAAACAACTTTTTAGTTTCTTTATTAAAAAAATTGAATAAATGTTTTCTTAGAATGAGTTACTAATATTTTCTATGTCTTAAATTTCAAGAAATTATGAATAGTTCGAGTGATTAAAAGATGAACGTTTTATAACGTTTTATTTATTATTCTTGTTGAGCCCGAAGGTCGCGGGTGTAAGAGGGTTCGGAAAAGAAGCAGAAATGATCTTAAAAATAGATTCTTTCATTTACATCTAACTCTTTATGAATGATATGCAACTTTATAGCCTCTCAGAGAACATTCTTAAATTCTAACATATAACATCCTAACATCAGTCGGTTGGGTGGCATGGTTGGTTTGTCGCTGGCCTTCTGTACCCAAGATTGCGGGTTCGACCATGGCCCATGTCGTATGATTATACGGTATGTAAAAGATCCCTAGGGGGTGTTTTTGGTAAAATTAAATCCTAGTACAAGTTCGGATCATCAGAGCTCAGGTGATCCTTTTAGGGAGGAAACTGGGCGTGAAAATTACCCGCGGCGATTAGTATCCGCCTATGGCGCCACACTAAAAAGAGATACCTGCTTTCTCGGTGAATGTATTAGGTAGATTCATGAATTCTGTTTATAACTGTTCATAATCTGCCATTAAAGATAAAAAAAAAATCCTAACACACACATTTGACATGTAAGATTATCCAAAATAACTTATCTTGCGTCGAAGCTGCTTCAAACTCCTATATCTCGATCAGGCTTCAATGTTAATTATTTCCACTACTCCTAGAGCAGGGGTGTCCAACATGTGGCCCACCGACTCTTTTTTAAGAAATTTAAATATCAGGTTTTTCAAGTTTTTTCACTTTGAAATTTTTTTATGGAAAATTTACACACACACACACACACACACAAATCTACCTGTTCTTGTTTTAAAATAAATTCTTTTTGATAATAGAAATGTCCTTTAGATTAAAATATATTTATACTTTATCAAACAGTTACATTTGATTTTTCTATAATAAATTACTTTTTAATAAATTTCGAATTGCATTATGTATATCCTTTACTATGGATGGTACATGATTCTCTGTGTGTGCGACTTTCGTTTCTCCTCCTCCTTTTCTGTTTGGAGTGCCCAAAAAGCAAGAGGCAGTCAGAGACGTTTTTTACAGTTTAAAAAAATATTCAGGACGGTTAAGATAAAGGGAAACGTATACTTAATCGTTTGCACACAAATGACAGCACTATCAAATTTCAACAATGAGTAACGAAAGATCAATTCAAAAGGAACACAGTAACTTTCAAGAAAATGGCAACTGTAATATTTTAAGCATTATTTGATCATTGTATTATTATATTATATAAACAATATTATATTATCTATATCTGGGGATTGCATGAAAAATAATGAAAACAATAATAATAATTTATTCTGTTTTAAATATTCACTCAATAAATGTTTTTTTGTTTCCAAATCTGATATAAAGGTACATATTTTTATGTGCCGCCCACGAGATTATAATGTTTTTCGGAAGTGGCCCGCAAGGTCATTTGGGTTGGATACCCTGTCCTAGAGGATTCAAATATTAATTTCAGGCTACGCGACTTTCCAGTCGCAATTCCCTTTCTCTTATTCTTAAATTGAACGATTAATGATCAACGACTAACCATTAACCCACACTCCTAAACGTCAGGGCTTAAACAGTATTCACATTTGCACAAAACCAAGTCATCACTACGGAAAACGGATTTAAATTGAAATCACAGTTAAGGTATGTAAGTACCCAAAATTCGCCATTTTGGTGAAAATTTTCGAAATTTCTTTTATGTTTTTATTTTATAGCCCATACATTTAAGATTCCAAAAACACTCTATTTTTGTTTCTACGATATTTAGAAGCAAAGTTATAGCCAAATTAGTAAACCGAAAATGGAATTTACAAAACCGGAGGCAGATCCCTACGCAAAATGTTTTTAAGATATTGAATTGAAGTATTTAGAACATGTTTTATTCAGTTCTAATTGTGTTATAAATCAAAATCTAATCTCCGTGTATGCATTTATGTTCTTTTTTTGCTTTTTTTATGAAAAAAAATCCTTAAGTTTTTAAAAAATCGTGTCCTTGCATAAAATTTGTCTTACTTCAAAATTTTTCAAAAGTATTACAAATCTTTTAATTCCCAATACATATAAAGATGTTATATTTATATTTTGTATAAATATTATTTGAATACGTTTCTTAGAATTTTGTGTAAATGGTCGTAACTGCAATTTTTCATCAAAATTTCCTTAAAAACGACAATTGTTATATTCTATAAAACCTCCAGAAAACAGAAAATGTGTTAAAAAAAAGTCCAAATTAGTTAAACATGAAGCTAAGGAGAGCTTGAGCTATTAATATGGAGAGTTTAAAAAATGTACAATTAGTAGAAAATGTTTCATATTGTATTAAAATCTCTTAATGGATTTTCTGAGAAAGTATGTTTTTCAATTTTTTTTTTGCTTCACGGTAAAGTTCACTACATGATTTCTTTTTAAGATATTGAATTGAAATTTTTAGAAAATGTTTTATTTAATTTTATTGGTATTATAGGCTTTATAATCTAATCTCTGTGTAAGTATTTATGTATTTTATTGCCCTCTCTCTCTTTTTGTGAGAAAATAACTTAAGCGATTTGTAAAAAATTGAGTTCTTCATAAAAATTGACATATTTTAAAAACTTTCAAAAGTATTACAAACCTTATAGCTCTAAGCACAGATATGGATAGTATTTATGCACTGTATAAATATTATTCGAATAAATGACTTAGGATTTTCAACACAAGGCCAACGTAACTGCAGTTTCTCACTGAAATTTCACTCAAAATTTCCAATATATACAAAATTATTTTTAATTTTGTGGAAATTGTATTTGAGTTCTTAGTTTTAAGCTCTATTTCAAACAAAAAAGGGTTTATTTAGTTGAAAATTTATATATTTTAAAAAAAGTGCTCCGAAGGTAATCACATACCTTAAAGAATAGCTTCTCTAGTGAGTGAGAGTGAATATTAACGTCGCACTGTTCAGCTACTTGAGAGCTTTTGGCGACGGACCACGTAATTTTGAACCATGGTCAAGTGACGAGGACAACACCTGAGCTGGCTCCCCCTCACCTTACTACCACACCTCACCAAAAGGAGGACGTTTGAGCTCTAGACAGATTTAACGTGCATTGCTCCCCTAGAAGGCGGGTCTTTAGTGGTACTGGGCTCGAAATCCAGACAAGCCAGCCACGATCCAATATCTTGACCACTAGTCTACCGCGGCCACAATAGCTTCTCCAAGGGGATTATAGTAGAAGAACCCGAATAGAACCTGTTATAAAGTTAATTGATTGTTTATTAGATTATATTTCAACTCGCGAGGTCTATTGGTGACAGACCTTTTAAATTAAGTTTTGAGAAATGATTAAAAATGACAAAGACAACACTCAAGCTGCCCCCTCCCCTCTTCAAGCCTCAATCCTCCCCATAATGAAGACATTGAAATTCAATGTCAGCGTGTTTACATGGAAGATGAATTTGATCCAGAAGTATTAAGTGAAACAAAAACTACTGGCATACTCATTGCCTGAAAAACATGCATTTTAACTTGCATTATCGTAAAATATGGCGTATAACGCGCACTTCTAACACAAAAAATAATATGGAAATTTACGGGTGCGCGCTATATGCCGGGTATATAAAAAAGACAGGTTCAATAAAAAGAAAAAAAAAGATGGGAATGAAAAAAATTTATTCTTCTACATATTTGGAAATACTGTTTATTTAAAAAAATGACATTCGTTATGAACTTAAAAGGTTGTAGTTCTAGAAATATACTGTATTTTTTTGAAGCTTAGGTCAGGGGTGGCGAACCTTTATGAGTCAACGCACCATTTTTCCTAAAGAAATGCTCAGTGAGGTACAGACGTGCTGTCAAATAATTTTGATTTGTGATTATTGGGAAAATAATAAAAATAAACACTGAGTTATTTATTTACTACAGAAAAATACATTTTAAATTTTATAGTAGTAAATGTTTTATTAAACGTGTAATTCAAATTATGTAAAGTAACATAAGTGTGATTTCTGCTGTTGCAGATTAGATGACAAATAAATTATATTTAAGATGTTACTTTTAGCACAGAATACATGCTGAATTATAGAGTCATCTGCCAAATGGTTTCTAAGCGAGTCTTTAATGTTATTTATCTCTGAAAACAATGACTCGTAGTCATGGGTCAATAAAAATATGGTTAAAATAGCGTAAGCCTGCATCTTCAAACAGTTGAACGTGTCTGGACTCGAATTTAATGTTTTTAAAATTTCGTTACTGGCATTTTTACTTATATTGCTTTCTATAATCTTTCTGTTTCAATCATTGTAACTTTTTCCTTGTTTCAATAAATTTTTGAATCCTTATTGAACTAGGCTAGAAATTAATAAGTTGCATTTCAAATTCTATAATTTCCATCCGATCGAATTGGGGTATGTTCAGTTTATAAAATGATATTACATCGGGCTACACAATAAACTTGAACGTTTCTGATAATTCTTTGAACTGCGAAAATCTCACTGAAAATTCCTTGATTGAAACATCAATCGTGTTTGATCGTTTTGATCGAAGGCGTGCCCAAAATATTGCTCTGAGTGCCATCCATGGCCCGCGTGCCAATGGTTCGCCATCCCTGTCTTAGGTTAATACCTCGAAGAAATTACTTCAAAACGTAATAGAATTACACGTGCATATTTCAAGCTTCTTCGTAAAAATGGGGGAGCGCGTTTTACGGTGAATATACCTAAAATTTAAAAAAAAATGCAGCTTTAAAGTACAGATGCGCCTTATACGCCGGCTTTTACGGTATATTAAAAATGAAATAAATTTACATCCATTTCAGAAGGTGAAAATATTGTACATCTTTATTCCTCTATCACTCCGTTACTATATTTTTATTTCCCTAGCTGGTCTTAAAACTCTAAAGCAACTCCTTAAAGCCATCGTATTTATGATATTTTTTTCATTGCCAGATACTACATGGTAAAAGACTACTAATTTAAAAATGTAGACATTAATTATTTCTCTAACAAGTAGAACTAAATATTCTACTCCCAACAAAGTTCTCGTTAAAAGAGTAATAACATACCCAAGCTCATATGCCTTTCTTCATCCATCAACACCTGTTACTACAAGTTGCAGTTCTAGAAGTATACTACTTTTTCAAAAGTCTGGTATAATACCTGGAATAAATGATTAAAACATAAAAGCAATGTATGCAAATATTTCAGATTTCTTCCTAAAAAAGGAGGTGTGTGCGTTATACGGCGAATATACCTAAGAATTATAAAAAAAAATCAGCTTGAAAGTATTGATGCACTTTATATGCCGGATTTTACGGCATATGAATTAGCTTTTTTAAAATGTGGTTTTTTAGTGTTACCAGGACTCTTACGCATGGCTCGACCGAAACAACGCTTGGTGCGACTATGATCAATTGTCTATCATGTTAAAATTTTCATAAGTTAGTAATTTTGCATAAAAATACTAGAAATAAAAGGAATATAAGTAACACATTAGAATTATGCAAAAGTGAGTTGTATTCATGTTTTGACAAGGAAGCTATTATTAATATATCAATGTCCCCAGTTGAGGATTCAGACATAAAGAAAGAGATATTTAGGTGAAAATTTAGTTTATTGAGGGGGAATTTACTATACTAATACCTTATACTGTAAGACAGGAAAAGGTAGCAAAAAACAGTATACGATTTTAACGTAGACTGGCATATAAATGAGAGCGACATTGGCCAAAATAATATACGTCATACGTTTGTAACGCTCATCTAATAAGATATATGACTACATTGTACAGCTATACAGGCATTTATATACCTTGTTCAAGCATCACAAAGTTCTTTCATACTGTTAATAAGGCTGTCGGTCAAAAATTGGGGCAGTAGTTCCCATTCTTCCCAAAGAACCAATTTTCACTCCTGAAAAGTCATTAGAGAGGATTGACGGCATACAATGGCCCTTCCAAAGGCATTCCATTAATTCTTTAGGGGATTGAGGTCTGAAGACTTGGTTGGCCACATCATATGAAAAATACCTTCTATCACATAATCGTCGACAAGTGCAGTTCTGTGTGTTTAAGTATTATAGTCCATAGAAATGGATTGATATCTAACAGCTCTTCAAAATATTTGCCCTTATATGGCTGGAGAATCTCATCCTTATAACGCTCTGCAGTCATCTGTACCAACAGAAAATCTATAGAGTGGTGTACGTCCGTCTAACAATATTCTTTCCTATAGAAATATGCCAGTGCCATTAAAGTGGTTGACTTCTCTGATGTTTTCAGGATGAGTGTTTCCCATGTTTTTTTTTAGATGAAAACTCGGGAAGGACCACTTTATATGCGGAATCGCAATTCGTTACTGAAGAGGACATGGCACCTTATCTCGCTTTATCCTATCTCCGGCTCAAAAAAAAAGTTTTTTTTTTTTTTTGTGAAACTGCATGCAGGGATCATCTCATACCATTGGTTTTCGGTTGTAAGAGCCCTTTTCGCATAATCGTCTATAAACGTTTTGTCTCGATAAAATTGATGCAGACGCAGCAGTGAGATTTCGTGGTAGCTGCCTAGCAGTCACACCTCTATTGTACCATGCATGTAAATCTACATGGCGATCCCCTGAAGCGATGTAAACCAACATACCGATCCCTACGTAGCAAAACTCTTGGATGACCGTTTCCTGTTCTCCTAGAAAATGTATCCAATATTTTAAACTGTTTTCACGATTTGAAAGAACATCCATATGGGCATTAGTAGTCAATGACCAACTTTCTTCATGATTGCCCATCTTCTAACCTACAAATGGCTCTCCATTGCAACTCACCGTTTAAAGGATTACGTGTAGTTATTTTAATTAAATATAATCTATGCTTCTAGAGATGTATTTTTTAAAATAAAAAATAACAGAATCCCACGCCTAAAAGTAATAGTTTCAGAAAACTTCGGACCACGGTAGCCTAGTGATCCAGGTAACGGACTCTTGACTGGCGTGTCGTGAGTTCGAGTCTAGTACCTCTGAAGATCCATCAAGTAGGGGTGGTGAACGTTAAATCTATTAAGAGCTCAAACATCCTCTCGTTGGTGTGGAGTGATAGTTAAAAGAGGGGAGTCAGCTTAGGTGTCATTCTTGTTTTTGTGACCATGTTTCAAAATTACTAAGTTGTCGCAAATTCCCCCAAGTAGCTGCTGGGAGACATTAATATTCACTTAATCATTCAGAAAACTTTCAACTTCAAATTCCACTTATGTTTCTTCTTAGAAAAACGATCCCCTTCACTATTAAACAAATGCTAGATGCATAAATTGAAAAAAATGTCAAATTACACTATAATAGTGCTTCATATTTCTATTTATTGCAAAAAATGTGTTTTTAATTTGGATACCAACAAATTTTTAGCTAACATACGGTATTAATTTTTATATGACTGAAAATAAGAGAAATAAAATATAATCGGTAACTAGATTGAATTGGTATTCGTAAGTGATACAAAATGTAATTTCAACGGAATATTGCCGATTGATTGCAAGAAAATTATTCCAAAGATATAATTCAATTATAATTGAGTGCAATAAGGATTTTAAATTTCATTGGACACTGCTTTCATTTCTCTATAAAAAAGATGATATAAACTAAAAAAGTTTAGTTTACTTCAGCGTTTCTCAAAGTGTGGGGCGCGCCCCCTAAAGGGCGTAATAACTCGACAAGTTTGTGTGTGGGTGCGCGGCTGCTTATTGAAAAGTCAAAAATAAAAGATTATTCAAGAAAAATATATTAATTTATGGAAGGTAAACAAAGAAAATACATTTGGCATAATAAAAAATAAAATACATTTGGCATAATAAAAAATAAAATACACATTTACTTATTACTTATAAATACTTCAGTACTGCACAATGTACTTTATAATTAATTTAACAATACTAAGTTACGAACGAGCTTAGTAGTTACCAACGAACCCATGGGCTTATCATATAAAAATTATATCCAAAAATTAAAATTTATCTTGGTAATTTGTACGGTTTGTAATTAATCCCTTGAGACTGCCAATTGAACGTTACGCGATTCGCTCCCCAATGCCACCGTTTTTTGCGTAGGCGCGAGTATGTGATGCATTGGGGGAGGGGAGAAGAAAAAGAATTTAATAAAGAAATCCTCTGAATAAAGTAAATCCTTCTCAAACACTTCCAAGGTCCTTTTATTGCATTCCAAATCCTTCGGAATAATTTTATGGATAGCAGTGCGCATAATAGATCGTACTTCAGAAAGACGTATATATACGTCTGGGGCAATTATCGCTTTGGCTAAGCGAGACGTTTATCTACGTTGGTGGCACTTAAGTGGTTAATGCTGTGCTACAGCTTTAGTGTAAAAGTATAGTATTATTGAATTCAATGCATTGTTAATGCGTGGAGGGGACGCGATGAAAATTATGATTGAATATTGGATCGCAAATAGAGAAAGTTTGAGAAACACTGGCTTACATTCTTACCTCACTATTGGATATAATGTAAATGGATTTAAGAATTCTGTTTAATACGTAACATGCAGATAGATATATGTCACTCAAAGGGTTTTAGTATCTGGAATGAAGTTGTAGTGGGATATCTTACGAAGTTTCCTTCTTAAAATGAACTTGAATTATTCTTAAAAGTTTATTGGGGAAACGAAATATGTAGATTAGTTTCAATGCATAAAAGGGAGTGAGTGTGTGAGAGAAAGTTAATTGAGTTCACAGTATTAGCTGAGATTTAGAGAGTTGTAGATTAAATCAGCTAGTTAGTAATTCCTTGTTTAGACTTAGGTACTTACTCTTTGAGAGCTTATACTCGAGAGTGAGAAAACCCCTGAGAAGCTCTCAGAATGAGCTTATTTGAACGTCTGATTCGAGTTGCCAATCCAAGAATCGAGCTTTCTCTGTATATTCAGATTTATAATTCTAGAACAGTAGAAAAAAGTGTTTCGAATATTTAATTTATTTGGCGATCCTCCCTGTATACCTTGTGTGAGTAGGGATATTATTAATATGATTATTTGTGTGTGTGTGTTTGTGATTAGTTCCTAGTATTTTGTGACCTTACAAATATTCCTAACGTAAAAGTCTGATTCGAATAATAATTTCTTGAGCACGGAGTTAGACTTTGACTTGAGTTAGATAGTTAGACTTTGTGGGGTCAACCCACAATAAAAAAATGTTTTTAAGCCACATAAAACTACGTAAATGAGTTTTAAATTTGAATAAATAAACTAACTACAATAAATTGGGACACAATGTGTTTACTAATTTGAGTAAATGCAGTCAAAAGTGAAAGAAATACATGATCAAATATATATATATAAAATAAAAATAATAATATTTAAATAAAAACTTTACAAATATATATATATTTGTAAAGTTTTTATTTGTTTAAGTGCCTATGAATATGATTTTTGATACAAAAAAAGTATTTATATATTTTAAAAGAAACTTCGCAAAATATTTAATTATGTAGTAATTATACAAGACATCTGGAAAAAGTATAAAAGAGTGATACAAAAAAATGTGAACACTTTTTGTGCTTGTTTGATGTAAATAATTTTAAACTACATTCACACAGATTCCCCAATTACTTGACAGGTATTCAAAGAAACATGTGGGAAATGATGAACTTCTCTGATTTCCATAATAAATATATCACTATCCATTTTAATGCTGATCCATTTTTAGTCGTACTTGAAACTTACCGAATAAATTAAGTGCATGTCTGAAAGCCTTTATCTATACATCTGTGCATATTAGAGCATACATATCTATATACATATCTAAAATTACCTTGCACAAATTCTTTCTCTCTAATTATACATATAAAGGAGTGTACTGAAAAACATTTTAATAGTAAAATAAACATTCAAACAACTATCGTGATATATAATAGTTCAGTTCTTCTGGAGACAACTGAGTTCTTTGAAATAAAAACTACAAATGTTGAGTTCTTATTTAGAGCAGTGTCACAGTGTGAGTTTTAGTTTTAGTCAAATAGCATATTAACAAAGAAGAAAAACAGATTTTAAAAGAATTCTTGGAATGTGCGTTTCGGCGGAGAAAAACATCATATGAGACAGCTGTTGACTTTTCAGAGCATATAAGAACGAAAAGAGTTTTCCTATGACAACTATACAATGTCATAAAATTTGTTTTGATAGGGCTTAGAGCAGAAAAAGAAATGAATTTCAGATAGCAAGTAAATATGTTGCTTAACATTAGATTTTAAATTAATGTTTAAAGCAGCGAATGTATTACATAATATGTTTCAATAAAAATTTCAGCATAATGATATTAAAATGTGAATAAAAAAATTATGTTATAATTGCTATTTGAAATTATGCAATTGTAACCTCCCAAACACATTATTTTGTTATATTTCGAGATTAGTTCACATATTTAGAATTACATTATTTAAAAACAGGCTACAGATGGAAAAAGTGTGCGTGGTGGGATATCATTGATGTACTTTATTGGAATAAACATAATTCCTATTTTAATTGGTAGGAATATAGTTTAAAGTTACGTGCAACGTAATGAAAACCGAAATTATTAACAAATTAAAATAAATAAAATTATTCACAAATTCTTCCTATATATTTCTCTCACATTATCCTTTCACACACACAATTAAAAAATCTATGTAAATCACAAGAATAACGATAATTAAAAACCTGCATGAAGATTATTCTGCTTTTTTTTGAGAAGCTGTATAAATGGCATTCGCACATTTTTATATACAGATTCACATATAGCTTAATCTTATATAACTTAATAATCACATTACGTTTATACTTGAATTTTATTCATTATACTCTTAAAATATTATACAACTTAAGTTATCACTTAGTTACTTTATTCGAATGCTAAAATTTGAAAACGGTAATAAATTTTTAATGATATTTGGCTCTTTATATGTAATAAATTAAACTTGAATAAAAAAAATTCAGTATATAGGTTTCATGAGCTATATTTTTTCTCCTTCTATCATGCTTTTCTCTGGTCATCATTTTTATAAATAATGCATACATTAGATAATAGGTTATTTAATTCAATTTAAATCATTAATTTTTTTCCTTTGCTTACGTTTCTGTTATTTTATAAAGAAATTCATTTTTCTCTACCGAGCAATATCCAGAAGAAAAACCCAAAGATATAGCGCTTCAAAATATGTTTAACGATTCTGCTCAGTCCTACGCTTACTATACATATTTACATAAGGAGCTAGGGTCTATCTTGCCTTTGAATTTCTCCTTTACATGGATTAATATATATTCTCCCCAGAATCCATCCAGAAATAAGCTGTCGAATCAACAGCTAACATTAAGAAATTTTCAATTCATTATCTTACAAAAATGAATATAAATTAATACTTTTTAAAGAAAACTTAAGCAGCGTTGTTTTTTTATAATTTTTTACTAAATTAATTTTTCAATATCAAAATCACACATTATATGTTCTCTCATGGATAAAACTAGATTTGTTTTGTAAATTTAAATCGAAAATAGAAATTCGAAGAAAGATTTCTCTCTGGAAAAAAAGTTTTATACTCGAAAATGCCCGTGCAATGCCAGGCTAAGCTGAGAAAAACGAAACCTGTCAGTCAAGGAAGAGAAACTGAAGACATTTCAGAAAAGGGAAGTTTTAACGGCATAAATATAGAAATCATACACATTAAGCATACACAGACACCCAGAAGTTCTGGCCTTCAGAAAGGAGAAATTTCCATGGGGAATAAAGCTACACTCTTGAAAAAAGTCCGTGCAACGCCGGGCTAAGCAAAAGGGAAACAGACCCGTCCGACGGGGCAGACTTAGAAGAAATTTCTAAAAAGGAGATTTTAAGGTCAAAATATAGAAATCACACACAAAACCAGGACGTACTGAATACAAGACGACAAGAGGTAATTTCCATTCGCAAGAAGTTATGCTCTTGAAAAAGCCCGTGTAGCGCCCGGCCACGCAGGTAGTATTGTAAATAAATTAATTATTGTCGTGTTGTTTTTCTGTTATATTATCTTAAATTTTTTTTTTATTTACATATTTATTTTTCTGGCTTAGGTATGTGTGGATTATTATTTTTTACTTATTATTTTTGCAATTGGTGACTTAGTATTAGCATTTTGTGTGTAGTATTAGCATTTTGTGTGTATCGTTCTTCTAGTATTATGTTTGTAAACTTAATATTTATATAAGTTCTTTCTCTTACTCTGTTTTCTTTACCCTGTTACATAGTTCTATAGGTAAGTACAGGGGAAGGGGAGGGCCTTAAAAGTATATTCAACCAAGCATTCTTAGTTCCTTAGGCTAAGAGTTTCTTGTTATATTCCTATTTTTGCTATGCTTCGCCTTGCTAGATTTATGGCAATTTAGTTTATTATTATATACACATATGAATACAGATATTTTCGCGTGTGTATTTTAGTGAACAATATATATAGAGTTTTGCATAAATTTTATTTTTCTCTTAAAATCTTAAGGAAGATTTTTTGTAATGCTGCATCTAACAAAAAATATTCCTTGTGGATTTAAATGAACTTGTATTAAAAATTCCCCCGTTTTCTTAACAAATCATTTAATAAGTAAAAGTTGAAATTCAATATTTATAACTTTATGTATGTATATAGTTAAGTTTTTAAGAAAATGTTTTTATTAGAAAACTTTTAAGCTTTCAAAATTTATATGAGTTGATTCTTTAATAATATTAAATTCCTTTTTTAACAGCCACTTATGAGTATAATTGGTTGTTTTCTTAGATTAAATGTTAATAACTTCCATGGATTTCTGACGACTTTGGCTTCGACGGATGGCTTTGGTAGCTGAGTGTTCATGGTAGTAAGCTAAACAAAGATTTCTTCTACACTAAATATCCGACGAGGAGAAGTAAGGATGCATGTCGTGATTCAAAGTCTCCATGTTGGGATTTTATGGAAATTTGTGAGATAGAAGTATGAGATCAGGTGTCGTCCTCGTCCTTTTATTGTGGTTTAAAATTACAGGGTTCGTCACAATCATCCCCTATGTTGCCTTATAATGTGTCCTTAGTAAATCACTAATCCATCAATATGACTATTTAAGGTATCTGCAAACAATAAGAACAATGAGAAAAGCAAAATTATAATTTATATTTAAAGGAATGAAAATATTTGCTCAAATAATACAGAGATTTTTTTTTCATGAAACAGGGATTATGCAGTGTATGATATTATAGAGCAACTTGTTGTTTGATAATACCGGGTGGGCAAGAAGTCCGTATACACTTTAAAAATCTATAAAACCCAGAAAATTAAACAAAATAAAACAAGGGTTTGCAGGTTTAGCATCGATAAGACACGGGATTTCTTTTAAGATAAGAAAACGAAAAAGAGAAAAAAGAAAGAAAGGGGAAAAAACCCCGATAGGTGACGTTTCGTACATAAGTGAAAGAAAAGACTCGAAAATAACAGAAATAACATTACCAAATCATTTATTACTGCAGCATGTGTTCCACATATCCACCACCACAAAGGATGATACATTCCGAACGTGTCACAAATCCAGCAACGGCAGAGTGCAGAATGTCCGCCTGTATACATGACAGCTCTAGTGAACGAATATTAAAGTCGCACTGTTCAGCTACGCGAGGGCTTTTGGCGAAGGACCACGTAATTTTGAACCATGGTCAAGTGACGTGGATGACACCAGAGCCGGCCCCCTCCTCTCCTAACTACCACACCACACCAACAGGAGGACGTTTCAGCTCTCGATAGATTTAGCGTTCATCGCTGTCCTACACGGCGGGTCTTTAGTGGTACTGGGCTCGAAGTGACAAAGCCAGCCACGATCCGATACCTATACTACTCGGCTACCGCGGCCGATACATGACAGCTCTAGATGGATCGCATCTTTCAATTCCGACAGATTGGATGGATCGGATTAATACACCTGGGAATTTTAATATCCCCACAGTCAAAAGTCTACTGAAGTCAAATCTGGAAACAGAGGAGGCCATGTAATCTCTCAATGTTTGCTAATGATTCTTAGACTTGATCATTCGGATCTTACACGATCCTCGATCGATCCAGTTTCTTCAAATCGCTGAACACGCTTTATGAAGGGTACTGTTGTTGATAAGTCTTCACATTTTTCTGAAGACGGAATTTAACCCTCTAAGCGGTCTGCACTTAAAGTCTTGCCATTCTGGAGATGCTTCAAAAATGCACCGCACATATTTTTTTGCTTTCAGGTGGGGTTCTCAAAAGCGGTTGAGATTGAGATTGCTTCGTATTTTTAAGAATGCGGCTCGGCCGCTTTTGGGAATCTTGCATGAAGGCAGAAAAAGCTTCTCTGGAATGGCGGAATTTTACGTGCAGACCGCTTGGAGGGTTAAGCAATGCAATAGTCGCTTATTCGATGTTCAGGAAAAACAGCTTCACCAACTAAGAGTTGCCTTTCTCATTCAGCATCCTTGTTCACTTAGTTGGCAGGCAACAGAGAATTAGATCTGAATCAAGAGCATCAGTATTTGTAATCGCCTATTTCATTTGCATATTTCCAACTCAGTCGTTTGTACGAGCGCCAACTGTCGGCAAGTTTTTTTCCCCTTATTTTTTTAAAAAAAATCCCATGACTTATCAATGCTAAACCTGCACAAACCTTTTACATTTTATTTTGTTTTATTTTCCGGGTTTTATAAATTTTAAAGTTTATACGGACTTTTTGCCTACCCGGTATTAGAGACCTGTATGAAGTATTTAATACTGTAGAGATTAAAGTCTCTTATTCATGGATTATTATATTTTATATTTGGTACAATAAACTCATTCACAGAATAAAAGTTGAGTTTGTCATTTAATGGATTTTAAATGTAGTTTAATTCTTTTAAATCAGTTGGACTTTCCGAAATTGAAACAATATTAGGTATTTTTGAAAATAAATATAAGGCATTTTGACTAAAAAAGTACATTTTGAGTTTAAAACATAAAATATTTCTACCATTGTACCACATTAAAAAAAATATTGCAAATTTAGAAAGAAAAACAATTACAGATGATTATCAAAATAATGGAAACACCTGTGAATAAAAGTTACACTTTTGTACGTACTTCGTAAGCATTAAAATATAATAGCTCTATCAGTTGTTTTTATAAGTAGAAATAAATATATTCTAGTGATGTATATGGTAGTTTTATTGAGGTTCTTTTAGTCTTGGAATTTTTTTAAATGTGTAAAATGTCGGACCTCTCAGATATTCAAAGATGCCAAATTGTTGGAGTCCGTCTAGCTGGAGCAAGAATAATTGAAATGTCACAACTCTTAGGCCTTTCTAGAGGTACGATGTCTGAAATCGTAGCAGCATACACACAGCGGGGCAAGATAAGCTCGGCAAAGCAAAATACTTCGCGGAAAGGGAAGCTCAAGGAAAGAGACCGACACAGGTATTGATGCGGGATGTAATGTCTAAGAAGCGATCAAATGCAGCATAAGGTAAACGCATTGCTCAGTCTGCATTCTCTAGTGTCAATGATTACAGTTACAGTTAGTACAATGATTGCAGTTAGTCACCTTCATAAACAGAACATTTACATTAGAGCAGTAATTCCCAAGCCACTTATCACAGTAGTTAATGCTAAATGTCGTCTACAGTGGTGCCACATTCTCAAAACCTGGTAGATTGATAAGTGGGAGAAAATAACATGGTCTGTCGAATCGTTTTTCACACTTTTGCATACAACAGAACTGGTATACGTTTGGAGGACACCTGCTCAAGCGTATGATCGTGATTGTCTCCTTCCAACTGCCAAGCATGGAGGTGGATCTGTCATGATACGGACAATCTTGTCGTGGTCTTATGCTGGACCAATCGTAACCCTTAAAGGAAGGATCAGTGGGGATATGTAAAGAGAAATCCTTAGACCTCAATATAATTGAACCCTTATAGTCTATTTTTGAACGTTCAATACAAAATTGATGTCCACCATCGGTATCTTTCCCAGAACTGTCACGATATCTCCACGAAAAATGGTACAATACTCTGCACCTGTATTCCTAAACAATTTTCATCATTTGTATAAATAGATTCTTAAGGGAATCCAAGCTGTATTACATGCCAAAGGCGGTCTTACACCATACTAATAAAGGATTCTTTATAAATCTAAGATATTTCCATTATTTTGATAAACACCTATGCATGCATTTCCCTGAAAAACTGACTATTCAATTAACATACCAATTCAATTTTTTTTATTACTATTAAATACGAAACTATATTGTTGTGCATATGAATTATCATTGTAGAAAAATGATTCATGGATTTATTAATTGTATGTACATCAAAATCGCTCTATTAGAAATATCATCAGATTAACTATTATAGCAATATAATGATTTCTTTAATTACGTTATAATTAAATGATTTAGTATGAAAAAGGGTAGAGCATCAATTAAACTGCCTTTGCTTGAAGATACACGTATTTAATAATAGGTTTGAAGTTAAGAAAAAGACGCATATATATATATATATATATATATATATATATATATATA
>BMAV01006387.1:0-190516 GCA_019973955.1 Trichonephila inaurata madagascariensis
ATTAGGTCCTTTATTGGTTTCTGACAGAAGATAAGTTACTCGAGAAGGAAAACCGTCTGGGTGTTTTAGTCCATAAATTAAATATATTTGTTCATTGAAAAATCAAATATACGTATACAGATTTATTCAAAGTAAGTGTGACCAGTTTTAAAAGCATATAATTATTTATGATAAATATTAATCGCTTTATTGCCAATTACATTTTAAAAATGATGTGTTTAATTTACCAATCTAACTATTTTTATTAGTGGGAGTGATATGGCTCCAGAATTATATCCCCAAACCCGATACAACATTTTAAATATTTTGAAGGATATTTGCTCAAATTTTATTACAAATAAAGCATTTAAAATCGAAAAAGGCATTTTTTTATGGATTGCTACCTTTAAACTTTGAAAATAAATAAAATTTGGCTGGCAATTAAAAACTTCGTAAATAAAATGTGGACGAAAGGAAGTCTTTGGTGAAAAAGTAAAAAAAAGAAGCTGGAATGACTTATCGCAATGGAAAATTCTCCGCCCGAAGAACTTCTGCAAAGAAACTACAGATTTTGCAATCAACAATTTGTCATCAGACAAAGAAAATTGGCTATATAAAAGTGAATAAATCAATCGGCCATCAAATGTCACCATTGACTGTAGAAAAACGAAGAAAACGTTCTTGGCCTCTTTATTTAATGTTACCAATGGAAAGCACAAAACATGGATAACTTCTGATGAAGCACTGTTCCATCTACAATTTATAACCAATACGAAAATACAATATATTTCAAGCAAAAAGCATCGTAAAGAAGCAACTTATTTACAAAATGTAAGTTTGATATTAGGTGTTATGTAATGAATAAGATCTCCTCTCACAAAGTTTAGCAAAACTTTTTTTTTGTAGAGCCAAAGGCCAAAATTGATGCTATAAACTATCAAAATAAACTTATGAAGCACATTATCAAAGAAATTAAAAGTCTGCACCCTCAAGAAAACTTCGTTTTTCACCAAGATTCTGCACCAAATCATGCTGCAAAATCAACTTTAAAATGACTGTAAAATAAAAATAATTTGTTTTCCTCCTGAAAAATGACTATCCCCCCACACTACTGCGTTTCTTGCGATTATTTTATGGGGATATTTAAAAGAACAATTACACAGACGTAAAATAAGAGCACTTCAGGGCCTTCAAAAAGCAATCAAAGAAGGAATTTGGAAAATGCCCCTCTTTTAGCTTGGGTTTTAACTCTTACCTAAAAGTGTAAAGCAAAAATTCCCCATTGAAATTTTCACGTAAATAATTAATTCAAAAACAAATTATGATGCTTTGAAATTGGTCACATTAATTTTGAATCAACCGGTATATGTGTGACTTAGAAACTAGATAATTACTTAATATTAAATAAAAACCATTTTGAAATTATAATAAATGAAATGATACTTCTTATGATGATATTTATAAAAGCTCACATTCAAGTTCATGCTATTTTCGTTAATCTTGAAATTAAGAGGAAAACAGTTTTTATAATACCAAATGTATCAATTGAATGTGTTTCAACATGTATGTCTTTTTTTTACACCTCGTGATTTTAAGAACTGCATGAGAATTGTAGCTTGATTTTTGTAAATAATTAATATTGACACGTATTGTGCTATGCATAACAGTTATATTAAGGTTTGTGACGGGCTTACGCGTCTTTTCTGTAACATAACCTCTAGGTTCTTTGACGGCCAAGATTAATGGCAAATATTTTCCAACCCAAATCAAGGAGTGAAATGCAAATAAGATAGCTTTTAAAAGAACACAAGTTTCAGTAAGCAGTATGGCAATTTAGGGAAAGTTATGGTAGTAAGAGATGCGAGTGTGAATTGACGGCCTATCAAAAGTTACCGGGATATTCAGCCATTGATACAAGGTGCATACCATTGCACTTGCGCCCAGACATCTCGCGTACCGTAATAGAATCTTATTTTGGATTAAGGTAGGACTGATTATTTGATATTAGGACTTGTAATATTATCAGAATGGAAAGTAGGCGGATAATATAATTATTTAGATAAGTGGTCTAAGTTACGATCCCGTTTAATCTATTGCTGTGTGTTTGGTTTATTACATTCTCACTTATTAAAATTTATCTAAATTATTAGAGATTTAAGTTATATTCTTAATAAATTCATATTAAGAATTTTAAAATGTCTATTCAATTTGTCAATCCCACACCTCTAATTCACGCTGACAACCAAAGCTATGGTCGCCATAGAGCAACCATATCACAGGTTCATAAATACTTTTAAGTATTAAAAGATTTGAAAGCATTTGACTTTGAACAAAATACTTCAATTTCTTTGTTCTTCATTGTATTTGTTTGTTATTGTTTTAATGAGATTTCTATTGATTTTCTAGACTTCATACGGCTTATTTAAATTTTTTAAAAAGCATCACTGTTATTTGAAAAGTGCTGATATATATACAATCTGCCTCAAAAAAATGTATGTATGTAGTTAAACTTAACATGTATGTAATGTATAATGAAATTCGAGAGATCATTTTGCATTTTGAATTACTCAAATGTATTTATTTCTTTGTATTTTTAAAATTTTGTAGCATGAAAATAGTACTTAAAATAATAAATTGTTGGTGATAGCCGATATTTTGAAAAAATATTTTTGGGAATCTTTTTTTATTAATACACACCCTAATACATTTTTGCCCCAACATGCATTTCTCAATTGCCTCTAAGTGACTAATAATAATACGCTAACATTTAAAAAGCAACAAATGAATGAGTTATTTATAGAGTTTTAAGCATCTTTGGAAAATGTTTCATTTTTAAACAAATATTCCATAAGTAGTGCGTACTTGTTTGTAATTTGCTAGAATATCTCTATTATCTTAGCATGACCAAAAAAGTATTTCAACTAAAAAAGAGTATTATATTTCGAAAAATCAATATAAAAAAAGTAAAGATTGCCTTCAAACTTATAACATAAATGTTTTCAAAAAGTTTTTCAAATAATTGGAATTTTAAAATATTTTATAATGGTAAACATTGTTTAAGCTCTTTATGCACAAAAGTACAAAACCCTACTTTTTTTGCATATTAAGCGGATAAATTCTTAAAGAAAAGAAATACAATATCTTACTTCCATCATTTTCTCTTTCTAAAATGCTATTCTGAATTCTTTTTTGCTTCCCAAACATTGCTAAACTGGCTTTTAGCTATTTAATTTCAAAGAATGTATGCTCCTTTTTCGAATAATATGATAAAAACACATGTTTTAATAAAAAGTTTTGTTCAACTTCCTAAGATTTGATTTCATGAGTACTACAAAATAATATTTATATCTCATTAAAATTCTCTTTGTGTCTTTAAATAAATTTTATTTCATTTTTTTTTTTTTTAAATTTGAAATGAAAGTACCAACAAGATGTTTGATGTTTCTTTTTTGTCTTCTAATTACAAACATGAGTTACATTACATCTGAGTTAACAGAAAGTTATTTCAGATTTCTCAAATGGCTACTGCTTTTTTCTCTTGTTCTCAGTAAAGTACTGTTTATAATGGTTTATAAAAATTTTTAGGGAATATTCGACTAGAAAAAAGCTGTAAAATAACGAAAATTTTGAGAAAACTTTCAAATTTTTTACCTTTGTCATTACACTAAAACTTTAAACTATTATTCCGAATATAAACCGTGTTTTTGAACCACAGTAGAACGTCATTTATCCTAACTTTTATTATCCGAAGCGTCAAATATCCGAACCAGTTTTTTTTTTTGTCAATTACATGTACTGTATATGAATTTCTTCTCGAACAGTGCAGTGCTCAACAGTTGTTTAGCGTGAGGCCAAAAGTGAAGGGAAAACCCAAGGTAAGGAATATTTGGGGAATTTAAGTTGTGCGATTTGGTAAATATATGTGCGAAATATTAGGTCAGTTTCTTTCCAAGTGAGGGGGTGTATACGAGATATTTTATTGAGTTCTGAAATGGCTTCGAATTAAAAAAGGGAAGGCAACGTCTTGAACATAGAGACTGAAATAAGCTGTAGCCAGCCGATGGGTCTTGAGTTCGATTCTTAGAACCTTTGGAGACCCTTTGTGTAGAGGGGGTCATTACGTTAAATCTCACGAGTTTTGTCCCGTTTTCATTGTGTTGTAGTATGAAGAGGGGTTGCTAGCTCAGATGTCATCCTTATTAATTACAGTGACTTAAATATTCGAGGTCCATCGATAATAGCCATTGTGTTCCTTTATATTGCGGCGTTAGTATACTGATATTGGTAAAAAAAAAGGCAACACTATATGAAGGAATAATAATAATGAAATGAAATTTGCAGCAAATGTCAGATATTGGATGTTCCGCAAAGTACTACAGTTTCAGAGCTACCACGTATGCATAGTGTGAGACGTATGAGACTTTTCGACTGATGCTGAAAGCATATAAATAAAGGGCTATAGCGAGACTGCGAAAATCGTGCATCGTTTAATGTTAATAGCCAAAGTTCAGTGGGATCTAAGTAAGTGTCTAAGACTAAATAGGGTGAACTTTCAACAATTTACTGGGGAGAATCATCGGCCTTCGTGAAAGAGAATTTTCCTGTAGCGAAAAAGCAGTTTATAAGCAGAGGAATAGTTCTAGTAGTTTGGAATAAATGGACCGACGAGCACCGGGGAACTCGAAAAAACTGGAAGTGAACGACGCAAAGTGACATCAGCGAGCGATGATAGACACCTGGTCTGCATAGCAATGAATGACAGTACAGCTTTCACCAGGCAGATGTCATTACTTTGTCTACTGCTACATATTAATGATATGCCATGCGTCAATTCGTTCATGCTGCTGCCTGTGGACTCTCCTCGGCAAACCATCGATGGCTGCGTCACAAGTGGCTGTGAACACGGAGCCTGGGGAAGGAACTGATTGGCAACAAGTTGTCTTATCTGACGAATCCTACTGTAATTTGCGAAACCATGATGACCACATTAGCGTTAGACACTATGACGCTGAACGTTGCCTTCCAGAGTTCATTATCGAACATCATAGTAGCTCAGCGTTTCTCAAACTGTGTTGCGCCCCCTAGATGGGTGGAGGGAGCGACCAACGAACAAAACAACAAAACACATTCTGACACAATATAAAAAATAAATTACACATTTACACTGATATTTTATACTGATAAATGTATCAGTGCTACACAATGTATTTTATAATTAATTTAACAATACGAAGTTAAGAACAGGTTTAATAATTACCAGTGACCCCATGGGATTGTCATAAATAAAATTATACACAAAAATTAAAACTTAACTTTATAATTAATAAGGTTTATAATTGTGCCCTTAACTGCCGATTAAAAGTTACACGATTCGCTTCCCAGTGCCAACCATTTACAACGTAGATTCGCGAATGTGATGTATTGTAGGGAGGAGTAAAAAAGAAGCAAAAATATTCTGAAATATGTAAATTCTTCGCAAACATTTTCAAGGTCCTTTTATTGCATTCTAAAGGCTTCGCAAAAATTTTATGGATAGCTGTGCAGAGAAAAGATCGTACTTTGGAAAGACGTATATATACGTCCGGGGAAATTAATGATTTGACTGAGCGAGCCGTTTATATACGCCGGTGGCACTTAAGAGGTTACGCTCGTATCGTATTTTTAGCGTCGAAGTATAGTATTACTGAATTCAATACATTGTTATTGTATGAGGGGGGCGCGATGAAAATCATGATTGAATATTGGGTCGCAGATATTGAAACTTTGAGAAGCACTGTAGTAGCCGAACTCCATTATTTATGGTCTAGGGTGATGAACTAGGGTATGGTCTAGAGGTTACGTATCATAAACGATCTTAGCTGCTACAAATTGAGGGTAATTTGTATAGCAACAGGTACATCTATGAAGTGTTAGATACGTTCATTTCCTACAAAGCATCCCTGAGGCTATCTTTCAACAGAGGCGTCAAATGTTTCATGGATAACGTGGATTATTTTCTGAATGAAGCTTAAGGAACTTTGGCACAACCAATACAAACAATATAGAATTCAAAGAATATGGATGTTCACCAGCCATCCAACGTCTGTTTGATTCCATGTCATGTCGTATAGCAGCATTCATTGCAGCGCGTAGTGGCTATACCAAATACTAATTTCAAGCACTTAATATAGTTTTTTGCTTTGAAAGTTTATTCGTTAATTTGTACTAGTGAAAAGAGTCGTTTGTGTACTACATTTCATTTAATTCTGATGACTCCTTCATGATGTTACATTTTTTACAAAAAGCAGTTTATAACTCTCCTTTCCCACTCACACCTCGGCAATACTTGAATATAGGAACAGTAAATCATCACGCAACTCGTGATAATTTCGAAATCGGGAAATTTTCTACCTGTTATCTGTTTAATCTAGGGAGTTTTGCGGCCAAGGTAGTAAGTGAAAGTAATACACATACTCTTCGAAATATCCATGGGCAATTTTGACCTCACTGCATGAGTCATTGCTAAATTGAAAACCCTTATCATTCAACGGATACACTATCATATGGTATTCCACGACTGAGAAATATGCATGGATATTGAAGTACCATATAGAGGAATTAAACTTCATATCTTGTTAAAAAAAAATCACTCATTTTACGTGTGGGTCTATTCGAATCAGTTCGGAAAAATTTAGTATATGCTTGAAAAAAGATTTCCTGCATTTTTCATTTTATGTATTATCAGTAATTATACTATTGTAAAAAGCATATTTTAGTTTATTTATGTTCCTCTTCTTTTTTTTGCCATTGACATCTCTTTGACCAGTCTTGATTCCGTATAAGATATTCGAAATATCAAGAAAAAATGAAATGTTTTATAAGTTTAAGGTACAATATTTATTTACGTGATGTACTTATATTATTGGCCATATTTTCTATGATAAACAAGATTTTCAATAAGTATTTGCATGATGAGAAAATGTCTTGCTTACTGCACACATGGTTTAAGACTGTTACAGACAATTACACTTAATCTTCAGGTGATTTTTACATCTAGAAATGATTAATAGAAATTTATTTTCTTCTGTATTTTTCAGATTAATGCAGAAATCAGTCCGACACAGTCAGAAGCGAGAGTCTTTTGAAAAATCAAACTGAGATTCTATGATTCAAATTGAAACTACAAACTTAATTTAAGAACCTTGCTTTGTGAAAAGGAAATGTAGATTATTATTTAAAAATTTGTAAATTTAGATAGATATGGACATTGAGACTGGAAATATTAGGAGATGTATGATGTTGTAACTTTAAAGACTTTTGTAATATTTATTAGGATTGTAGAGTTAGATTGAAACCTGTTGATTTATGTTCGATATGTGTAACTCACTTAAGCTTCCGGTAATATTTAATGGAAAATTTTTTTAAAGAATCGGGTTCAAAATCCTCGTTGTCAGAATTTTTCTCTTTCTGAATGCAAGCCATAAAGCTATATATATTTTAAGGTATTGGATTAATTGAAAATTGTTGAGTTTTTTTTTTTAATTATGTTTCTAATACACTGATAAAAATTCAGGTTTGCTTCATAAATTGTACAAAAAAAAAGGTTTGTCTATCAGACATTTGATAGCCCACAACAGTGATTATGTTAATCAACGAAATAATCATAATATGAACCGCACACCAGGTATCTTTTTTAAAGAATTATTTTCTTAGGTAATTCTTTTAGTAATTTTCTGATTTAAGATATTAGGAGAATTTGTTGCAGAATAGTAGTCGGTGGCTTTTTCATACTTTGAGTCCGTTATTTTTTTACACTCTATAACAAAAAAAAAACGATGCACTAAGAAGGAGTTGCCCGATTGTAATGAAATTTAATATTCAAAGACATTTCAACCGAATATGTAAATCATTAAAAGTTGGTGTCCAACGAATGAATAGCGGGAGCTACAGAGCATCGGAATTGCGCCTTCAGCAGGTTTCCATAAGAAGGTATTTTCAATCTGATGGTGAAAATTTCTGTTGCATTGAGATTTAAGATACCTTTCAAATACTGAAAAAATGCCTCGTTGCAGGATTCGAGCTCATTACAAGCAACTATCAGATTCTGAAAGAGATCGTATCATTGGATTGAAAGAGACTGGATTGGAAAATTAGAGAATCACTCGTCATATGGGTCGAAGCGATGCGACCGTTAGAAGATGCTGGCAAGAATGGGTTGACAACGGCAAATTTCTGAGTCATGATGGTACCGACCAACCTAGGGCCACGGCATATCAGGAAGATTGATTGATTGTCAGATCAGCTGTCACAGCGCTTGTTAAATCATTATCAACCATTATATCTACGTTCCGCACAGGTGTGTCCACCATGAACATTCACAGACGGCTGATAAAGCGAAATTTACACTCGTACCGATCACTACTTCAACTCCCACTCACGCCTGTATACTGTTGTTCTAGATTACATTGGTGCTTGAATCGATCAGGTTGGAATCATGCTAACTGGGGACGTATAGTGTTTAGAGACGTATCCAGTTTCCATCTGTGTCCTGACGAGCATGGAAGACGTGTCTGGAGACGGCCAGGACAGCGTGCTTGCTTTCACTATTGCACGCCACACAGGCACTCAACAAAGAGTTATGGTTTGGGGTGACATTTCGTTTGAAGCTTGACCCCTTTGGTCGTCATTAGAGGCACTCTTACATCACATTGGTACATCAATGGCATTCTGAGAACACACTGCGTTTCTTTTGCAGTACCTCGACGCCAGCAAGATAATGCCAAACCACATACCACACGCATTTCTATGAACTGTCTTACAGCTTATCAAACACTTCCTTGGCCAGCCAGATCGCCAGATTCCTCTCCAATCAAGCATGTCTGGGATGCGATGGGAAGGCGACTGCCTGTACCAAGGAATGTTGATGACCTGGCCCGACAATTGGAGCAAATTGGACAAGAAATGCCGCAGGAGAACATCAGGGTGATTTATCACTGTATGTCATGTTGTGTGGCAGCTTGCATCCAGACTAGAGGTGGGTCAATTCCTTATTGAGCTCGTTATTTTTTAACTATGTAACTCTGAAAAAATCATCATTTTTTTATAAAATTTTAATCATGTTTTATTCTATACGTAATCTTTCTACCCACCAATTTTTGTCTCTATCGGGCAAATCCTTCTTGGTACACGTCATTTTTTGTTTTTTGTTTTTGAGTGTACTTTGAATTTGGTGCCTTCAAACTCGTTTAACCCCACTTTTTAGGTCATATGTCCGAAATGGCTTTTTGACGCGCTAGACTCTTTTTTGTGCTTCACATATATATATATATATTATAAATTCGATCTTCATGTTTTTCTTAAATATTTTTATTACGTTATTTCTTATTATGTTCTTTATTTACTATTTCGTGTTTTTGATATATGTTATAAATTTCTTCCATATGTATATAATTATATATAAGGAGGGGTATATGTACCGAAAATCTACTTTCTCTTTTATATTTGTTCCCTATTTTACAAATTTGCACATAAATACAACTAGTATCTTTTCAGCTAACAACCAACCTTAAATTTCATTTCCTTTTATGGTTATAGCCCAAATAACTTCTTATTTTATCATCCATACAAAGCTTAAGTTAGAAGACGTTGGATTAACAGTAATTGAAATAACTTAATCAATCAATCCCAAATAATGTACACATAATCTTTCGGTTTCCACTGCTAAAAGTTAATAAGTTGTAAACTTTCTTCATGAACGAATAAAAAGCATAATAGCTAAAATATGTCTCCGCAAACATTGAAATGTTGCAGGGAAACCCTATAAAATTTATTTCCCTCAAAATGGATGAAAAAATTTAAACTTACGAACTATTTAACTGTATCAATTGTCACACGAGTTCTGGACAGACTTTTTTACAGTACATCCGGACAGTTCCGAACAATACGTCTTTTTGCTGCAGGTAAGCTTGTCACAATCAAAACTTGGCTCCATAAACAGAGCAGTAACGATTTTTAAACAAGTTTTCCCCTCATTTTCTTAAAACATTTTAGATTAATTTAACGATAATCATTAAAATATTTATAGCGCATCGTATTAAATTCTGATACAGTTCTGTTTCATGATTATCTTTTAATGAAACAAAAAGTTTTTATTGAATAGTAGATTCATTAATGAACATTTATGTCAGGGTAGATTTAATAGATGCACTTTATTATTATATACATGAACGTTTATGACAACTTTGTGAGAGCTTGTTTTAAACTATATCATACTATTTTGAAGTATTTGCAAAAATGTAATAAATCAGTGGTATTCTAGAAATGATTCATGTCGAATAATAATGAAAGTACTGGAAGGAACCTGTTGCTCCTGACCTGGAATGAAGTTAAATTTAAAAATACTAGCTTACATCGTTGTCACAATAATATCAATTATTTCTTGAAAAGTGTTATTATTTTCTTTATTGTCATTATTATTTTGTTTTTAATTTATTATTATGAATTGAAGCTTACATTTTACGAGTTAATATAATTTCATATGATGATAATTGACTATCGTATACTCTATGGAATCTAATCGAAGGATATTTTTGCTTAGGACTGAAAACTTTAAAGCGGTGGCACAATATACTAAGAGTAATGGGAGAAAAGAGGAAATGTAATACTAAACGAATCAAAATTCTATTTCATGTTTGATCTTTGTTTTCCTTATTCGCAAATAGCATTCGACATCTAATATTTTCTCAGAAAGTATCAATCAACGAAAATCTAATCTTGTATCACTTCCTTTTTTGGCCATATACACATAGCCCGAATGATTTCACACACTATACAGAGAAATACATTTAAAGCGAAAACACTTAAAGTATCCGGCCAAGTTCGGAACCGTGAGTTTGCAAAAGCGTATAAATGGATAATATTTATGATATTTAGTGTCACTTAAATTAGAATACATATATAAAATGGTTTTAAGGACATTTTGTCAAAAAAAATTATTTAAATACAATATTTCGGCTAAAAGTTAACTTAGAATAACCTTTTTTCAAAATGTTACCCTTTTGTGAAAAATGTCTCTATTATAATATTTTGCCTGTCTATAGCTCAGACCTCTGTACAGAGGATCAGCTAGAATATTTGGAATATATAACTTAGAAGTGGGTTTATCCATGTTTTACAACACACAACAGAGGGGATACATTTAAGAAAAAAACGCCGATAATTATTTCAAATGGTTGTAACTCTGAAAATAATGTGAATTTTTCAAATCTCATATTTGAGCCTTTGTACAGATGTCTGTGCTATACACAGGCGAAACAATACATTACTTATAATAGAAGCCTTTTTCACAAAAGGAGAACTTACATTTTGAATAAGGTTATTCTAAGTTATTTTTGCCAAAATATTGTATTTAAACTGATTATACATTATTCATCCCAAAATGACATTAAATATCGTGAAAATATCCATTTATGCGTTTACATCTTTGATTCCGAACACTTGCAATCAAACTATAGACAATAATATTTACACAAAACTGTGCAACAGTCCCGACAAACCACAATGTATTTCCATACATTTTTTTCTCTTAACATGAAACGAAATTGCTTAACATGAAAAGATTTCCCTTTTGAGAATGAACCAGTTACGGAAAACACTACAGATTTGTGAAATGAAAGAGAAGTGGTTTTACATTTTTATGCATGATTGAATTGTTCTACTGTATCTTCGGAAAAATTCATTGCAGTAGATGATGATAATATGTATATACAACCTTAAATATGGAATAGAAAGACATTTTGGAGTTGATTCAAGATACTTAAAAAATGTCATTGATACCATCGATTCCGATGGCTAAAATGAAATGAATAATGCAGTTCAGGGTCCCGAAATGAAAAAATATCATGGGAAAAATATGCGCAGTTATTTAGAACGCACATTCCAGTAGTAAAATGAATAACAGAATGGACAACATCGAACAATTTGTTAACAATCTGATGCTAAAAATGACAATGGAAAGGAAAATATCAGATTATTATTCAAAAACTCAATAAATGTTTTGTTTTTCAAAAGCCTAGAAAATTTTGTATTAACCTTTATTGAGTTATTTTGAATGTATTTTGTTCCACTCATTTTTATTAAATGCATGCTTACATACATATCTATATTAATAAAATGTACACCAATAAACTTAATTTTGTTGAATACATTTTTTAACACGAAAAAATATTTCAGTCCCCTCAGTTTCGTGTTAAACAATTTTCACTGTATTTCATTTCACACCTTCGGTAAAAGATGCCGATTTAACAACATTTGAATATTACAATCCTGCTATATACCAAATTAAATGAAGTTTGATAAGATGTGCGTTGTAGGTTCTTTACATGGAAAAATAAAAAATTAATACCTGAAAGTCATTTACCTTAGAAATGCCTTGTATTTTTATACACACACGTATAAAACGCCAAGATTTTACAATTTATGAATGAATTAAGTGATGAAATATTATTTGATTTCATCGTAGTCTTAAGGTATCCGACTACGTTCGGAACCATGATTTTAAAAAAAGTGCATAAATGTATAATTTTCATGATATTTAGTGTCACTTAGATTAGAATTCATGAATAAAATTGTTTTAAGGACATTATGACAAAATTATTTAAATACAATATTTTGGCAAAAATTAACTAGAATAACCTTTATTTTAAATGTTTCTCCTTTTGTAGAAATGCTTCTATTACATTGTGTCATTTTTTATATAACATTTAAGCTCAGACCTCTGTATAGAGCTCAGCCATGATGTTTGAAAAAATTCAAAGTTATTTTCGGGTTACATCATTTGAAATAATTATCGGCGTAACAAGCTAGGTACCCTTCTGTTTTCGTATTAAAACATGGATAAACCGACTTTAGGAGTTATGCTTTTCAAAATTCTAGTTGAGCCTCTGTAGAGAAGTCTACAGACTGAGAGATTAAATTCAATAGAAGCATTTTTACAAAGGAGAACTTTTGGAAAAAGGTTATTAAGTTAATTTTTGCCAGAGTAAGGTAGAGGTAGATAACGTCGCACTGTTTCAGCTTCACGAGGGCTTTTGGCGACGGACCACATGTTTTGAACCATGGTCAAGTGACGTGGACGACACCTGAGCTGGCACCCCCCTCTCCTAACTACCACACCACACCAACGGGAGGACGTTTCAGCTCTCGGCAGATTTAACACGTGCATCGCTGCCCTACGGAAGCTGGTCTCTTTGGTGGTGCTGAGAATCGAGCTCCCATGACATACGCGGTCACGATACACCTTAACCCGCTGGGCTACCGCAGCCCAATTTTTGCCAAAATATTGTATTTAAAAATTTTTTTTACGTCTGTCACCGCCATGAAACCCATTTTAGCCATGTATTCTAATCTAAGTGACACTAAATATCATAAATTATCCATTTACACGCTTTTACTTAAAATCACGTTTCTGAACGTAGTCGGATACATAGTAATTACACACTGTTACATTATTCAAAGGAAAAAGCAATTATGTGTATAGAAAATTTGTTACTCTAGTAAATTTATTCTAGTGGAAAATAAAAATACAAGGGTGTTTCTAAAAGAATATCTGAGTTTTAACGCTTTATAATTACTTATCATATAAGTTTTGAAGCCATATTCATACATTGAATGAAAGTACCTGAAACAGTTTTACCTACAAGTTTACAAATGTTCAATGTGAGCCCATTCGTCACCAGACACAAATCAATTCGATGAGCGAGTTCATCCCAAATTTTTTTCGTGTATCACAAGGAGATTTTTGAAACATCTGGGTTCAACCCTGTGTCTTAAGTCTGGAATGTCAGCTGGTGGTGGGTGCGTACACACACAATCTTTTATGGACGCCCACGAATAAAAATCACATGGCATCAGATCAGATGAGCCAAAGGGGGCCAGCCACGGTACAAGCTTTATCGGGAGGCTCTGCTGTTGAATTCATTGGTTGGGTACAGTGATATTTAAATAATCGCTTACTGAGATACCAGTGAGGGTGCGCATCTTGCTTGATAAGGGATTAACACAGTTCCGCCTTTGATTGAAAAGAAATAAGCCATAGTTGTAGAGCATTAAGATAGACAGAACCAGTTACAGTTGGTTACCAGTTACAGCCTTGGTTGTCCCGTACCCTTTACAAAGACAGCCAGCTGCTTCAAACTGATGATACCTCCTAAAAGTATTATCGTTTGGACAGCCGAACTTAATACGGAACGCTCGTTGCACAGTAAAAGCAGATTTTGTCTTTGCAAACTGGAGAACACAAAATGCTTTCTGTTTACTAGTCGCCATTTTTTTACTAGCGTGTTGATCGGCGAGAAAGTTGAAAAAACTAGCATACATTTCGCGCACACACATGCCAGCAAACAAAACTGTTTCAGTTGCTTTTTTATTCGATGTATGAGTCATACTAATATGTTATATGTAATGAATACTATAAAGCTTTAAAACTCTGATATTATTTTAGAAACCCCCGGTATATGAAATGGTATTTAAAAGATGATGTGAGCTACAAATGTTATATTTGTTGGTCAGTTGTGGTTTAAACGATAAGCTTGTACACAATGAATTCACATTTTATTTAATTCTTCTTTTCAAATAATTTTAGGTTCTTTATTTAGTTTAATATTTATTCTATGACCTTAATTCACGTATATTTCGTTGTTTGCCTTTTTATAGGAAGTACTCGTATATGGCAGTTTTAAGCTACGGTACCGCAAAATTTCTACAATTTTTTTTGAATACTTTTTCAGAAGCGGTTGGCCTCCATTGTAAATTCTGATCCCATTTCTAAAACTAGAATTCTGTGGCGGTGCTGCTATATATTAAATTAAATACAAATAAAGGTAAGGTGTTGAAATGTCTAAAAACCTATAAAAAAATAAGAGAAACTTTATGTGTATTAAACATTCGAATGGCATGGAGGCTAGGGGGTGAAATCACTTACCAAATTATTGAAAGATAGGCAAACAACAAATCCGTAGATTATTCGTGTACTGTGTTTGCAATCTACTCGGCCTCATTTAGTAAAATCAGTTTTTGGGTTGTCTTTGATTGCTTATTATGAAACAACTTCAAAAAACATGAAAAAAAAGCTACTGTTATCTTAAGAAAAGAAAACATCTTAATGTTGTTCCAACGTTACTTACTTACTTTTTCCAATCAAATATTTATACAAGAAAAACAAAAACGAAAATACTCGGCTGTAATTTATTTTAGAATGCGAAAGTTAATATTCGAAGGTTTCCAAAGACAATCAAATGTAGCTTTCGAAGAATCATTTGAAATTTAAAAGAATACTGCGAAAAACGAGTTTTCTTTTGAAAAGCCTCTTTAAAATCCTGCAAAAAATCCGGACATTACTCATTCCACGGTTTAGGGAACGCTTCGTTGCGGCGGCGCTAAGTCCCATGAACATCGTGAACGCTTTCATTTAGTGTGGGACTTCAACTGTTTTTGGAGGATCACATGCTTCAAAAATGACAGCTGAGCAGGTTATTTTTATATTATTTATTCATTTTATATTATTGCTTTTGAGAGATATTGCAGCTACGGTTAATCTATAAATAGCCCTATTTGTCAAATAACGACGCAGATATAGTTAATGGTGAACAACTCCGGCCAGTAAAATCACGAAATATAATGCACACTCTTGGCGCTTACAGCAGCTGGTTCTCTTCAACTGTGATTTTATGCAAAAGATATATTTCCATCATAATGGAAAGTTACAAACAGGAAGGGGAGTAATATAAATATTTTTAGTTTTGCGATGATGTTTATATAACCTGCGAGACATTATTTGCCAAATCGGGTAATTTCAAGGACAGGTATCGCAATTTAAATAAAAGACTGATATACAGCCACGACTGCTGGTTTTACAAAGGGAAAGGTTTACTGGAAGGAAGCTTGTACGAACCATGTGAAATATTTATCGGCGGGTTGGCGGGGTGATGAATATACAAATCATTGGCAATATAGCGCAGATGAATATTACGGGAGATCGGGCCAAACAAAAACGCTATAAAGGGAAAACCGTTAGACTTGAAGTACAGCGTTGTTTTCCGATGCGGTTTTTTGCCACGTGGAAGACATCGGTATCATTTGAAAAGTTACTAGTTCGAGGAACAGTACCTTGGCTATAAAGATTATTTAATGCTAGAGAATTAGACCATTGGAGCGACAAAGCAACTCTGGCGCGGATATGCACGGAACACAGAGAAACAATACTTTCAGTTACCCTGCCCGTGATGAGGTTCTCCATTATCGATGATAGGCTTTTCAGTGCTTCACTGGGCAACAACACAACATATTCAGTCTGTTTACGCATGAATTTGGGTTCCGCTCGTACCATTCGACGCCGTTTGCAGCAGATTAGAATGCCCGCGGGATCCGATTATTTCGTTCGCTGACTGGCTTTGACGTTTGGCAAACGGCTGGCGCAACAGACGAAGACATTTACCTGCAGCATCGCCATTTGCTCTGATTCAAGTTTGGAGACACTGTTACAGTATGCATCACCATCCTGGTCCTTCACCCAGTATCATGGCTTAGGGTGGCGTGCCAGTTCACCTAATGCACCCCTTTGCCGGTATGCATTCTGGTACACCTGAACGGCAATACTACATCTCTGAGGTTTTGAAGCCTCACGGGAGGACCTCAGATCCCCCATTAGGGGTAAACTGCTTTAACAGGAGTAGTGACGCATGTGGTACCTGTGGCTAGTATTTCTTTACCCTATGATTAGTTGACTGCCCAGTCTGCTTGTTCTCTGATCTACCATGCAATCAGCTGATAATTGCCATGGCATTCAAGCGACTTTCTAGGGTTGGCTTTTTACACTGCTTACACCAGGAGCATTTAGCAATATGTGGAGCCATGGACTTTTGTACCCCAAGGATACATTTAAAATCCCTGTGATTCCATAAGGTGTGTGGAGTAGTTACTTGATGGCAATGGTGGCTTGTTCATCACATCCTCACTTTACAAGGCTGTAATTTCAAATCGTTTTAAACTTTTGTACAATATTTTATACCAAATACGGTACTGAAATATCCTCTGGTTCTTCTTCTGGTTCTTCTGGTGTTGCATTTTGTGTGACAGCAATGTATAACTTTTTTTTTTAGCGTGAGGTGTTTTTTTGGTGCATTCCTGGATTATTTGATACTGGAAATACGTATTGTGCCTAAAACGTTTGCATCATCGTTTAGTTTAATTTTAAATGAGAGCACATCATTCTTTATTCTTTAAGGTATATGACTACGTTCGTAGACTTTTTTTTTTAAGTTTTCAAAACAATCCCTAATATTTTTACATTTTTAGTTTCACTTTTATACACAATAACAGAAAATATAGTTTAGAAACTAATATGTGTACATAAAATTTGCGGCAATTTTTAAAAAAGAATTTTATTCAATTTTGGAATTTTTTAAACATCATTTTAAAATATTTATATTTCATAAAATATTGCTGCAACATTTTTAAACACATTTCTAGGGAATGACACAGGTGGCTTTTGGATGAGTTGTAACGAAGTCAAGCTAGCGAAGGGCACAGTGGTGTACAAACTTTGGAAAAAACAACACAAAATAAACTAAAACTGTTCAGATTCAGCAAGCTTGTGACATTCTCTACGTGTGCAATTATAGCGACATGGAAATTTCATACAAGTAATATAATAGTTTTTAAATATCATGTTTGAAATATCATGAATTTACAAAAATGGTTTTGAAGAAAAATGCATTTTAAAACTTTATAAAGCAATTTCAAAATAAAATATGATAAGTATATTACTAAAACATCGTTTGTAACACTTCCTCTTTGGTATTTTGTTAGATTTTTTTTTTCTTTCTTTGGGCTACTTACTTTTCTGTTTGGTTTAAAGGCGAATGTTGACAGTCACAAAACTGAAGGTGTCAAGTGATATAATGTACAGTCTATGTTCCCTGAATTGTACGGTAACAAAATACCTAACTCGTCAATAAAAGCTTTTTAAAAATATTGCAATATGGGTACCCAAAGAAAATGTTTTAACAAATAAGCTTTTCAAACGGTTTATGCGGCAGGCGTTGACCAGATGACTGTATTTGTGATAACTACCATGACTGGTTTTGCAATAACAAACTTATCACACTTCTTCATGTACACATGTTTAACAATATTTGAAGGTTTCACAGAAAGGATCCTACGGTTTTCTGGTAATTGTTTTCCGCGCAAATGGACACTCAACTGAAATGAATCACACGTTTTCAGCTCCAATCGAACGCTGAACCATAAATGGTTTTATACTACAGCGGCAGTGAAAATGCCTTCATTGCCGCTTATAGCATAACTTTGACGTGGTTGTTTTCGCTTGGTTTTAGAAATTTACCCATTAAAACCTGGCATTTGACCAGTTTCGCTACTACAGAGTTTTCTGGCCTTTAAAAAATTTCTTTGCCGACTGCTCCAATCTTTCTTTGAAGTATCTTATGCACTCATATTTGTTGACACCATACACGTCTTTGGCAGAGGCCTCCTTGGAATCACCGTCACAATGAAATACATATTTTGGTTTCGTGGTAAAACATTTAAACCTGTGGGTTCCGCTAACGGTAATCGGTGATTGCAGGAACACGCTTGTCTGACTGAACGCAAATTCAAAAATCTTTGATAACATTTTACAGTCATTCAGTTAATATGGTTTCTATAGAAACCACATTTAGCGATGAATGTCCATAATCTCCAAACAACGGATGACTGCATTACCACATGGCATTTTTGGAACATTTTATAATGTTCTTTGCCTCCGACAGTATGAATTCGCGAAAAATCTTTAGCCGTTAGATGTAACTTGTACCAGACAACTTTCACAAAGTCCCTAAATGCTTCTTTTGATAACAGGCGGGTTTAAACGCTTTACCAACTTTTTCACCAGTAATGCTGAATACTTGCACAAACTGGGTGCGTGTGCTTACTTTGCGCTTTTTTGGCAGTAGCTGCGGGGCATTAAATTTCACTTAGGGCTGTTTGGAAGTGCATTAGAAGTCAGTTAAAACATAATCATGTGCTGGTACAGATTGTTCTCAAACAGTGGATAACCTAAACTTGAAAACACACTTTAATTTCATCATCTTCTATTACTCTTAGTATTTCCATAAGCATTCTTTGTTTCGCGTACGCTAACTATTCCAGTTTTTGTTCGCAACGTTTGAGCACAATCAAATTCCAAGGGCACAAGTCAAACTTCCACTGTTTGAATAAAGTCACCAGGTATAGTTGCGTTTCAAGAGGTTAATTTAATCCATTTACCCAGTATAAGTAGATAACAACGAAAAGAGCAAAATTTTCAAAACAATTAAACGTTAAAAAATGTGCAATTAAAAAACGAAAAAAGTTCCAGTTTTTTGGTGGAATTTGAACGGCCCCAGATTCAAATCAAACAAAACATGTGGCGAGGGTCAGAAGGCGCAGATGTTGCCCAATCGCAGATCCCAGTGGAACTGAAATTGGTACTGTCGTAAAATAGTTTTATTTTTAAGAGACAAAGCGGTTACAAAATTGGGGTAAAAAAGCATTAAGCAGTCAACTGGGTTTCAGTTTCACCTTTTCGGTTTGTTTCACTACTGTGATAATATTTTACAACTGTAGCTTTTTCAATTGTGCACAAGACAAACAAAGGCTTCAGATTTAGAAGGTAATCGTTTGAATTTTAAACTATATCAAATAAAAAAGAAATGTGATTTTTGACCGAAAATGACGTTTTCGGCAATAGAATCGGATACTTTAAGTAAAATTTAACAGTTGCATCTGTTTGGCTCAAATATGCATAGAAGTCTAAAGAGGAATTTATCAATATTTGTTAAGTTACACGACTTCTATATGAACATTTTTTTTTTACATTTCTCTATTTTTTTCCAATACAAATTTTTCCAAGTTGTTTGATTAAGGATCTAATTTCAAATGTTAGTCCAAAAATTAATAATTATACTTCTCAAAAAGAAATAAAAATGTGGTCCGGTAGAGGATTTCTTTTTAAAAAATTAATTTCTCTCACTCTTTTGGAAATATATGTAGTATTATTACGAAGCAGATTTTCTTATGAGCCTTGCAACGCAAAAGAGACCCCCAATTTTAAATTTTTAAAAACTATCCATATTGAAAATCAGTGTTGCTATTTTATTTAATAAATTTAGAAATTAAATAATGAGCGTCTTGTTAAGGGGACATGGTACGATTTACTCAAAAATTTGTAATTTAAAGATTTACATTTTTTTTTCTATATGGGTATACTACGTAAAACAGATTTTATGCTCAAAATTTCATAAAAAGCAAACCATTTAATTTGCTTTTTATAAAATTTGTGAAGTGATTTTAAACAGCTACTCCTCCTACAAAAATTTACGTACACACGTGGAACTAGATTTACTCTATGCACGCGCCAAGCTATAATATAAGGACAGTGATTTTGGGATAATATAGTTGAAGTAACTTGTTCAATACTTCTTTTTATGAATGCTTGTTGAAAATTCCTTAAAATATGCATATAAAAAATGTAAATGAGTTAAATTAGTTTTAAAAAAATACATATTACTTTGATACAAAAATGCATACCAACTATTGTTACATGTGCTATTAGCAATAGATAAAAAAAATTCAAAATATTAGGCACAATAAAAGAAAAGCCTTAGCATTTTAAATTAAGACAAACCAGTTACTTTATCTTTTAGATATAAGTAAGTTAAAGTTCTGATTTTCCACATGGATGTGAATAAAAACGAACATAAAAGCTATCATAATTGTGCGTTTTTTACATTTAGAACTTTCAAATTTTGTGAGGTTATAGAAAAGTATATAAGGAATAATTTAGACTAAAAAAATTAAACTTGATTTTTTTAATCGTATTTTGTCAATTGAATCATACTGTTTCCTTAATTACATGAGCTTCCCAACCAGCCTTCTTTGCAACCCATTGTCAATTTATTTGGTTGCTTAACTTAGCTTTGATGTTGGAGATATAGCTTACCTACTACGATATCTGGAAATATTTACAAAATAAAAATGGAATATTTATGATTTTTGATAAAAAAATTAAAAATTAAATAATTTTTTGAATATTATTCCTCAGAGAGAAATCATTCAATGATATTTTTTGGCACCACCATAAAGTTAATGTCTTTATCAATCAGTAAGATTTTTTCCCAATAGCACATAAGGAACAAGAACTTTGTACTGCCACAAAATTTTGATAGCAAAAAACTTGATTTGATATAATCAAAAAATTAAATCAATTATTTATAATATTTTAACAGTTTTTAGTTATATTTATATGTTTTGTTTATTTATAAAGTAGTAGCTTCACAATACATGAAAGAAGTTCAACGCTTAACTTTAGGCATAACATGCAGCTTCAATAGTGTTTTGTGATAATTCGTTTTATAGGCATGATATAGCAGCTAAAGTACACTCATCTAAACGGTAATATCTTAAGTAAAGTTTTCTCTATAAAAACTTTATAAAATTATATCTAATATTTTAAATTTTTAAAATAATGGTTAACAATATAAGTAGCCTACTCGATTGAAGAACGTTTTCAATTTACCTACAAATTAAAATTAATCTTATTTATTGAATCCATTAAATAATCAAATTTCGAGTTTGTTATTAAATAAAACATTTTTTAACTTTGAGAGAAGTTTCTCCCCGAATATTATAATTTTGACAGATCAAACATGGCTGTACTGATTACGTAAGGTATCCGACTACGTTCGGAACCATGATTTTTAAAAAGCATAAATGAATTTTCGTATATTTAGTCTCGCAGATTGAATACATGTAAATTTATTTTAAGGACATTACGAAAAATGTTTTAAATACGGCTATTTTTGGCAAATTAATTAACTTGAGCCATTTTCCATTGACCTTCGCTTTTGTAAAATGCTTTCTATTATTCATTAAATATTTTGCCTGTATTGCCTCAGACGCCTCTGTACAGAAGCTCAACTGATTTTTGGAAGATTCATTATTTTCAGAGTTACAACCATTTGGGAAATGGTATCGGGTATTTTCACAAAAATTTCTCTCTTCTGTTTTCGTAAAACTAGTTGACCGACTTCCAGGTTGCATGCATTTCAAAGATTCTGGATTGGAGTCCTACTGTACAGAGTTGAGCTGGTATGCAGGCAAAAATATTAATATAATGAGAAGCATTTTTTACAAAGGAGAACATTTGAAAAGGTTATGCAGTTCATTTTGAATGGCAATGTTTAAATAATTTTTATGTAATGTCATGAACAATTTTGTATGTATTCTATTCTAAGGCTTTTCGTATGTACTTTCCATTTACACGCTTTTGCAAAATACGGTTTCTAACGTAGTCGGTTACCTTAACTGCAGTAAATTTACCTCTCTCCAATAACAAATAACTTTATTTACAACTTCTTTTCTCCGCACCTATTCACTGACTAGTGTCTCACACCTTATTAAATTTACAAACTAAAATCACACGCAAACGTACAGGCTAAAATCTCGCATATGCATTTTGCATGACTAAAATCCTCACTATATTACAAACTAAAATCTCACATCCCTATGCTACTTAGCCATACAACTCCACAACCTCCAGCAAATCCTCCTCCGGCTCTAACATTCACTCATCCCACTCCCCCGTCTTTCGGGTTACGATATCTAACGCCATGGTGGAGCTGCCTACCTTAACATGGGTATAGCGATAGACGCCCCACATGAATTTATAGTGACGAGGACCCGCCACCAGGCTGGAACCCACACACACAACACCATTGGTAGAAAGCTTGAGGTTTGAGCATATTTAACGTAGATAAGCCCCTTCTGCATTGGTCGAGCGGCACCAGGCTCCGGATGCTGACCAAGCCGGAGTCAGTTGATTACTTTAACAGGCAAAATCTAGAGACTTTCTTGGCAGGGGCATTAAGGTACCAGTTTCGATTTTGTGTGTGTATGATTTCTTTTAATAACATACTTTGCAGGAGTTCGTATCATTTATATTCGTTACATAATGATAGGTTTTGTTTTTTAATTTTTTCTTAACCTTTGATTTATAACGATGTCCTATGTATGGTTTTATTTTAAAGGATTCCTGTGAGGGCAGGAAATTTACATTTCATATACATAATTTGATATTTCACGCAAAAGTGAGCAATATATATATCTATACTAAAACATTGCTTGCGTTAATAAACAAGTTAAAAGTATTTTAATAAGCAAAATTAAGAACTAAAAAACAAAGAATAATTTGAGCTTTTGAAACTATACGAGCGTAAATTATACCTAATTTTTGGTTACATACTGTATTTTTTCAACAAAATGTATATAGAAGCTGTGGATGAGGTACAATACAGATAAAATTTAATAAAAAATATAGCTAAGATTTAATATAGAAAGAACAAAATCAAGCGATAAATCATAGTAACTATAAAATATCCTGTGTGTTGATTTGGATTGCGAATAAAGCACTACTTTGAAAAGATAATTCATTAATAAGAAGCTATATTTCCAGAATTTTTTTTTACATATATGAGCATTAAAAAATGCTGTTTAATGTAGTAAACGTTATTTTCCTTGTAAATCTTATAAACTGACAAATGATATTTAAATATTTTGTGCATAATAATCTTAATACTTCTTTGTCTAATTTTTAATCCACAAATACTGATTATTGTATCGAAATCGTGGGCACTGAGACATCCTTTTCTTGGTGTTTCGCTACGTTCTTGATTTCAATTTCCATCCTTTTCAGTGTATATTAAATCAGTAATTAAATTTATTCTTTATAGATATGTGTATAGAAAACCACATGTTTGTGGCAAATAATTCATGTTGTCATTATTTGTGACAGTTGAAACAAAAGAATATGGAACTTAAGTTCGTAAGACAGGTACTTCTTAATAAACATTGTTGTTTTTTATGTCTTAGAGGAATCATTAAAATACATTTTTACTGAATACTCATAAATAGACCTCTGAATCTAAAACGATCTCTGATTAGAGATCGTTTTAGATTCAGAGGTGATCTCTGATTTCTAAAACGTCTTGTGCCCCAGGGACATAAAGTAGAATTTGATGGATTTTTGTAGAATATATTGTATAAAAAGCTACGAAGAAACATATGTAAACTTCATAATTCTGTGTTTTTAGTTTCACAGTTTTTAAAATCCACATATTCTAGCCATCGAATGGTATATTTGCACAGTTTTATACAACGTGGTAACTATTAGCGAAAGGTACTTTCTTTTTGGTGTTATTGGCAAATCTGTAACGCTCGTTTTAATACTCAAATCACCTTCAATTTTTTTAATTCATAATTTAAGTAATGTAAATTAAATTGTATGAGGAAAAATCGCAAATTATTGATAATGAAGTATCTCGATTCTTGCGTGTTCTTGTGAGACTATTGGGCTCTACCCCATTGTAATCAAATAACCCTAATACATCAATACTTTAAGACAGATATTGAATTATCAAATGGCAAGGTTACATTTATTTACTATTAAAATTCAGCTCATATTTTATTGTACATAAATATGTGAGTTTAACAGAATAACATCGTAAACATATCTTCAAAATATGACTTTAAATATGACTTACGTGTAGGCATTTTCTTATCCTTAACATTCAAATAAATTTAGTCGCTTAATAAATAATTTTATTTATAATATAATTTTCAAACCACAGTTTTTTAAGTATATTTTAAATAAAAAAACAGCTTTAAGTTTACACAACCTTTTTTAAACTTCCCATTACCAAAACATTCAAATAAGCTCTCTTTTAAAAACGGAAGAAAATACAATTTTCTAAAAGCAGGGCTGGCAGGGTACAATATTGTTTTCAACAAAAATGGAATGACAGCAGCTCATAATCTTATTCATAACATCTTATCCTCAACGAAAATAATTAAAACTTGACTTCTCATTTATTTATTCTTTTTTTTAATTATAAGGTTTGATAAAGAAAGGTAGCTAATTAAAAGTAGGAATTGAACTACAAAATTACAAGATAGGGTAGCAAAAAGCAAAAATAAGTCCGATAATTTACTTCAGCCAAATTCAGAAGAAATACGAAAGTTATCAGAAGAGTGAAGTGGGAGTGTCATACAGAAACTGATCTTATAAAGACAAGCTGAAATTTAATTAGGTAAGTGCGGTGAAGGGGAAATTGATTTGCCTGCCCATGTTGTTCAGTAATTATTTTGCTTCACCTCAGTCATCTATTGCTTTTGCATAAATTGTTGACTAAAATACCAAAATAATAATATATTGTAAGGAAAACCGGCTAACACTTTTGGTGCATTGATTTTAAACAAAAAATTTTAAATGAAAATTTTAAATCAATTATTTATAATATTTCTTTCAGTTTTTAGTTATATTTATATGTTTGTTTATTTATAAAAATAGTAAGCTACAATACATGAAAGAAGTTCTTTTAACACAGCACCAACATGCGCTCAATAGTGTTTTTGTGATAATTCGTTTATATTTCAAATTATAACAACTAAAGTACACTCATCTAAACAGTAATATCTTAAGTAAAGTTTTCTCTATAAAAACTTTATAAAATTATATCTAATATTTTAAATTTTAAAATGATTAACAATATAAATACCTTCTCGATTGAAACATTTTCAAAATTTTACCTACAAATTAAAATTAATCTTATTTATTAAATCCATTAAATAATCAAATTTCAGTTTGTTAATTAAATAAAACATTTTTTTTAACTTTTGAAGGATTTCTCGGGCATCTTAATTATAATTTTTGACAGATCAAACATGCTGTACTGATTACGTAAAGGTATCCGACTACGTTCGGAACCATGATTTTAAAAAAGCGCATAAATGTATAATTTTCATATTTTAGCTCATTTTAGATTAGAATACAGGGTATAAAATTCCTTTAAGGACATTATGACAAAAAAAATGTTTAAATAAATTTGGCAACATTAACTTAGAATAACCATTTTTCCAAATGTTCCCCTTTTGAAAAAAATGTTCTATTGTATTAATATTTTGCCTGTATACTTCAGACCTCTGTACGAAGCTCAACTATGATTTTTGAAAATCAAATTATTTTCAGAGTTACAACCATTTGAAATAATTATCGGAGTATTTTCTAAAAATTTCTCTCTTCTGTTTTCGTAAAACTTGGATAAACCGACTTCCAAGTTATGCATTTCAAAGATTCTAGTTGAGTCTCTGTACAGAAGTCTGAGCTGAATGCAGGCAAAATATTAATATAATAGAAGCATTTTTTACAAAAGGAGAACATTTTGAAAAAGGTTATTCTAAGTTAATTTTTTGCCGAAATATTGTATTTAAATAATTTTTTGTCATAATGTCCTTAAAACAATTTTATACATGTATTCTATTCTAAGTGACACTAAATATCATAAATATTATCCATTTACACGCTTTTGCAAAACCACGGTTCCTAACGTAGTCGGATACCTTAACTACAAATAAATTTACCTCTCTCCAATAACAAATAACTTTATTTACAAACTTCTACTCACACCCTATTCACCACAAACTAAAATCTCACACCTTATGCATTACAAACTAAAATCTCACACCTTAAACATTACAAACTAAAATCTCACCCTTATACATTACACAAACTAAAATCTCACACTTTATATATTACAAACTAAAATCTCTCACATCCTATACTACTTAACTCTCACAACTCACAACACCTCAGCAAATCTCCTCAAACTCTCTAACATTCCACTCATCACTCCCCCGTCTTTCCGGGGTTACAGTAATACAACGCCGCTATTGAACCTGCGCCATCTACCTTAACACATGGTATAGCGATGAGGACGCCCCACATGGTATAGTGACGAGGACGCCACCTGAGCTGGAACCCACACAACACCATTGGTAGAAAGCTTGAGGTTCGACATATTTAACGTAGATAAGCCCCTTCTGCACATTGAGTCCCGAGCGGCACCAGGCTCGAATCTTGACAAGCCGGAGATGGGTCAGTTACCTTAACACAGGCAAAATCTAAATTTCTTAGCAGGCATTAAGGTACCAGTTTCGATTTTGTGTGTGTATGATTTCTTTTAATAACATACTTTGCAGGAGTTCGTATCATTTATATTCGTTACATAATGATAGGTTTGTTTTAATTTTTTCTTAAAACAGATTTATAAGATGTCCTTGTTTTTTTTTTTTTTAAAGGACGGGGGAAAATTTACATTTTTCATAAAATTAATTTTATATTTTCCCCAAAAAAGTGAGCAATATATATATCTATACTAAAACATTGCTTGCGTTAATAAACAAGTTAAAAGTATTTTAATAAGCAAAATTAAGAACTAAAAAAAAGAAAAAGAGTTTTTAAAACATAAGGGTTTAAATTGTTCTAATTTGGACCATTACGTTTTTTTCAAAAAAATGAAGTGTGGATGAGGTACAATCAATAAAAATTTAAAAAAAAAAATATAGCTAAGATTTAATATAGAAAGAACAAAATCAAGCGATAAATCATAGTAACTATAAAATATCACTGTGTTGATTTGGATTGCGAATAAAAAAACCTCGCACACAAGAAAGATAATTCATTAATAAAATATATTTCAGAATTTTTTACATATATGAGCTTTAAAAAATGAAATTTAAAAATGAAAACGTTATTTTCCTTTTTAAATTTTTATAAATGTTTTAATATTTTAAATTTTTTTAAAAAAACAATCTTTTTGTCAAATTTTTTAATCCACAAATTATTTATTGTATCCGAAATCATTAATTTTAACATCCTTTTTTAGAACCAATTTTTCATTGCTTTTTAATTTATCCTTTTTAGTGTATAAAAGTTTTTTTCTTTTTGATATGTGTATGAAACCCCCTGTTTGTGGAAATAATCGGCATTTTTTGACAGTTGAAACAAAAGAATATGGAACTTAAGTTGAAAAAGGTACTTAATAAACATTGTTTTTTTTATGTCTTAGAGGAATCATTAAAAATATTTTACGAATATATGACCTTAACTAAAACGATCTGATTTGAGATCGTTTTAGATCCGAGGGATCCTGATTTTTAAAAAAGCTGCCCCAAATAAAAAGGGAATTTTTTGGATTTTTTTAGAAATATTGTAAAAAGCACGAAGAAACAAAGAAATCTATAACTGTGTTTTTTGTTTTTAAGTTTTAAAACCAATTTCAGCCACGAAGGTATTTTCGTTTTTTAAAAAAGTAGTAACTATTTAAAAATTTTTTTCGGGTTAGGCAAAAATGAACGCCCCTTTTAATACCAAATCCCTTTTTTAATTCCCAAAATTTAAAAATGTAAAATTGTATGAGGAAAAATGCAAATTATTGATAATAAGTATCTCGGGTTTTGGTGTTTCTTTTGAGACTATTGGGGTCACCCCAGGGAACAAAAAACCCCCAAAAAACATCAATACTTTGCAAAATTTTAATTTTCAAATGGGGTTTCATTTATTTACTATTAAAATTCAGCTCATATTTTATTGTACATAAAATGTAGTTTTAAAAGAAAAATAACATCGTAAACATATCCAAGAAATATTTTAAATATGACTTACGTTAAAAATTTTTTATCCTTAACATTCCCAAATAAATTTTTCCTTTTTAAAAAAATTTTTATTTATAATATTTTTCAAACCCGTTTTTTAAGATATTTTAAATAAAAAAAAAGCTTTTTAAATTTACAAAACCTTTTTTTAAAATTTCCCCAAACCCAAAAAATTCAAATAAACTCTTTTAAAACGGAAGAAAAAAATTTTCTAAAAGGAACTAGCGAGCCAATATTGTTTCAAACAAAATGAATGAAGCAGTCAAAACTTATTCAAAAAACTTACCTCAACGAAAAAAAAATTAAAACTTGATTCTCATTTATTTATTCTTTTTTAATTTGGTTTTTTAAAGAAAATTAGCAAAATTGGAAAAACAAAATTAAAGATAGGGGAGCAAAAACAAATAAGTCCGATAATTCATTCAACCAAATTCGAAAAAATAAAAAAGTTACGGGAAGAGAAATTGAGTGTCCTTAGAAACTGATCTTATAAAGACAAGCTGAAATTTAATTAAAATCAAGTGCGGTGAAGGGGAAATTGATTTGCATACCCTATGTTGTTCCAGTAATTATTTTTGCTTCACCTCAGTCATCTATTACTTTAAAAGTAAATTGTTGACTAAAAATACCAAAATAATATATTCTTAAGGAAAACCGGCTAACACTTTTTTGGTCATTGATTTCAAAAAATTGTTTCAATATGCTGAGAATTTAATGAGTCACATAATTTCCTTTGCTCAAAGAGGTAAATTTTGGGGTAAAAAAGGAGTTTTGATAATATCAGCATTCGTGATTCCAAGTTATGATCTTTTTATATTTCTCTCTTTCATTTAACGAATTTATTAATAATAAATCCTTCCTAATATTAATTGTGTCAAATTTAATTAATGGTTTACTCGTACTTCAACAAAAAGCACTAAGTTTTTGTCATTTTCTGTATCCTACATGTCTTAATGAATTTTCTGCTCTTTTAAAAAATTTAAAGTATTATATTTTATTAGTTGTTTTATTATTATTTTTTGTTTAAATCCTTTAAGTAAATTATTTTATAGCTACTTTTTCATGCTAAAATTGTTCTTAAGCATTTAATGACAAATTGAAAACATTACTTTAAAACAGAATTTTCTATATACATGACATTCAAATTGACATGGTTTATAAAATGATTTATCGCGTAATCTTATTTAAAAAGATTTTATTTAAAAAATATTCCGGATTTTTTCTTAAATTTCTTCAGGAATTTATCTAAATAAAACAACATTACTTAAATAATGTCTTATAACTACTTTGGCTCTAAAATGTAAGGTTAATAATCAATGAATCACAATCATTATTATTATTTATTTTAGAAAAGTAATATTTAACAGAAGTAAAAAAATATGTAGTAATATGAGCTGTAAAAGCATCTGGTTTCTTTTCATTTTAGATTTGTGATAAAATAAAAATTCTTAAAAATAAATATACGATACTATAAAAATTCAAAGCACAATTTTTTGATGCGTTGTTTTCAGTTTGTAGTCCTTTTTCAATTCATACACAAACACACACACTATTAGCTATATATTTTATTTTATTTATTTATCTTCTTTGGAATTTTCAATAGTTAATAAAATACTTTTTAAAAAGTGCTCACAGTTAAAATTTTATATATATGATTATTTTGGAGGACAATACAGTAATTTATATATATAAAATTTGTAATTAAAATAATTGATTAAAACTAATTATTTAAAGAATTACAAGTACAGCTACGTTGGCATCATTTTTGGCGACTTGTGTCAAAACTTGAAAAGGTATTTTCTCACATTTTAAGGAGCTCATTTGGGCTGAAATTTTCTATACACTATTGTTTTGGATAAATATACGATAATTTAATTATAATTAATTAAAATCAACTGTCTAAAACTAATTATTTAAAGAATTACAGATACAGTCACGTTGATTTCATTTTTAGCGACTTGGGTCAAAACTTTAAAAGATTTTTTTTCTCACGTTTCAAAGCATTCAGTTGAACCGAAATGCTATATACACGATTGTTTTGGATGAAAATACGATACTTTAAAAATAATTAATGAAAATTAATTACCACTTAATGTTGTGATTCTGTCATATGCATATACATATTTATATTAATTGTAAATATTTAATAAAAGGTAGCTAAAATAAAATTTAATAAGTAGGAATTGACTTCAATTTTTTTATATCTTACTTGTTTAATTAAAAACTGCGAAGAAATATTTGATAAAATTTCAAAGCATTATCTTATGGTAAATACAGGCTAACAATGTCCAAAATGTCCAAGCAAACAATAACAGTAATGGCAAACAACAAGATCCAAGCAAAACTATTGTTATCAATAAAAAAGTAATTTCATAAACTCATGGTTTATTTAAAAAGTGGATGAAGAGGAAATGGTTCTTGTGTTTAAAGTCATTTTTGATAAAACTGAAAGTATCACAGCGTGTTAACTGAATTTAGCATATGGATTTTACAGCATTGTTGTATTACATGGTTTCGAAACAGAATAGTGTTTTAAAATATATTAAAATAAAAGCTTTTTTCAAAAATATGTGCTTAAGTAAGCAAGTCTGCGAATCTACTCTGATATATTGTGCAGTGCTCAATATATTGTTGTATAAATAAGAAAAACATAACACATTTTCTAAATCAATGCTTAACTTCTGCATTAAATGCAACATTAATTCGATTTATTGAAATGTACATTCACTTAGTTAATCCAATAAGTTTAAATTAAAATAGTAATAAAGTTAATTATCGTACTGATATGAATTTTAACATTAAATAATCAAATCAAAGTAATCAAATCAAAACACTTAAGAAATCACTACTGCTATAATCCAAATAATATTTTAAAAAATGCAATATATTTCTTAAAATCATAATTATTATAAATCATGAAATATAATGCATCCTGAAACTGAAAAAATAATTCAATTACAAACTTAAATTAAAAAGATATCTGGAACGAATAAAATAGACATAGCTTTAATGACCACCATAGCTCGGAATCTCAAAACTATATGCACAAGAAAATCTTAAGCAAATATATATATGTATGTAAACTACCACTAAATATTATCTAAAACAGGTTATTAAAAACCATTTAATATTGAAATAAGCAGAACAGATATTTCACCTATAGTTGATTCAAAATAGATAGCATAGGCCATTGATCAAACTTTTCATCTACAGAATCGAATTTTTTAAACTTAAAAAAAAATTACAACTTTAAAAATATTAATTTAAGCATATTAATAATATATTAATAAAAATATATAAAAATTTTTAAAAAAATATATATATATAGAAAACTAACTAAAATAAAAAAGGAGGAATTTGACTTAATTTAATAAGATAATTGAAAGGAAAACAAAAAAACTAGTTAAAAAATTTATTTTTTTTAAAACGTTTTGATTATTGAACTAAAAATAAAAAGTAAAAGAAAAATTTCTTTTTAAAATTTTTATTTTTAATAATATAAAAAAATAAAAAAAAAATTTTTAAAGTTGTAAAAGGAAAAAAAATAAACACTTTTACTAAAAAATATAACGATATAAATTATTATATATGATATATATATATATATATATATAATCTCTAATATAGTTAGTCAACTAATCATCTCTAAACTATATAAAGAAGAATCTACCTAATTTAAGGGTATATATCAACATCATCGCCAGAGATATAAAACATAGCATCTAAATGGAATTTAAAAATTCCAAAAATTCATTTCAAGGTGCACACAATAATCAACTTAATTTTAATTGTCATTTGGCTTAGACTCAATAAACTTCTAGAAATATAATAAACAATGGATAAAAAAAACAGGGAATCTTTTTAGCTGAGCGTTGCATCCAAACAAAAATATCACTAACCATTAAAAGAAGAAACAAGTGTAGAGAAAAGACCACAGGATGGAGTTTAAGGAACAACAACTTCTCGATTGAAAGGCTTGGCATCCACCAACTGCCAATTAGTATCAGTCTTTGGTACAAAAAGCTATTGATCTCTTTCGGAAGTGCTTTTTTTGGTATAAGAATTAAAAAAAAAAAAAATAGAGAAAAGAAACGTAAAGTTCTTAAAAAGGGAGAAACAAAGATGTTGATTTTTAGTGGAATCTTTTTTTTTTTTTTGTCATTTATTTTCTTCTTCAGTAGATTGGAAAGCAATAAATGGGGTATCATTTGGGTTTAAAAAACTGGTTTTGCACTACAGTTTGCTTTTGAACCCGGCGGGTGGACTTTCATGATGAAAAAAAATGAGGGGTAAAAATCATAATTATGAGAGGGAAAGATCTCAAGGGCCCCGGTTTTGGTTTGGGTGCTCACTGCAAAATTAAATCCTTTAACCTTCCTTTGGACAGAAAACTGGGTGTCAAAATTATATTGCTGGAATTTGTATATACCTATATAGTACCGCTCTAAAAAGTGATATCAGCTCCTGGTGAATGCACTAGGTCTGCAATGGTAAAAAACCCAAACCACCCCCAACTGAAATAAAAAAAAAATGATGCTACTAAAAGAACGGAAAAAAAACCTTTTTTTTAAAATGAAAATATAAAATCAGACATTTTTTTTGGAAAATTTTTTATTTTTTAAACCTTTGTTTTTGAAATTTTAAAATTTTTTTGTTTTAATTGATATTCCATACTTTTACGATTTTAAAAATTTTAATTTTTAAAATTTTTTTTTTTAATTTTAACAGCGGTTTCCCTTTTTTTCTTTGTGGAAAACCTTCCAAAAAAACCAAGTATTTTTTATTTTTTTGGGGTTTAATAGGTTTTTTAATTTTTATTATTTTTTATTTTTAAAATTATCCCGTAAGCTTTAAGATGGAAATTTTTTTGTTTCAACAAAAATTTTAAAAATTTTCTAAAAAAAATTTTTTTATAAAATTTTTAAAATTTAAAAAAATCCCATTTTTAAATTGCATGAAACCCTTTTTTTAAGTATTTTAATTTTTTTTTTAAAAAGGGGGCAAAAAAATTTCAAAAAATTATTTTAAATTTTTTAATTGTTGTTTTTATTTTCCCCAAAAATTTCAATATTTTTTTTTTTTTTGGGGGGTTTTTTAAAAAATTTTTTTTCTTATAAATTTTTTAAAAAAAAGTAAAATAAAAAAGTTAGTTTAAAAAACTAAAAAAAAAAGTTTTTTTTTAAAATTTAAAAAGGAGAAAAATAACGTAAGAATATTATATTTATTTTTTCTTTAATTAATTATTTCGTCCAAAAACTGAGAAAAAAAAATAATAAACCTTGGATGTTAATAAATAAAAATCTAGAAGAATGTAGGTCGGTTTCTCTCTGAAAAATTAAAATATTATGTATGTCGGGATGATTAATATTATAGCAAAAGAATTTATCTAAAACACCTCACGTGTTTACTCACAACAGATCCTGGCCGCGGTAGCCGAGTGGTATAGGTATCGGATCGTGGCTTGCCTTGTCACGAGTTCGAGCCCAGTACCACTAAAGACCCGCCGTGTAGGGCAGCGATGCACGTTAAATCTGTCGAGAGCTGAAATGTCCTCCCGTTGGTGTGGTGTGGTAGTTAGGAGAGGGGGTGCAAGCTCAGGTGTCGTTCACGTCACTTGATCATGTGGTTCAAAATTATGTGGTCCGTCACCAAAAGCCCTCGTGTAGCTGAACAGTGCGACGTTATAATTCAATCAATCAATCAATCGCAACACATCCTACATTTCGGATGTCTATTTTTGCCATTCAACAGAATAGTTATGTATTGTCTTTTAATGCATAATATATTTATTTTGGTAAAAGAGAAAATAATGTTTAATATCTTAAAAGAATTAAAATAAATTTGAATTTATCGTAAATTTTTTAAAACTAAGTAATAAAATATGCTAAATTCTTTCTTTCTTTTTTATTTTTTTGACTGAACGTTTCTACTTTTTTGCAGAACCCTAATTATAGATGTTTATTTTATTGAATTTAAACATACAATTAAAAAATGTTAATTATTTAACAGCGAAATAACTAAAATAAGATTTTGCTCAGAATATTGCATGAAAGACAAATTAATTCCTTTAGCTTTTTTAAGAATGCTTAAAAATACTGTAATTAATAATAAATATTGAAATGAAAACCTTTAGAAGATTATTTTAACCACCATCAGATAATTAAGTAACTGCTTTCCTCATATCAGAGTTTGAAAAATAATTGATTATTTCCTAATTTTTCATTTTTTATTTACTATCTTATTTTTAGATGTGTTTTAGCGATTATTGCATAGGATCTTTATTTTATCGTGTTATCAAGAATTTAAACTTATTTAATGTTTTAAATGAATTTACTTTTATACAATCATACAAAAAATGATCCAGAAATAAAAGTAAAATGTAGATTTGTTGAACGGAAGTTTTTCTCAATAACTCAGTTTGTTCTGAAAAAATGACATGAACGTGAAATTTGGAACATCAATCGTGCCACGTGAAGACACCTAAATTTGCACACACTATCTAAGCTTCCCGACCATGACAATGTGATGACTTTGAACCTCAACGGATTTAGAGTTCGCGACCTTGACCAATCAGATACTGTGGTCACTTTATATGTATCAAAGTGAAATAAATTTGTTTTAGTGCAGATTGACTTCAGGGAAGTATTATATTAAAATAGAGTCCTTTAACATAGCTTTAAAGTGCTTTGAAAATATATAAGATAACATTATATCCGTGATTCTCAAATGTTAAATATACGCGAACCACTATTCAAATCATCATTTTCATCGCGCACCCCTGCATACAATAACAATGTACAAAGCTACAATACGACTTTAGCTTCTTATGTGCCACTGACGTACACAACGTCTCGCTCACCCAAAGCATTAATTTTCTGGACGTATATCTACGTCTTTCCAAAGTACGATCTTTTCTGTGCAGTGCAATCCATAAAATTATTTTAAGGCTTTGGAATGTAAAAAGAACACCTTGACAGTGATTGCTCTTATTTATTCCATTTCTCCTCCCCCTCTAAAAACATCAAAATACGCTCATCTACGTGGAAAACGGTAGCATTGGGAGCGAATTGCGTAACTTTTAATCGGCAGTTAAGGAATTAATTAAAACCGTACAAATTATCAAGTTAAGTGATAATACAAGCCCATGGGGTCACTGATAGTTATCAAACTTATTTTTAACTTAGTATTGTCAAACGAATAATAATATACATTGAACAGTACTATATTTATAAGTGTATTATATCAGTGTAAAAGTGTATTTTATATTTTATTATATCAGAAAGTATTTTGTTTGTTTACTTTCGTTAATTAATAATTTTTTTTAAATATCTTTTGCTTTCGACTTTTCAATATGCTCGTGCCTCCCTCGTAGAGTTATCACGCCCCGCAAGGGGGTTCGCCCTACATTTTGAGAAACACTGCATTATACGCACATTCTGATGTTAATGATAATGTTCGTTTGACAAGTATTTCAATATATCTGTCGATATCTTTCTACTATCACTTTATTTGCAGAAATACTATGTTAAGGTGACTGCCTACCTTGAAAATGTCATTTTTCGTCTACATGAGGCATTTTTTGTTTAAAAATCTTATAGTTTAAACAGTTTTCTTTCCAAAACAGTTTTTTCTTTTTCCATTACACGAAATAGAAATAAAGTTAAAGTATTTTTAAGAAAACATCACTCTATACAAAATGGCAGTAAGATACAACTTAAAATGAGTTTTTCTCAAAATTATGTTTTGGAAAGAAACCCTTTACCAGATACATGATATCTTAAGAACCAAACCAGATAACGTTTAAAAATTTTGTGGGAATCTTTATGCTATTTTTCATAAATTGTACCATAAGTTTTGTGTAATTTTAATATTTTGTCATTTAGGGTAGTTTTTATAAAGAAAAAATTTTAAAATTATCAAAATTTTCATATCATTATGTATAATTGTCTGTAATTTTTTTGTATTTTAATATTTCTCTTAGATTTTTGTTCATTTTGAAGAACACCGTAATATATATTTTGTGTATAAAGAAATTATGATATTGTGCATTAGAAATTTTTATACAGTGTTACACGTTTTAGTAAAAATTTGGAAAAATATCCTTGAAAACAACAAATTGTTCTGCAAAAAATTTATGTATTTACTTTTTTTTTTTCTTCCAAAAAATCCCAAATTTTTTAAAAAATTTTTTTAAAAAAAATTGGGTCCGACGGTATCATCACCTTAACCACCCTGTTTAAACGATTTTTTTGGAATATGTAAATTTGTATGGGGCATCTCAAACTTTTATTTTGGGCCCCAAAATTTTCAACAAAACAGGACTCCTTCCATCAACAGCAATGTCGAATAAAAAATATATTTTTTGATGCTAAACCAAATGGCGACAAACCCAAATGCCTCGACGAAAAAACGTCTCACCGAAATTAATGCTCCAAACGTATATATATACGTTTTTAAAAGACGCCCTTTTCTGTGCTCCCCCCAAAAAAAAGGGTTTGGGAATAAAAAAAAGGGCCCTTTACAGTTTTTAAAAGTTTACTTATTTATTCCTTTTTCCCCCCTACCCAATATACCATATATACCTACGTTTTAAAAAACCCTAAATTTTGGAAATCACGCTTTTAATTAATTTGGGGAAAAAATAAACCATACAAATTATCAAGATTTAATTTTTCATATAATTTTTTATATAACAAACCCCCGGGATCACTGTTTATTTAATTATTCTTAACTTAGTATTGTTAAATTAATTATAAAATTCATTCCCAGACAATATTTAATGGGTAATATTATGTAAATTTATTTTTTTTTTTATTTTAAATGTATTTTGTTTTTTTTACTTTCAGAAAATTAAATATATTTTTAAAAAAAGAATCTTTTAGTTTTAAAAGCCCCCCCCCGTTGAAAAGTTTATCACGCCCCAAGGGGGCGCCCCCATTTTAAAAAACACGTTTTATGGAAAAAATTCAAATAATAAGAAAACTACTCTCAATCTTAAACTCATAGTAATATTACTATTTAAAGAGTATGGATTTCTTCAATCTCAAAAGCCCATGGCAGCTTCGTGGTTATTGTCACAAGCTAGTAGCCGGTGTGTCATTAAGTTCGAGTTCTAGTGCCACTGAAGGTCCATCGTAGGGGGTGGATGCTTTTTTAAACGGATCTTAATCCCCCCACGAGGTGCGATGGGTAGGGGAGCCAGCCGGGTTCTTTGTCCTTTGGAAAAGATTCAAAATTGCGAGTTAAGTCGCCATTAGCCCTCGTTTTTCTGTATAGTGTGCCATTAATAAAATACTCAGAAATCAAAATAGGTGACACACACATTTGTATATGATTAATTATCTAAATCGAACTCGTCTGAAATATGCAGTTCTTGATCTTTAAGAGCAAACATGACATCTAATAAATGATTTCGCACCTTATTTTTGTTGTTTTACCCCCGTCTGAGGGTTTTTAGATCGGGTCCCGCACTTATGGGGGAAAAGAGATTTACGCCTGTCGTTATCCGTAGCTTAAAGCACTTTCAGGTATAACATTTCGGTTGTCAATCCCAATTTTTTAAAAAAATTTAAGTGATTATATATATAGGCTGAACACTTCTCTTCCCCTTACCCAACCCAAAGAGGATTTGGACTGACGGGTTTTTTAGAGTACCCCCAAGCCACAAGGACACTATACATTTACAAAGATCTATGCCTTTTCCGGGATTGGAACCCGTATCCAACGGCACAGCAGTCAATGGCACTAACCACTACACTGGACGTGTGGCTCAAATCTAATTATGAAATCATAAATAATTTAATTAATTGCAATTATTAAGTATCAAAATTTCCTGGTCTTTAACAGAACAGACGGGGTTGTATTTTGAAACTAGCCATAGATTTTTTTTCTAAAAGCAGAATCAAAAATTAAATTAAAATAAAGTGCTCATTTATTCATCAAAAAATAAACATCCTACTCTAAATTTTGTTAGAAAATTAGGACATAATAAAACAGTTCAATTTGATACAAGATACAATAATTTTGTAAGTCATACTACGACTTGAGTAAATAGAAAACTAATTCTTCTGTGTTTTAAAAGAAATTAAATTCCATAATAATATTTGCCTTATTTCAGTGTAACAGCGAAATTTTTTAACCGTATTTTCAAAGTTTTTGAAACTTTTAATTCAAATTTCTTAGTGAACGCTCTTTTAGATTCATATTCTTTTACACATTAAGAACTATTTTTTGACTAGATATTTGTCTATAGTGTTAAGATTATTTTCAATTTCGTTGCCACTACCAGAAGAACAATATCAGATCAATTTTTTGCCAATTACGGAACAAAAATTAATTTTTAGGTTATTACATTCTTTTCTATAGAAAGAGAAGTGGCAATTTTAATCAAAAATCATTCTTTTAGCATTATGTTCCATGTAGTAAACAAGATAAGTTGTATTATTTAGTACGTTCTTTTTCCTGCCCATTGCATAAATAAATTCTGCTTATTCTTCACAATTTTAAAGCAATATTTTAAAATCTTTTAATTTTCTCTTATAAAAATTTTTGTTTCAAATAATTGTATCTTACTTTTAAAGGCACTTTATAAAGGAGAAAATAAAATCTAACCTCCTTACTCCGTATACAGTCTTCCTTTTACCCTAGATTCCTTAGAACAGAAAGCCGAAGTTTAACAAATGAAGCTCAGTACTCGTGATTTTCGATCGGTACCAAATATGTATGACTGCTTTTGGATCTTAGGATTCTTGGAACGCCTCGCTATCTTGTAGAGGTTCATTTTATTTGTTTATCTTCCAGAAAATACGTTGGAGCGGGATAAAAAGGGGGTTGAGATGGAAAATGGTTAAATTCTACGTGGGTTGGATTAGAATGCACAATTTGTATTCTTCTCGGTGTTTTTGATTTCTCTTCTCTCCAAATAGGAACGTGTTTCGGTTTTGCGGGGGCCAAATTTCAGTTCAGATTTTTTTTTACATTTATTTTATGGTTTTGTTTTAAAATCAGAAGATGCTCTATGGATCTGGATTCTGAATGCATTTCTACATGCTTCTGAAAATTTTATGAAAAAAGATGGAAATAGAAAATCTTACTTCAACTTTAGGTTTGAGAACTTTTTTTCCTTCATTTTTTGGGGGGATGAAGCTAGAAATATTAGAATTCATCTCAAATATGTTACAATAATTTTTTTGTTTAAATTAACTGAGTGAAAATAAATTCATTTTCCTGTATTTAATTTAGAAATTTAAAATTTCCCTGCCTAAATATTGATGAAAATTTTATGTTAATAAGAAAATATCCGTAGTTTCATTTAAGGTATCCGACTACGTTCGGAAACGTGATTTTGCAAAAGCCTATAAACTAATATTTATTTAATATTTAGTGTCACTTAGATTAAGGTACACTTAGAGATTCGGATGTCTTAAGAATATTATTACAATAAGAAATTATTTAAAAGGGATATTTTGGGAAAACATGAACATAGAATTATTACTTTTCTAGACATTCTCCTTTTTTTGAAAAATGCTTCGATAGTAATAATAATAATATTTTGCTTTTTAAAATCTAAGACTTCTATTGAAAGACTGTCTAAGACTATCTATTGAAAAATTCACATTTTTTTCAGAGTTACTACCAGTTGAAATACTAATTGGTGTTGTTTTCCTAAAATAATTTCATTTTGATGCATTAAAATATGGATAAATCTACTTCTGAAATCCTAGTTCAGGCTCTGTACAGAGGTCTGAACTATATATAGGCAAAATATTACTATTATAGAAGCATTTTGCATAAAAGGAGAATGTTTTGAAATTATATAATCTAAAATTATTTTTTTACCAAAACATCGCATTTAAATAATTGTTTATTCTAAAAATATATCTTTAAAACAATTTTATACGTGTATTCTAATCTAAGTGACACTTAATACTAAAAAAAAAATTCGTTTGTACGCTTTTAAAAAATAATGCTTCCGAATGTAATCGGATATCTTAACTTGTTTTTTAGATGTTACGAATTTTAAAAGTTTTCTAAGTAACATTTTAAGGATCCATGTAATCTTTCAAAAATATTAATGTATTGAATTTATGAATTTATTGAATTTATGAATTTATTGAATTTATTGAATTTATTGAATTTAATGAATTTAATGAATTTATTGAATTTATGAATTTATTGAATTTATGAATTTATGAATTTTTTGAATTTATGAAATGTATTGAATAAGAAAAAAACATTGATTTATATTTCTAAATTATTCCTAATTTGAAAGTATAGGGAGTCAGAAAAAGGAATAGATAATTTGTATGTAATTTATTATTAAATTAATTAAATTTTGTTACAGATTGACGGTAATTTATTCTAGTGAAAATCACAAAACATTAAGGGAAGACGTGAATTAAAACTAAACTATATGTGGAAACTTTGGGTTATAGTAACTTAACTTTCCCTGAAATCGAAATGCTGCCTCGGTAGATTAGTGGCCAAACATACGAACTCCTGGCTGGCGTGTCATATGTTCAACGTAGCAAAACTGAAGATCCGTCGTGTAGAGGATGCTGATGCAAGTTAAATATGTCGCTACTCAAACGTCTTACAGTTGGTGTGGTGTGGAAGTTAAGAGAGAGAGCAAGTTCAAGTGTCATCCTCATCATTTGACAATGGTGCAAATAATGAGGTCCGTCTCCAATAGATTTCGTGTAGCTTTATAATGCAACTTCAATATTACTCTAGAACACTTCTAAAAGAGATAACGATAAAAGTTCAAACAATTTTTAATATCCGGGAAACTTTGATGTGAAATTTCAGTTTTTCATAGAAAATATTGAGGAGAGCCTGAAAAAACTTTTAATTTTGAAATCCTGATCTATATATATATATATATATATATATATATTGGAGAGTAATGTACATGTTTCTATATTCAGAAATATTGTTATTAATTATTTACAACGTAATAAATTTCTGGTGTCAAAAAAAATCAGAAATAATAAATAACTAAACATTTTACTAAATATTGCTTAAATCAGAAATACCCAAATAATTTTATTAATAGTTATATGAATAAAGCTATTCAAAATACTTAGGATTAAAAATTCTGAGATTGATAATAATTTATTACTATAAACTTAATTATTTCATAGTCATAATTATCTCCATAATATAATATTAGATAAAGTTACTTATTATTATTTTATTTATATTTACTCTAGTGTTATTAAAGTTATGCTATAATTTGCAACTCTTATTAATTTTTATTTCTCTTCTTTTTATACTTTTGTTAAGTGCTACATTTCACCAAATCACATGATTTAAATCAGCATTAGGATCCAGAATCTGGAAATAACTTATTTACTGCACTCAGATTTAGCGCGGGTCTTGCATTTGTAAGTGCAATTTTTAGGTAAGTTACCTCTATCTTGTAATGAATTTAGGTATTCCTATCCATTATTTTCAATTGGTTTTTCCTCAGTGTTATTTACATAAAGAGGGAAGGTTGGCTGGCCAAAAAACATTTTCAACCCCACTTTTATATAAATTATTTTATATATTAGCTGTCCTAAGTCAGCAATGTTTATAACACTGCAGCATCCATTTTATAATTTTTAATCTCGGTTACTCATATATTAACTCCTTCATTATGTGATTTTCCTACTGTCTATGTGTTTTTCGAATGTGATTGTTGGATGTTATCTCTTGTTTGTAGAGAATAAGCCTATATATATAATGAGTTTATATTTATTTAAACTGATAAAAAGTTATTTAAAAAAGGAAAATGAGATACAATATATGTTAAAGGAAATCCCCCAAACTTATACTTTTTATCTAACTATTGTAGAGAAATCTTAAGCCCATTTTAACGTATTTATGTAACCTGAATTTAAATTTAATTCTTAATTTTACATTTATGTATCTATTTGTAAAATTTTGATGCAGTTTCATAAAAATACATGGAATTCAAGGAAAATATTTTGTTAATCAGTTGCAATTTAAATTTCATAACTTTATCCTCAGAAATTTTAAGTTTTATGAGACAGTTCTTGCCATATAATTACGTCAGTTTTGATACAATTTCTTTATGTTACGCTTTCTCATTTGAAAAAAACCCTAAATGTTCATTTTAACACAAGTAATATTTTTGATGTTCGCCGTAGATTTTTATAAATATGTTTAAAAATTCAAATTATTATTTATAAATAATTTTACTAAAATTATACACAGTCTGTTATTATTATTTTTTAAAAACCATAGTTAAAAATTAAACTTTTAAGCCATTATATTTTTAAAATCTTGAGGAAAACAATATTTTTCTTTCCTATACGACAACAATATTTTTTTTATATAAAAAAATTTCAAAACCTAGGATTGAATTCCTATCAACGTTATAATTATGCAATCTAATTTTTCTTGCGTACTTTTTAGAATGATTTTGTAGCTTATCATAATTATCTGTAGAGCTGTAGAATTACAAATTTCATTCAATTAGATTTAAATAAGTAGTTAATTTAAGTTTTTAATGCTGCTGCTATAAAATTAATTTTATGTGAAATAGAAGTAGAACGAAATATCGGGTTGGAGGGAAAATTCTGTCGTATTTTAAAGAAAATATTTAAATGCATTTATAAAAATATGTGTTTAATATTAATCAATTATATATGCTCCATTACGTGTTACAACTTGTTGCCATCTTTCAGGTAACATATAAATTCCTATTTTATAGAATTTCTCGTACTTGGAGTTAAAATAGTCAGCAACTACCTTAGAAACACTTTCAAAGGACTTGGATTTTTTTTCCGTTAGATACTTTTGCAGAAATCTGAACAGGTAATAATCAGAAGGTGCAATGTCAGGTAAATATGGTGGGTGACCAAGGACTTCCCATCCTAACGCATTCAGTTTTTGTTGTGTCACCATTGCAGTATGTGGTCGAGCAATATTGTGGTGGAACACTATTACTTTTCTGGACACTAATGCTGACCTTTTTTCTTTGATAGCTGCATTCAGTTTATCCAGTTGATTGCAGTACAGATCCGCGTTGATGGTTTTACTCTGTTTCAGCAACTCGTAGGACACTGGACCTTTCCTGTCCCATCACAAACAAAGCAGTACTTTTCGTTGATGGATACTTGGTTTTGGAACTGTTGCTGATGATGTTTCTGATTTGCAGTAAGATTTTTTACTCTTAATATTCTCGTAAAGAATGCACTTTTCACCTCCAGTAATCAGCTGATCCAAAAACGGCTCCACATTGTGTCTAATCAAATGTGATGAACACATTCTTACACGATCAGACAAATTTTTTTCTGTTAATTGATGTGGAATCCAAACACTTCACTTTAACACAAAACCAAGAGATTTAATGTGATCTACAACAATTACATGATGAATGCTAAACTCTTCTGCAATTTCTTAACTTGTTAAATGTGGATTATTTTCCAACATGGATCGCAAAACACACATCATTATCGATCTTAGATGGTCATCCAGATTAATCACTTTTTTGGAGGCTCAGATCCCCGGAACGAAATTTGCTAAACCATCTTGACAAGTGCGAACATTTACAATATCTTTTCCAAATATCGCACACAAATTTTTACATGCAACCAATGCGTTGCTTCCTTTTAATTCATACGAAATGCAGGGCGTAAGTGCACTTTATCTACTGACATGTTTTTTACTTAAATATTACTGTAAATGATGAACGGTAAAAAATGACTCCTTTTATATTATACAGCAGCTAAAGAAACAAAAAAAATCCAGATGACTCACTAGCCAGAAGTTTCTTTTTTTTTTATTTACAACAAAAACCACCTGCCTAATTAAAATACGACAGAACTTTCCCTCCAAACCAATATTTAGTTTATAATTTCTTGCAAATTTATTTTACCTTTATACTACCAATATTGTGTCAAAGTTAAGAGGAAATTTGAAATTTAAAAAAAAAAAATCAATTTACATTTAGATGTACCCCGTTCTCATTTCATTTATGAAAAAATCCTGAAAGCTTATATCACCAAATTATACAGCTGACAGAGTGAATTATATAGTAGTTTATTGATAGCGTCAAGTCCTAGTTAAATATCTGAGTTTTCTCTTAAAACTAGTGACGTATGCAATTAATAAAATTTAAAACACGTCTTATGAAAGAAATTACCTGTATTTTTTGTCTAAAGATGGAAAGAATCTGAGTAGTAAATTTTGATGCCGAGAAATAAAACAATGTGATTACTTGTAACAAATGATTAATTAACAATTGATTAGTTACAGCATCTTTTTCTAGGCAGTATCTTAGTAAAGAGTAAGAATTATTTTTAAAATTCATTCCAGGTAGCTTTCCACATTGCTTGGTCGAGCATTTGCCCGAAATTAAATTTTCAACATATTTCTACATCATCTTAAATAGGAGGCATGAAATTTTCGAAGTACTGACATTAACTTTCCTGTCTAGAAGCCAGAGGCTTCATTTTAAATTCATATTGTTTGGGAAAAAAGAATCATAATGAAAGATATCTTATCCATTCTTGTAACGGCAGTATCATTTGAGTAAGTTTCTAACTGAGGCTAATGGGGCAATCACAGAAATATCATTCATTTACAGTAGTTGGACAGCAAAGGGCTTGAAAGATCTTTATAGAATGCTTCTTTTGATTGGTCCAGACGATAAAATTATATGTTCCATTCAGTCAGGAAATGAACGAGTGCAGATGTAATAGTTTAATGTTTTCAAGAAAGGAGGCTAAAACACAAGCCCCAGGCACTTAAATATGAGTAGGTAGTCATAATGTAAACTTTTATTAAGAGCATCGCTATGTCTACGAAATGTATCATGTGGCCTGGTGGAATTTTTGAAAAGGAAAAGACACTAGGAAAATATCTTGTTCTCACATTCTATCTAGGCTCTCTCCGTTTCTGATGATTCTAAGAAGCTTAAAGAAAATATGTCTTGCGTGTATGAAATGATAATAATACATGATCTTCAACTTACAAGTAGATTATTTAAAATGTGGGATAATGTTCTTTACACCAGATTAATCCAAATAAAACAAACTGCTGCACTCAATTTACTCATATTAAAAAAAATTTCCCTAAGTAATCTTTATTTTAAAATTTTAATCCGGAAATTCAAGCAAAAATAAATCTAAAATAATGTCTAGATAATCAAGAAGAAATTCCTATTATATTATAGAAAATTTGGATTATTGTCATACATATTAACAAAACAGTGCAAAGGATGGATTAGACAATCTAGAAGCTTAAATTGACTATTATCCATAAGGTACAGTAGTTTTTGTGCAAATAAAAAAATCACTTGTTCTGCCAACTATTCAAATCCCATTGTATGAATATGACATCAACATTATGCCTCAATCGTCAAATTTAACTAGTTGCAGTACACTGCTGGGTTTCCTAAGAACAATCATTAGGCATTTTCTACTTTCAGAATCTACCAGTATATTTCAAATAGTATCACTACTTAACTCAACTGTCATTTTTCAAAATGTCAAAGTCATGTTTACTTTTCTAAGTGATGCTTGCCACTGATAGAAGTGTTATTTTGCTTATAAGTAACAGCTTTTCTATAAAAAAACAAAAGTTTAAAATTACAGTCGTATTGTTATTGTGCTGATATTGCATCCAAGAACATCTTAGAAATCCTAACGATGCATTTTGACGAATTTCTGTGATTGACTTTCAAAACTTTCCTCAATATCATAGGGTCCAGACGCCTTGATTTACTAGACGTATAAGCTTCTCCATAACATCAAGTAAAATAAGAAGTGGAAACTTCAGACATCGCAAAAATTTTAATAATAAACATTTCACAGTGGTTCCAACTAATCACTTCACATTCTGAGTCACTTAAATTATGCGTTTCCCTCCCTTCTTATACTTATCTAATCTTAAAATTAAAGCAACGAACTCGTGGCACCTCTTTCATATTTTTCTGGATATTAAAAGTTCGAAGTCACTGGCATCCACTACTGCGATGAATGAGCAGATGCATTCATTTTATAGTCGTCATTAGCCGTTACCTAACTACTTCACTGGGTTTTCATTATGTTGTATGACTATATATATTGTTTTTAATTTATTTTATCTAAGTTATATTATTAAGATTTTGATTGCATTGAAAAAGATTCTTATAGATTTTACTTTAAGATTTAAAAAGGACAGGACATAAATGTTTCTATAAAACGGAAGTATATTTATCATCTACTGTGTCACAATCCCTATTAAGGCTGTTTTCGGCTAATGTTAAGGAATAGGACCCAGATTAGGAATACTTTTTCTGATGTAAAAATTCTCAAACATTAATATTGTATTCTGGCTTCACTATCCTGTAGATAATCAATTATTTTACCATACTGCTCATTTTTATTCGAGTTGACACATTTTTTTCTTTTATGAAATGTGTTTTGCATTTTTTTCCCTATACCGTAATGCTAAAGGAGCTATCCCTTTACACGTTAAAAGAAAAAAAAAACTAATTATTTAAGAAATACTTTGAATTTTTAAAAACCCTATATTATAAACAAATGCATGAGTTAAAATGTCACGAATTTTTATAAAAATATTGAGGCTTTTTTTTTCTGTCCGAAAATGTGCTCCACGTTAAGTTCACGCTCTTGTGTATATGGCGAAAACAGCCTTAAGCAATATTACCTTTTACTAACAGGAGGAATTCAAAATATTCTACGAAAATATTTTTTAAGTTATTTTTGCAGGTTCTTTTTCGATTACTCAGTAAATGTACAAACAATTCTCAAACTTGATGTGTATATTGTAAACATACAATCATTCGATTTTAAAATATTTTCAATATTCAGTTATATTTCAAAACACATTAAGACTCCTAAAATGAAGAAACTAACATAATTTGTTTATTCAAAAGCTATTGGTGGAAAAATCCCTATAATGTTTAATTGTTTTAATAATGCCATGTGTTTTTTACCAGTCAAAATAGAAGTATTTTTATCCAATATTTTTGGCACATAATGTTTCAGATCATCAAACAATTTTACAAAACCTATAAATAAAACAGACATACTCGGAATATTTATGGACACAGACATACATTTAATGGAATATAGATTCTTTCAAAATGGTACAATTATTAGATATTCTATGATGAGCATATTTTTTAAGTATACAGCCATGATGATTTTCTACCAAAAACACTGTTTGTCTTCAACAACTGTTAGATATATAAAAGGGAATTATATTATTTTGGTGCAAATAATAATTTTCTGTGTGAAAGCTTCACCTAAAATATTTTTCACGTAAAAATACGAGTAAGGTCATAATACATATTATTCCGCTTCGTCTCCAATATGTTGTTATACGAGAAATATTTCCACTTAATTCTCTTTAAAATTATAACATTAATCAAATTATGGAGCACTAAATAATTTCAACACAAAGTCACATTTTATTTGAAATTTTTTTAAATTTGAGCCACATCAACATGTAAAACTCAAGGACAGGGGCCGAGTCCCTACCAAAAAAAAAAAAGGGTTTTTGTTCAAATTATCTTAAATTAATTTTCTAAATTTGTAGTTGATATTAACGAACTGCAACATTCGTCAATGAACTAGTTGTTGATAACGAACCGCAATATTCTACATGAACTGCTGTTGCTTCATATAACCGAATATCAGCCATCATGAATTCGGGTATCCTAAGAAAATCTAATAACAACTTTGGATTGGATGCAAGGTCCTGTCTATAAGGCACTCTAGAAGAATTTCCAGGGAAGAAAACTCAATGTACACTTGATGCTCCTTACATACTTCCTGGCACCATCAGTATATTTCAAAGATGACCACTGAATAAACGAGTGAGATTGGTTTGGCTCTTCCAGTTGCGAGGAAGTATCAGAGTACCACCAAGACGATTACTTTGATACCAGTTGTGTTGTGGTTTAATAGATCAAGTGGTATCAATTTTAAGCTTTCCCCAGGACAAGAATTTCAAGTAGGTAAGAGATGCAGATGATATCAATCATCTGATCGGTTGAACAGCTTTGGCCAAAGTGTTCCTTCACTGTCTTCATCGTCAACATGTGAAGATAACTGTTGATGAACAAAGGTTCGAAGAACAATATTTGTCAATGAACAAATTTTACTACCCAATCCCCTTATTTTTCAATGAACTAAAGTCTGTAAATTAAGGAAATTCAAGGGCACGTGGGAAAAACCTTATATGTTGTTGTGGGTAATCCCCAGTCTGTCTGACGGGGTCGAACAAGACAAGACGATTGACCCAAAAAATCCAATAAGGAGGGGGAGGAAAAAAAACTTTAATATAAATATATAAATATATTACCCATATACATTAACTTTCAAGAGGTTAGGGGAAAATAAAAAATACAAAAAGGTAAAAAATCATTGTGGAACGAAATGCCCTTTTTTTAAAGGCATGGGCGCAGAATTTTTTGTTTATGGGTGACAACGCCGTCAACGTGCAAATATCAAACAAAAACCTCCAACCGGAGTGGGGCCCCGGACTGGCCAGCATTCCACCGGACTTGAATCTGTAAAAGCATTTTGGGATATGTTTGACCGACAAGTTTCAGCCTCTTAACTACCTCCTACATGTCTACCGAAACTTCGGAGAACATTACATAATGAGTGGTATAATATTTCCCAAGACCAGATTGTTAAGTTGATGATCAGCAGGCCTAGACTTGTACGGACTGTATAGGCTTGCATCGTCTGACAGGCATACTATGTATTAACCATCATACTAAGCATGTAATGTTTTTTGTAAATTGTTTGTTTTTTTTTTTGTTTTTTTTTTGTAATTTGCTTTAATTTTTGTTAATGATATCAAACATATACCATCATTTTTCTTCTTTACCTTTTGTTTGATAAAAAAAAAAAAAAAAAACTTTACAAATAAGTCACATTTGCTTCGCCTCTGGTTCCTTCTTTGTTTTAACTTCCGTTATCCTTAATTTACAGTCATTAGTGTATTTTTAGTCTCTGTACAATCCGGCACTGTTTTTCCCTCTTGCATAGCAATTAATATCTTAACCAGTTGGCAATAACTTAATGACTGCCATGTCATTAGCAACTTTATATGTCTTTCTTTATATGTCTAACTTGAAATGCTTAGATTTGAGCCAACTAAACAAAGTAAGTTTCTTCACGTTATGTTTATTAATTTTTACTGTTATTCTGTGTTTGGTAAGTTAATATTCAAAAGACAAAATATATGGAACTCCAATTACAAACTTTTTTTTTAAATGCGATAATGATTACACTTCTATATTAGACTTTTGTGTTTAGGGTATTTTTACATGAACTAAAACTATGGACTACTAAAACTAAACTATGGAACTACTTTCAACTAAAACTATGGAAATTAATGCTGCAAACAGTTATTTCAAGAAAAATGTTTATTGATTTATGATGATGACGATGTCGAATCCATGATGGGACCAAATCAGATAGTACCATGGGCTAAGATGACTGTTTTGGCAATCTGTTCAATATTGTCTTCACAGAGATTTTTCGATGAAAAAAGATCCCTTATTTCTTGTAAAGAAGGAAAAATAGCTGCACAGTCAAAAATATGAGCAGATGTTAGTTCTGTATCTAAACAGTTATCACAAACCCTATAAAAAAATCTTCTACCTTCCCTATCATACTTCATTCGTCTGTATTGACTTGTTCTTAGCCTAGCAATAGTTTTTATTATAAGGCGGTCTCCACTTATATTGCAGATTTGATGCTTTACAGGAATTGACTTCTCTCTCAATTTGGAATTTGCGATAGCATTTGCGTCTTGTTGACAAATTTGTCATTGCTAAGATTTCTAGCTTCTTTCTCCAGTTTATCTGCGTTTTCATTGCCTGTAATGTCAACATGTGCAGGTAACCATTGGAGGAAGTAGACTTTATCAAATTTCTGTAATCTAAACAAGCGATAGCAAATCTCTCGGTGGAGCATGTAACCCTAGGAGCGGGTTCCCAGGTGGAGGACGGGAAATGCCTCCTATGGTTTTTCCTTTGAAAGGCAGAGGGGAAATAAAATACTATCCACGGATCAACATGTAGAAGTCCAACCTCTTTGAGGCAATGACATCCCTTTTTCATGATAGTTCTGATTGATTTATTTTTGGTGTGAATCAAATCATAAAAATATATGTTTAATTCAAAATGTTTATTATCAACATAAGCATTATTATATGAATCTCAAGGGTCAAAAAAATTATTTAAGTAAGGAAAAACTACTAACAAAATTGCATGTGGTGATTTTACTTTTTAAGAATTTCACCAACAGTGGAATGAATTTGACACTTCTGGCATACACTGACATTTAAATCTTATTGTATATGTTTATGTTTTCTGTCAAAATTTTCATACGTGCAAGCTTTTTAAATAGTTCTATTCTATGTTATTATTTGCATAACCTTTCCTTCTCCCCCCCCTCCTAACAGAAATAGGATCAGGATATTCTCTACCATATTTAAAGCTGAATTCATGAATATTTTACGAAAAATTTATTTCACACACACAATAGGTGTTTCAGCGTTTATTGGCATCCCGGTGCAGACACTTATTCATCTTTTTGTATGTTTTTTTATTTTGATCTGAGATTTGGGTTTCGATAAAGAAATTTATGTTTCTCTTTATTCCAGTAAGGTTATACATATGTTAATGGAAATTTATTATAAATTATTCTAGAAGTCCATTATTTCTCCTCTTCAAAACATAGTTTGTCTTTAAAATAAATATTATTTCGTGAGGTTCTTGAAATATTTCAACGAGGATATTTTGAGTAAAAGAGTAGAAATTTAAACACATATAAAACATTTATAACATGTAAATTTTTGTTCTGAATTCAAACCGTATTTCGCTTTTTCTAAATGTTTTATTCATTTCTTCCAAAATTTATAATTTTTACATAATCTGTTTTTTATTATTATTCTAAACTTATTTATTAAAACATGTCCGAAAAATTCCTTCTCCAATGCATAATATCACACTTTTAAAATAAAGTAACTAATCTCTAAATGTGAACCTTAATTATTAGAATTTAATAATTTATAAAATAACTCAGAAACAAATTGTGAATCATGACTTTATTTTTTTTAATGTTATAACTCTTTTTTGCATTTGTGAACAGTAAGTTTTTTACATTAAAAGGAAAAATATATCACTTTTTCATTACTTCCATTGTGTTTCTAAATAATGCTTTAAGTGAAAGAAGGCACAAGTAACTTACGATGAAAAACGTAGCATTTTGCATAAAATCTTATTTTAAACATATTTCTATTAAAAAGGTTTATTAAAAATTTTGAATAAAATTAAGCACTATATAATTTATTACAAATAAGAACGTTAATGTGTTTTTCCGCATTAATTAGTATTATTAATGAAAACGATATGCGTGTTTTGACATCAATAAATTTTAATTCGAATTTTCATACAAATTATTAAGTTCAACAATGAACTTATGGTAACGAGATACACCCCCATAAAATTCTCGTATAACATGCACCCCCATATGACGCATATCTACACTTTTAAGTTGGATTTTTTAAATTTTAGGTATGTTCGTCATATAACGAGCACCTCCTTTTTTACGAAGAAACCTGAAATGCACGTGTGAAATACTTTTTTTAAAATCATTTATTCGAGATATTATTCTAAGCTTTGAAAAAAGAATAATAATACACTTCTGGAACTACAACACTTTAAATTCATAAGAAATGTCATTTTATTAAAGAAACAGTAAATCGATCTAAGTAGAAGTCTATTTTGTTCTATTTCTTTTTTTAAAACTATTTTTAAAGTTTTCATTTTAATTCCCGGTAATTTTAATTACGCACCCATAAATTTTGATCTTATTTTTTTGTGTTACAAGTGCGCGTTATCCCTCGAATTTTACGATAATAATTTTCATTTATTTATTTAATTTCTCAAATTATTAGTTTACTTGCTGCAGTTTCAAACACAGACATATATTGCAATCATGCGAGGCACTTATTTTATATGCTTTATAAAAGCATTTAATTATATGAATTTAACGATGAAAAGAATATATTTTGTGAATCATTAATATCATCTATGGGCACGTTTTAAATAATTTGGAGATTAATATCCTGTACAATATAAAATATTTCATTTGCAGAATTTTAGAAAACGCTGAGTATAAATTGAGTAATTCAATCCAAATCTGTACTTCATCAAATGTTTATTTTTCTACAATATATATTGCATTTAATATAGATTGCTTATAGTTAATTTATAGTAAATGTTATATTGCTTATAGCTGAATATGATAATACTAAACATCAAATTACTTTCGCAAAACATTTATCGTATTCTTGCGTGTCATGCTAGTTATTTTTGTTTTTAAATACTGAAATTATGCTTAATCATTGCTTATTAATTTAAAAATGCTTATTCTAGTTAGTTGAAGCAAAATTTTTATGATTAATTTAATGTTATGGAAATTGATAATGTTGTATATAATAAAATGAAAGCATATATACTTACAAGGAAAAAAAACAGATCTATTTTTTATTTAATTTTATTGATTTGATGAGTGTGTGGAGGGGGAGGGTTTGGGCTTGTGAGGGGAGGGGAGCTGATTTAGTTTTAATATAGAGAGAGAAAAACATTCATTTTCTTAACATGGAGGGAATTTAAAATTTACAAAATTCTGAGATTTTAAACTCAAATCTGACACTTCAGTTGCTATTAGGTATTACAAAATTTATGCAATAACATAAATATACACGATTAGTATTCCCATTCTTTCAATGAAAAAAATAATAAATTTAGTAAAAAGATCGAGTAACAAAATATCGAGAGAAGGATAAAAAAAATTATATATCATTTTTTGCACTCATTTAAAAAATAAAGACTAGCCTTCTGAAGAGCAAATTATAGCATACAATAATAAACAGTTTAATATATTTTAATTTAAAGTACATTCATCAATTTTTCAGGGATAAATTGTATATAAATTATTACTAAACTCTTATGCACCATTAACTAAGTTTCCTGCCCTCCAGTATCACAAATTCAAAGAAACTTTCTTCACTTGTTACATAAATTATGAAAGTAATCTAAACGTTACAAGCAGTCTTTTGTAGTTGACGTGCATTTAATTATACCGAGAGTGAGCTCTACTCTAGTCTTGTCAATAACCTATGGCGCAGCATTATTGCAACACGTCAACCTATCTGGACAATTTTTATATTTATTTTCATTAACTTTATTTAGCTCTTTTAAGGCAACATAGTGTAAGGGGTATTAAAAGATGCAAAAATAAGCAATATATGTTTCTTTAGACATGAAGAGATGTGGCCTTAGTGTCCTCATTCATTGTTCTGAATTATAAATTGTTGGATGTATTTCCAAGTGGTTAAGAAATAAAAATGTATCCCTTATTGGGTAATGGTATTATGGCATAATTTTGACATAAAAGTTTCTACAAATATTTTCGGCTCTTGGTATAAAATATGTATGTCTTCGATTGTAGTAAAATGCAGATCGAACTAAATTTAATTTGCATATATTTTATGACGATTTTAATGTTCTCTATGAGGGTTTTTTTTTAACTTCTTCACTAAAAACTATTAATTTACGTATAAATGAATATTTTTAAATTGATATTATGGATTTTAATTTTAAGATGTTGATGCTATCATTTATTGTTCATACATTAGCTTATTTCTCATACACGTTTTCTTCTGCATAGTATTCGATGAACGTATAACATCTCTAAAACTCATATAAGTTAAAAAATTTCTCATTGTTATTACACATTATTATGCAAACATTATCCATTTTATTATTTTTAGTTTTAATTTCATCTCTTTATTTTGCTGCTTTCTTAATTTATTCATTGTTTTAAAATGGATTAGAGATGTAGGGACACAATAAAATCCCCAGATTTCATGAATGTCAAATGAGATGCACATTCCTAATATGCAACACATTCAACACTGAGAAAAGTTGAAGTTTGTGAATTTTTTAATGTACTAGATGTAATTAATGTATCAAAAGTATGCATTAAAAGTATTGAATAACGACTACTTGAAATAATGGCATTGTATATTACAAAAGGTTAAATTATTAATTTAGAATTTTTTTTTAAGGAAATACGTTGATGCATATAATGATAAAGTTATTAGTTGGTAATACACATTGATTTAAATTAGTCTCAGTGAAAAAAAAACTGAATTACTGCATTATTTTTTTTCAGTAAAACTCCTTGCTCTCATAAATTTTTGCTCCACGCTTTATTTTTCAAAAATATTTGAATAGTAATAACCTATATGAATGTTTATTACTGTAAAAAAAATGTAAATCATTTTTTTTAAAAAAAATACACTATCTATGTTAATTGAACCAAAAGTATGATTTTAGAGTTTCTGGATTCGAAAGTTATAAAAAGGCTTAAGAAGTCTCAGGGTTTTTAACATTGTCACGAGGGGTGAAAATATAAACAATTTTCAAACAGGTATAATTCTTTTAAATTTGAATTAAAAAATTCAGATCTTTTACACATTATTTACAAAGGATTATGGCTTCAAAAAAACTACAAAATGTTTCAAATATAATCATAATTTAAAAAATTATAAGCATATGAAAATGTGTAATAAATATTAAATAATTTTTTCGTTGCGCACGCTATTTTCTTAAATACGTCTCTGATGTATAAAAGTTTATGGAATTATAAAATGTATCATGATCTTTATCCCCTACATCATTTAAGAATAATATATCTTTGGTACCTCGAAATCTTTGAGAAATATTGAAATTGTTTTTAAAAAAAGTTTGAAAATGTGACTTTTTTTATTTTTTAAAAAATATAATTAATTATTATATTAATATAAAATTACTACAGTGTAATAAAGATACATTTAACTTTATATATTAGCTTATAGCTTGTAATTAAAGCAACTATTTTAGAAAATAGCATGCACAACTTAAAACTTAAATATTATTTCTAATAGAAATGTTTCTTATTTTCATATGCTTATAATTTTTAACTTACGATTATATTTAAAACATTTTATGCTTTTCTGAAGACCCATTCCTTTATAAATAAAGTGTAAAAGATTTGAGTTATTTAATTTTAATTTCAAAGAATTATATTTATTAGGGGGCGTGATAACTTTGCATGGAGGAGAGCATATCGCAAAACCGATAATAAAAGAGAATTTTTTAAAAACTATCAATTTATTGGAAAGAAGCAAACAAAATACCTTCTGAGACAAAATTATCTTATATTAACACACAACACAAACACAATTATCTTATCTTAATTTTTACTTGAAATATCTTACACGTACAAGTATTATATATAGAATTTTATACTTATCATGATAATTTCTTCGATTCATTATAGAGGTCGTATTGTAATTGTAGCGTCAAAGTAAATTATTATTGCATTGAACACATTGTTATTGTATGGGGGCAGGGCGTGATGCAAAATACTCGTATAATGAAAAATTGGGTCGTAAATATTGTAAGTTTGAGTAGAAACGGAAAAATACAGACTAAAAAAGAAGGAATAGACTTGAGTGAATGAAAGAGTGAGGGAATATTAACGTAGCACTGTTCAGCTACACCATGGCTTTTGGCGACTACCTTAAAAAGCAATGAAAAATTATAGTAAAGCCAATAAAAGCAAGAAATTAATAAGTATTTTATATATTTCGCTAAGTTATTGCATCTTGAGTTCATTCATTTAAGTGTTAAAAACAACATTTTTTTTTTTTAATTTGGAAGTATTCCCATTACAAGGTCTTGTCAAATTTTCATTTTTAATGAAATTTTTAAAATCAACGTATAAAATTAGTAACATTCATCAGAAACATCTATAATTACAAAAATTTAAATTATGAAATTTTTTGCTACATTGCTTTTAAAAATGAATTCAGCATTCCTTTTGATTAAATTTAGCATTAAATGAAAAAAAATAATGTTTTCTTTTGTTAATTTTGAAATGTTAATGTTTCGTTTTAATTTAGGAAAACAGGAGAAAATAAATTAATTTATTTTTCTATGTAAGCCGCACTTTTTTTCCAATGTCAATGTCACTGAAATTTGAGTAGGACTTAGAATCGAAGATGGAAAAGTTTGTTGGATGGGAAATCTAACTTGATACTGATAGTTAGAGCAATTGTTGGTAAAGTTAATAAATTATTTACTTCCTATTTTTTTATTTTAATTTCCTTTTTTCAAAATTTCATAGATGACGAGTATTGATAGGACATTTTACTCTATATATCAGTTTTTCACAAAAACGTGTTAAGAATTTCGAATCTAATCTATGGCAGATTAGATTCGAAAAAATACAGTATATTTTTATCTTCATTGAAATCTTTTTAAAAAACTAAAATATTTGATTTCAAAAGTAGAAAATTTAATCTATAAAAATAGAAAATATATTGCAATGTTAAAGCAAGTACATTGATTTTCAAAATACTATATCGGTAAATTCCTAAATACTTTTTTTATCTATATTTTGAGATAAATATAAATATGTAACTAACCCTTTTAAATGACTTAGCAATATTTCGTACGTAGAAAACGTATTCATTAAAATAGTGAAATTCTTTTTAAGTCATATTTCATTGAAGAAATAATTCTAAAAAAGTATGGAATCAAATAAAAATACATTTAGTTTTTTTTTAATTAAATTTCATTTTTTTAATTTTTATTCATTTTTATTTATGTGTCAATACGAATGCTCATATTTCATTTCGCTATACTTATTATTTTAAGTCAATCGCATTCTAAAGTTATACAGTAAAAACTAAAAGTATTTTCAACAAATTTCAAATTTTAAGTTCTAAGAAAAGAAAATTAAAAATATTCAAAATATCAAAATTAATTTTTTTATTTACTTCAAAACATTTAACCTTGGCAACAAACGAATACATCTGAACTGAATTTTCAAATAGTGTTTCAGTTTTAACTTTCATATTTGAAACATTTTTACTATTCCTAACTCTAACAACAATATATTTTAAGCCAGAACATTTATAAAATACCTTAGTCTATACAAGTCAATTACAAAATTTTACATAAATGATTTAATACTATTTGAGAAGGTCTGTTTCATTGGTTATACACTTTTTTTTTAAAGGTCAGAGTTTTAAAGTATATATATTGAGAATAATAGAATGAAAAGTCTAGCTAAAATATTGGTTCTTTCAACTAAATATCTAATTCATTTATCCTTATATTATAATATTATAGAAATCTAACTAGAATAATTATACTTCAAATCTCTCACCTCTATTAACCAGGTGCTAAAAGTTTTTAAGATTTGTAAGAAGTGTTATGCTGCCCAGGCATCAACTGAATACATTTTAAAGTGCTTAAACTTTAATTTGGATTAGGTGTTACTAAAACCTGATCTATTTTTATATTTTCGGAGGAATAAGGACTGATACAGTTGGCCTAGTCTTAGATGGCCCAAATAAGGGTTAGAAACAACAAAAAATACCAAATCGTGTTAAAAATAAAACAAATTCTCTCATTTATAAGTATTAAAACTTTTTTTAATTATTTTAATTAATTATCGATTTTCTAATATTTATTTTCAATATTAAATGTATGTTTATGTACTGAGTGAGTGAATATTAATGTCGCACTGTTCAGCTACATGAGGGCTTTTGGCGTTGGAACCATGATCAAGTGACGTGAACGACACCTGAGCTGGTACCCCCTCTCCTAACTACCACACCACACCAACGGGAGGACGTTTCAGCTCTCGACAGATTTAACGTACATCGCTGCCCTACACGGCATGTTTATGTACTAGAATGCAAAAGGAGAAAATGGTGAGAATGTGTATGTATATATTTTTTACTGTTAAAGACATATTTTCTTATAATAAAAAAAACATTTACGAATCGCTACTTCTAAGAAAAAATTTTAAAAAAATAAAAATTTTGAGAACCATTCGATTTTTTTTTTCTAAAAAATTACAAAAAGCTTCTTGCTTCGATGCACAAAAGGTCAAATATTAAAAAAACAGATCTACAATGATCGTAGAGGAAGAAAAAAAAGAGTAAAAAGCACGGTAAAACCGTTGCTAGAAGGACTTTCTTGACGGAAAAGCGGGTTATCCACTACTGCCATACATCTGCAATTGGATAAGAACCTATTTATATCCTTAGGAAGAACTTAAGTTTTCTCCAAAGAAAAACAAACAGAGAAGAAAAGCTGATCTTTAGAGTTTGCAAGAAAAAAAAAAGAACTGGAATAAAGAGGATCTGCTATACAGAAACGGCTTTTAAGTAGCAATATTCTGTCTGTATCCCTTTCCGATATAGCAGTTTTTAAAGACAAAAAGGGAGAAAAATGAAAGTTTCCATTGCCTTTTTAGGATTCTGAAACATCACATATCTAGGATTTTCTTCCAGGACTTGCTTTTTCTTTTCCTCTACGTTTCATATTTCGTAAAAGTTTTCACTGCCTTCAAATATTTCCACTGTAACGATCTTTCATTGCCTTTAGTATTATTCAAATCGAGGAAATGTTTTAGGATTTTGACTTCTTATATTGGTTTTCATTGGTGATCTTAGCTTGAGATGTTTCTCGGTTATCGTAAATGAAATATTTGAGATATTCATGCAGTAAAAGTCAGTTCCACATTTTATTTATGCATTTTATGCATTGTTGTTTTTCACATGATGTGAAATGCTGCATATTTTAGAATCTAAATATGTAAATACATTTTGGCTTGGCAAAATATGCTATTTTATAGCTTATGATTTAACCTTTTGGGCTTTGTCATTAAAACAAAATCCAAAACTACTGTACGTATATATATATATCAACTCAGACAAAAAAATTTGCGCACCAAGAAAAAATCGCGTTATCGTAACGAAAATTGCATAGAAGGTACATGTCGGGAAGATATGCTAATGATTAGAAATGCAGTGTGATACCGCAATACGTATAGCCTGTAGAGGGCGTTTAACGTCGTTCTCCGTGGAGTATAGAACAGGTAAACAAAGCTTGTTTGAGTAAGCTGAATCGTTTACAAAGCAAGAGTTGAGGTAGATATGTCATTACAACGTTTTCGAAGACAATATGAGCAACTGTCGCAGTATGAGAGGGGAGAGACATCGGCAAGATGGAAGCTGGGTGGTCAGCTAGGCGAGTAGCTCGTCAATTATGCCGCTCTGATTGTGTTGTGAGGAGGTGTTGGGACCATTGGAACCGAGAAATGTCATTTACTCGAAGACCAGGCTCAGGACGCCCTCACTGACCACCACATCGTAAGAAATGCACGCGTACAGCCAACTGTTTCTTCGGTGCCATCCAGGCACAGGTAGCACCGTCACTAGGGCCCCCTGTGTCTTCTCAAACCATACGAAGGCGCTTGGCTGAAGGACATTTGGGATCGTGGCGCCCATTACGTGTGTTGCCCTAGACGCCCACCCATCGACGCCTCCGTTTGGACTGGTGCTGCTCGCACGAGGAAACTGGACTGCTGCGGAATGGATCCAGGTCATCTTTAGTAAAGAATCCAGATTCAATCTAAGCAGTGTTGACAATCGGTTCGTGTGTGGAGAACCCGAGGTAAACGCCTGAATCCTGCCTTTGCTTTACAGCGACACAACCACTTCCAAAGTTCGTGTGATGGTGTGGGATGCCATTGACTTCAATACACGGTCACCCCTAATATTGATCCGGGGCAACCATGATAGCCCAGCGGTATGTCCATGACGTCCTGCAACCACATGTGTATCACTCATGCAACGGTGTCCCCAGGAGCCATTTTTCAACAAGACAATGATCGGCCGTACACGGCAAGTGTTTCACAAGATGTTTCCTCACTGTTGCTACCCTTCCTTGACCTGCCGATCCCCAGATTTGTCTTCAATCGAGCATATCTGGGATCATTTAGGAAGAAGAAGTGTGCATCCCACGAGTTTGAATGAACTAGAGGCAAGGTTACAACAAATATGGAACGAAATGTCTCAAGACATTACACAGAAACTGTATGCCTCAATGCCTGATCTTATCGCATCGTGATTCTATCTAGGGGGTTCAACAGGGTATAAAATCACCCGTTCATTTACCTTTTTTGAAATAAATTATCCTTTTTCTTAGATTTTCTTATTATTTAACTATATTAAAGTAGTCATTACGTATGTAAAATTTCGTTTCATTTTCACTACTCCTTCTTGGTGCGGTAATTTTTTTATTCATGAGCATAAAGCAGCTTAACCCTAATTCGCTGGCCAGTTCCAGTGACAGCTTTAGAAAGTATAAGATGTCTTCCTTTTAGTCCAAAGACTCTTTCTGAATCTTCAATTGTTATGTTTTTTGGAATCCAATTTCTTTTTTCTTTGGCCTTGTAAGTTATACAACTTTTTACTCTGTATTTTATTTTATTTGGCTTTAATTTTATTATACTCTACATACATATATTTTTAAAATTGTTTCTAAAGCAAAAGGAGTTTTTAATTTAAAACTACATGGTTATTACATACAAAAAATAATTTAAAAAATTTAAATGCCTTCAAAATACTTCTTTTGAACCTCACTGAGTTTAGTTTTAATATCAGCAAATAAACAAGGGCTCTTCAAAGCATATAAAAAGAAACAACTTGCTTTACATCAAACTGTGAAATAACACTACGGCTATTGACGACGAACCTCCTTATTCAGGACACAATCAAGTGACGAGGACGACACTAGAGCTCTATCACCCTCTTCTCCAAACTACCACACCACACCAACGAGAAGATTTCTTTCAAAACCCCCCTTCAAAACCCATTCAACGTGCCCAAACAAAATTTTCGCATTAAAAAAATACTTCGCATATTTGATTGTTTCTGTATGATAAAATTCTTTTTTTTTTTTTTCTATTTTTCTTATAATGTAAGTGTGTTACTTTGTAAGTTCCCCAACTTTTGTATTTCAAAGACTCAATATTGATACCTTTCGTATTTTATATTGAAGTCCAAAAATTACAAGAGAAGAAACTTAGAAAACGGTAGGAAAGTAATAGAAGTATATTATATTATTTCCAAACATTTAGAAATTAGTTGTACAAAGTAATGAGAAGGATTATTTTATGGGTACTCAGAAACTCATTATTTGACAGTAAAGCAATTTTAACTAAAATTAAATTCATTTTAGTGAAGGTTGATTTTTTTGCGGCAAAATTTTTTCTCTTAATAAAATTTTAAGGTACATGCTAGATATTAAATTAAACTTCTTTTTAAAAAAAAAAAAGTCAACGTAGCTTATGAGATTATACTCCTTTTTCTTCATTATTCAAGAGAAAATCATTTTTTTTTTTTTTTTTACAACTTTATTGTTCTTAAGCTTCTTTACCTAATTAAATAAATATCAAGTAAAAATAAAATCAATATATTGAAAAAAATAAGTATCAAATTTGTGAAAGTGTCTTATTTTGTGGAATGGCGTTAAATTCTTTTTCACTTTGTTTTTAATTATCCTCGACCCATTTAATCTAACGTGCTCATTAAAAATTTATCAACGAATTAAAGACTAAATACTTTCAGTTTAAAAATTAATTTTCATGTTTGGGGCTTTACTTTCAATTTTAAAACAATATGCATCGTGTCGTACAACGAATTTTGATCAATACAATTCACGCATCATTTCATGTGATTAAATTTCATACTACTTGGGAAAAATGGAACTAGAAATATTTGTTATACTTCTAATTAATTTACTTTCATCAACTTGTCCTTTTTAATCATTTACCTCTTAACTGTCACTGGAGTATGCATATGTCTCAATTAGCCGAGGCGATAAGTGCCTCGGCCGTATGTATACATCTTTCCGGAATATGATCATTTCCTTTCCACTGGTATCATTGAAACTATTTCAAAGATTTTGGGTAGAAAAAAATGCCCTTGACAGTGCTTGTGATGAATTTACTTATTTCAGAGAAGGATTTTGCTTATTTATGTCCCCACCCCCTTTTATACACCGCACACGGACACCTTTGTGAAAAAACGATGATCCTGGGGAGGAAATCACGTAGGTTTTAATTGGCGATTGTTATACATTGAAAATTAACTTTGGTTTAAAACATTGGTATAAAGCAGCTTTTCTCAAACTGTGGGGTGCCCCCCTCGGGGGCATGATAACCCTAAGAGGAGGGACGCGAGCATATCGAAAAGTCCAAAATATAAGATTTAAAATAGATATCAGTTTACTGAAAGGAAACAAAACAAAATGCATTCTAATATAATAAAAAATAAAATACATGTTTGCACTGATATAAGATACTTAAAAATGCATCAGTGCGGCAAAAAGTATTCATTAATTGATTTAGCAATACTAAATTAAAAGAAATTTTAGCAATTACTAGTGACTTCAATGGGCTTGTCATATACACAATATAATGCATATATTGGTAATGTGTGCAGATTATAATATTAAAGTCACATTGTAGCTTTAGCATCGAAGTACATTATTATTGCATTCAATACATAGTTGTTGCATGAGGGGGCCGACATGAAAATTATGACTCAAAATTGGGACGCAAATATGGAAAGTTTGAGAAGCACTAACATAAAGAAATATTTTGTGCTTTAACGAAGAAGAATGCTTTATCAATAAACTCTTATCTAACGCACAACAGTAATCAGACATATTTAAAAACATTCGAATTTTGATAGAAATATCTATCTTTTAAATATCACTATGTTTATCTTTATTATTTGAATTTTATATTGCATACTAATTAGGAAAACATGTACAACTATCAACTTTCTTCAAAATGAGAAAAGAAATTAGAATTTTTCTGAAAAAAAATCTTTAAAAAAATAAAATTGTTTACACAGTGAAGCAGAAATTTCGATTCAAACAAAATTTTGCTGTTCCCTATCCAAATCTTTTTAATGAATAATTCAAAGTATCCTCCTTAAATTCTTCTTTGAAACATCACACAAAAGCAAAACAAGAACAAATTCTCATTCCATCTCATGAAGCACTCCCTGACTAATAAGAATATATTGGAAACAGGAGCACAACTCCAATTGAGTAAGTCAGAAATAAAAGAAAATTGCTGCTGCATTTACTGAAAATAGTGCGTTGTCCGAAAAGCTTGATATCTTACAGCAGTTGGTAAAGAAGATTAAAAAGCTTTTTGTGTGATAGTGTTGTTTCTAATAGATTGAGTATACATTTTAAATTTCTAATGGAACCTAAAACTTTTTATCATGCAAAATAATAATTCTTATTGTAAGTACTTGACATTTTTTTTTTTTTTTTATTTAAAAGCTTAAGATGGGATATTTTTTTTTACCTTCTTATGATTTGTTTGTTTAATTAAAATCAAAAATTCTTATTCAGTACAAGTAATAAAAGAAAATTCAAAATGCCCATACATATTTGAATAGAAGAAATATGTATAACTTATAAAAAAAATCTTACAGAATTTTGATTAAAACTTTCAGAAATGCAATTTGCTTACAACTAAAGTCATATTTTTTTGTTAATCTGTTTTTATTTCAACATAAACTTTTTTTTTTGTTTCTTAATTGCTTAGAGATGTATAAATTATATTCAATTTTTTTCACCTTTTTTAATGTTTATAGGAAGTGTAAATGCATCTTAAAAGAGGAAATATTATTAAAATTGCTGAAATATTTTATAATGTCTATATATATATATATACATTAAAATATGTTATGAATTATATATAAGATACTAGTTATAATTTCAGATATAAGTAAAATTTTAAATTATTATCAAAGTTTGAGTTAGTTGATTTGAAAACATTTTTGTTTTAGTTTATCGCATCACTAAATGCCTGTATTCTTAGGTATAGCTTTATTTCTGTAATTTTTTCAATACTCGAACATAGTATATTACACATTTTTCCTTTGTCAGATACTTTTTTTAATTTAAAATTGGAATTAAAAATTCAATTTTAAAATTTACTTTGGATGTATGCTCAAATTTTGCATTTAAATATAGATTTTTTTTTTATAATTTTAATTATTCCCGTTGTTTTGTATCAATATTCATGTTAAGCCACCCATCAGTTAGTGACGCCAACTGTTATACCATAGGATCTGGGCTCGAATCCCAGATAAGGCCTAATGTGCAGTGCTTTCCCGGCATGGGAGTACTCTAAATATTCATCAAACTTCTCGTGTTGTTGGTGAAAGAAAGTGGGAGTTGGGACGCTCCTGACCACCTTCAGATTGTTTTCCCTGAAACCTTGGGTAGGAAAGAGCCAAATCGTACTATCACTTGTACGGTGCTCAAAACAGCGGCAAAAGATAGACGTAAAACTTGCCGCAGTGAATTGTATGGGCCTCGATCTGATGTTGTGGCCGATTTTTGGGGATAAAAAACAATAATCTTGAAAAAAATTTGTATATAATTTTTTTTAAAAATTTTAAGTTCCCCAGGGTGTTTCTCCCTCAAAATTGGGGTGCAACCGAGAAAAAATCGTATTTTTTAAAGAACAAGACCTTCAAACCCCTTAAAAAAAATCGTTTTTTCTTTTTCATCTTAAAAAGTAGATTTAATGCTGTTTCCCAAAATGTATAAAATGTATAGGTTTAAAGTTAATATTCGAGTAATTGGGTTTTTAAAATGTAAGCAACAGCGTCACGCCTGTTGTTTACTTACCCACGTTAACGACGCCCATTTTACAGCTGACCGAAGATGTTTTATGCAAATTGCTGTTTTATATCATTTAATCTGCTTTATTTATTTTATTCTTGTGGTTTAAGGATTATAACTACTCAACTCAATCTTGTTTATACCCAAGCTGTGTGGGGAATTTTAAGCTTTTTTGCTTTCTCGTGCTTAGTTACAAACAGGGAGTTACGAATTTCGTTTTTTGACTCAAATTTTATTTTTTTTTGTTTACATTAAATTTTGTTTTGAATTTGCGAGAATTTTTAACATTTGAAATGCCTCGAACAAAAAATTTTGGGCAAGTCAAACGTCGTTTAATTCGAAAAAACACTTCAGTAAATGTTTAAATGAACGAGTTGATGTCAGTGCATCTAAAAAAAAAAAATTGAGAAGAGGAAGTATTTTTTTAAGGACTATGAAGATAATTTTTCAGTTGAAACTCAAAGCAGGTATGTTATTGTTGACTCAAATATAAATGATATTTTCAACAATATTAAAAATGCAGATATTGTGATGATCTTTCTGCTTTGATGTTGCTGAAAAAAAAAGTAGTCGCAAAGGCCTTGTACCAGTGTGTCAGCAACTTGCAAATATTGTGGTTCTGGTCATTCTTCAATGACTTCAAATACCGTGTCAGATGGATAAAAAATAAATTTGAGGTTTGTTTAGTGCATGAGGTGCATTGAATTGGCAAAAGTACCAATATTTTGTGCACTGATGAACTTACCTCCTCCTCCAGTTAAATTTGAAAGACTGTATACCCCAATTTTTTAAAGCTTTGGGAAACTTTTTATCTCGTTCAATGGTTAACAGTTTAATGAAGCTGTCATTGAAAATGAACACAGTAAGAACAAAAAATTGCTCTTGAGGGGACCTGGCAAAAAAGAGGACACTCTTCGAAGAATGGTGTTGTCACTGCAACTTCTCTCGATAAGGAAAAGTTATTGATTTTGAGTGCCTATCAAAATATTGCTTTGAATGAAAAAATCGAACAAAACCTGTGATAATTCCGGTAAATTTAGTGCGGGAATGGAGAGTGAAGGAGCACGGATTTTCAGTCGCTCCACCAAATTACAATGTTCGGTATATTCATACCCTTGGGGGATGGGGATTCGAAAGATTCAAAAGTTCAAGAATCAAACATATACGGTGATGAATTTCCTGTTGAAAACTAGAGTGCATCGGCCACGTCCAAAAAAAAGGGTGGGAGCAAGACTGAGAGCCCCAACGAACAATTTAAAATCCACCGTGTCAGAGAACAAACCAATATCTGGGCGAGGAAGGCTGACAGATGCAGAAATTTTCCCCTACAAAAAAAATTTTGGCCCAGCCATGAAGAAATGTTGGAAAATCAGTCGCAGATATTTCCAAATCCATCTGGGGAAAATATTTCCAAAAATGTCGACAGATAAAAATCCGCAAATTTTGTGCCCTATAGGAGAAGAAAGGGGGCGGGCAATGCATTGTATCAGGGGAAAAATACACCCACAAACATTCTCCCATAAGCAGTTCTTTTAAAATTAAAAAAATTTTGAAAACGAAAAGAAATGTTTTTAAAATGCTTGCATGGAAACTCAGAACCCCCAAAGAAAGTTTAATAACTGTGTGTGGAATCGTGTGCCGAAAAAACATTTGTGAGCAAAAAAACTTTTGCAAATGGGTGTTATGGATGCAGTTACATGCTTCAATGAAGGTGCATACCAAGGACAAATATTAAAAAACATTAAAAAACAATCCCGGCATCAACATTGTGAAGGCCTTCGCAAAATTGACTACGTCAGAATTTGTGAAGCTGGATCTGTTCTAAGAGTTTTCCAAAGAAGCCAAAACAATAAAAAAAAGGGAAATTAAAAGGAAGCAGGATGCTTTAGAACAGTCAATGCAAGATGAGCAGTGTGGGAATTTTTTAAAAAACAAATCAGGGAAGTGCATCTTTTATTTAGTTTTTCAATTTTCTCAAATGTGTTTTTTTAGTTTTTGGTACATGTGTAGAAAAAAATATTTTTATATTTTAATGAAACTTGGTATGAGCTTTTGTGTCATGATAATGTATTTAATGCTACTAATTTTATTTTGAAATGTTAATATTTTTTTCTTTAATTGCTCAATTTCTAAAAAAAATGCCATTTTTTTAAAAATTTCGTCAAAATTCTTTTTTTAAAAATTCTGTGCAAGGAAATATAAAAAAAAACTATTACATTTAAATAAAGGCAAACTTTATAACTAAAACAGCATTTTTTTTTGGGGTTATATGTTATAAAAAAAAAAGATACATGTACCTAAAGAGCACCATGTACCGAAAACTTTTTGGGTGTACTTTTCGAATCCTTTTATTTTTAAAATATTTTATATATTTAATAATTTTTTTGTTGTAGTATATTAAGAAAAATATATAGTTTTATGCCAAAATTTTTTTTTTTATGGATCTTTCTGTTTTTGAAAATAATGTTCTTTCGAAAAGCCAAATTTTGCTCATTTTATGTCATCGAGAATGTCCCGGTTCCTTTAAACTGTACGATGCTCAACGCTAAAGCTAACGACAGACGTAAAAAATTTAGCTTTTTGCCGCGATGAATTTCTTGGGCCTTGATCTAATGTTACTGCCGATCAGGTGGTATAAGTAACAACAACAAATGTTAAGGTTTAAGTACAACCCCTAATATTATTAATTATTAAACCTTATTTTATAACCATTTGAGCTTAAATTTCGTTATTTTTAAAAAGTGTTTGTTTCATTTAAATTTTGTCAAAATGGAAGGAACATCAAAAGTAAAATGTGGACCTATACATGAATAAACAAATGTAATATTTTAAGTATCTAAAAAAAAATAACTGCAATTTTTTTTTCCAAATCAATAATAAATAAGCATCTAATATTTAAAGAAAAAACTATTTTAAATACACTTTATTAAAAACATTTGAATTAAAAATTCTCATCTAATGATAAAATTCTCAAATGTTCAGTTTTTGTTAAAATGCTTTGAAGAATAAACATTGCATTTTTAAAAAAAAAAATAAACTGAATCGTAGTTAAAATTTCGAGAGGAATTTGTTGGTATTATTTTATTTGATGTTCCAATTTTATCTTGAAAAACAAACTGTAATTACGTTTACTTATTGAATTTCGTTCTTTTTTAACATTTTGAATAACTATTCTGAGAATTTTAAAGGCACTTTAGTTTTAACTCTAAATAATCTTTTCAGAATTATACTTCGATGCATTTAGAAAGAATAAAGTATTTTATCGTTAATTCTTTGAAAAAAGTATGTAATTAAGAATTTTTATGTTTTAAAATTCCAGAAAACTTAACATTTTGTTTATATTCTGAAAACAAGTTTCTATTCCATTAGTTTATTTAGATGGTTTCTGAAAAAAAAAATATTCTTTTCAGCAGCCGTCTTTTGAATTAAATTAACATATATTTCCTTAAAAAGTCGTTCTCCTTAGTATTCAAAACAACAGATTTCAAAACATATTCACTGAAATTAACAAATGTTTTTAATTCTACTTTCTTTTGCAAGCCAAAAGTGTGTGAACAGATCAATCCTCCAGTTTACCAGAAAAAGTTTATATTTTTAATTAATATATTTAATGATTTTCTTCTCTTAGTTTCTTTTATGCTGTTTAACCTTTTATAATCTTAAACATACCAATTCCCATAAGATTTGAATGTTAATATTTTATTTCTTAAAACCCTTCACTTTTTTAAAAAAATAATGCCATGTTTTAAATAAATGTTAACAACTAGATAAATGAAGAAATTAAATATGTATATATATATATATATATCCACCATTTTTCATGTCAATAAAAACACTACCCATATTCATCGGGGTTTTTTCAGAATTGAAACAATTTTCCGTGTGATTAATTGAAAAACACTTAAATTGATATGAAAATTTTTAAGATGGAAACATATTCGAACTATTGAACATGAAGAAATGTATTCTTATTCCTAGTATCATTTGAAGATTTGCTTTATAAGAAGCTAAAGATTAAAAAGTAAGAATGCTAAAATAATTCCAAAAAATTTGAATCTTGGATTATACAATAATTGCTCTTTTGCCGAAACTATGGAACGACACACACACATTTAAGAAAGACAGCTCTTCCTGGAACACATTTAGTATGATTTGCTATCATAAAATTAGTTTCAATTGAAATATTAATAAAATAGGAAAATTATATAATTAAAAATTGTACAACTATATTTCATTGAAATATTGAATATAGGGATCATAGATTACAAAGTTTAATAATACTTAATTTCCCATTTAAGTTGATATATCTCTTTTAGCTCCAAAATTCAAACTTGATATTTTAAGAGTTTGTATCCTTTCTTTATGTATATATATTTATATATAAAAATCTTCTGTACGTGTGTATGCGACTAAACTCCTCTTAAATGGCTGGATCAATTTTGATGACATTTTTTGTGTGGGTTCAAGTGTATTCGAGAATGGCTTAGATTCACAATTCGGTCCGATATTGCAAGTAGTTAAAAAATATTAATTAAAAACATTCAACTTTAATATTCACCTGCATTGTTGTAACACCGTTATTGTTATAAAAATGACGTAGGTTAGCGTCGAAAATCGATTTTCAGCCAAACCGGGTCTTCATCGTTACAAAAATGCAGACGAATCATGCTTTTTAGCGTTTTTAATTAATATCTTTTTCAAATAACTTTATATATATAGTTCTTCTGAAGTGTGTATATGACTGAACTCCTCCTAAACGGCTGGACCGATTTGGATGATATTTTTAGTATAGGATCAAGGGGATTCGAGAATGATTTAGATTGACAATTCGATCCGATATCGGAATTAATTAAAAATATGTAAGGGCGCTCGATTGTTCATAAAAAAAATCGTGGGCAATTTTCTTGAAACCAATATTTTGAGCGGCAAACTTCAAGGTGAAGTTGTAATTATGCCACAGAGCCCTATGATTCTTTCAGAATCACCTGGCAATTCAAATGTTTGCAATTTCCAATTCGCTTGGCATTTGCAATGAACATTAATAGGTCACAATGACAATTTGTGCCTTCTATTTAAGAAACCCTTGCTTTTCGCACGGCCAATTATATGTTGCATGTCCGAGGTTTGGCAAACCATCGCATTTGTTTGTTTATACCTCTCAAGGATTAACCAAAAACATTGTACATTCAATGGCATTTAGATATATTTATTTTTATGCATTAAAAAAATATACCTGTTATGAAAATATCTCGAATTTTATTTTTTTCACCCTTTAATCAAAACAAGTTTAAGTTTCTATTCAGAATAGCTTTTGTATTCAACTTAGTTCGTAGTAAATACATACTCACATGCAATCGATAGGTTGAATTGTGGTAACTGTACATGGGATGATGTCACACAGGTATTGTAATAGCTTTCTTTACAAAAAATTTCATCAAAACGGTCCCCGGTTTGTTACAGCTGATTCAAAAATGTTTGTAACTTTCGGATTTAAGATGTGTATACAGGGCAACGTCTGTCGGGACAGCTAGTATATATATAATATCTTAATTTAATACAGACAAATAATAACAACAATGAAGCAAATTTTCTTGACATACATGTCAAATTATATGAAAATGTAATAGTTTCTAATATTTATGATAAAAGAGAAGAATTTAATTTCAATATTATAAAAGTTCCTCATTGGGAGAGTAATGTACATGTTTCTATATTCAGAAATATTGTTATTAATTATATACAACGTAATAAATTTCTTGTGTCAAAAATCAGACATTATAAATAACTGTACACATTTTACTAAATATTGCTTAAATCAGAAATACCCACTTTATTTTATTAATAGTTATATAAATAAAGCTATTCAAAATAGTTAGAATTAAAATTATGAGATTGATAAAAGCTTATTACTATAAACAAATATTTTGATATAGTTATCTCCATAGTCTAATATTAGATTAGAAATTACTTACTATTATTTTATTCATATTTACTCTGGTGTTATTATAGTTATGCTATAATATGCAACTATTTTTAATTTTTATTTCCATTTGTAATCTTTTGTTAAGTGCTACATTTCAGCCACTCTTTTGATTTAAATCTGTATTAGGGTATAGAATCTGGCAACAAATTGAATGTTTCCTTCTCAGATTTAGCGCGGCTTTGCATTTGTAAGTGCAATTTTTAGGTAAGTTACCTCTATCTTGTAATGGATTTATGACATTTCTATCCATTATTTCCTATTGGTTTTTTGCTCAGTGTTATTTACAAATAAAGGGGGAAGGTTGGCTGGCCAAAAACATGTTCAACCCCACTTTTATATAAATTAATTTTTATATACTAACTGTCCTAAGTCAGTATTGTTCATGGCACTGCAGCATCCATTTTATATTTATTATCTCGATTACTCTTTGTCCTTCATTGTGTGATTTTCCTGCTGTCTATGTGTTTGTCGAGTTTATTGTTTGGATTTTCTTGTTAGTAGAGAATTGACCTATATATATATATATATATATAATATATATATATATATATATATATATATATATATATATATATATATATATATATATATATATATATATATATATAATTTTTGGTATTGCGTTTTAGAATTATAAAATTAATTCAGAATCATATGTTTTTAAATACCATAAAATCCGGCGTATAACGGCAACTTTTAACATAAAAAATAAGAACGAATTTTACGGTGCGTGTTTTACACCGGGTATAAAAATTATAGCTTTAAAAATAAAAAATAAATGATGAGCATAGAAGAAAATGAAACTTCTGCTTAGATCAAAATACTGTTTTTTAAAAGAAATGACATACCTTGTAAACTTAACGTAATGTAATTCTAGAAGTATACTACTTTTTTTCTAAAGCTAGGAATAGTACCTCAAATAAATGACTTAAAAATATAAGAGCATTGCGTTTGTACATTTTAGGTTTCTTTGTAAAAAAGGGAGTGCACGTTATACGGCGAATATAAGGAAAAATTAAAAAATTCAGCTGGAAAGTATGGGTGTGAGTTATACGCCAGATTTTACGGTAATTAATATTTTCGATATATATACACTAAACATTAGATATTACTAAAAATTTACTGTAAAGCATAGGTGTCTAAACTATGACCATTTGAGGGCCATATTGCAAAAGAAAAATTTTCTGGGCCATACATGCAATATTTTTTCAACAAATTGAAATAAATTTAACTCAATGTAGTCATTAAAATAAATTAACTTTTATTATAATTTTTAATATTTTAATTAGATATGTACAGATGTATAAGTTTAGTTTAATTTAGTTTGGATTTGATAAAGATGAAAAAATTTTAATTAATGAGATGGATGAATTTGTGCTTTTGTTAAACAAGCAAATTGATATCGGATACAATGAACGAGATTGAAATTCTTAATAAATTTTCAAGATGTTTGTCAGTGCTCTTTATCCCATTTTTGTTTTTTGTATGCTTCATTCTTGAAAATATTTGTTCACAAATATAGGTACTGCCAAAAGTTGAAGATATTAATAAAGCTTTATTGTGAAAAAAAATTAGGGTATTAATCGTTGGGTAGGTAATCTTTATAAAACTCCAGTAAAGAAAAAATTAACAAATTTTTCTTTCAGTTAAATGCCACTTTACAGTTCAATTCATTCCATTTGAAGATTTGAAGGAATTTATTTTTTTGCTTATTTCTGAAGAAAATGGGGTGGAAATTATGGTGAAATACAGTTCAATTTTTCGATAATCTTAAAATCTACTTGCAAACTCTTGAATTAAATTAAAAATTAATGCAGCAATGCTGCGTATTTTGTGCAACTCACAGGTTTTTGTGCAGCCTATGTACCGAAATGTGTAAAATCATTTACTTTTATTAGATTATGCTAAACTGTCAACTTTCTTTCAAACATTGTTATTGTTTGGAAAATATTAATAAATTGATTTTTTCTTGAAGTCTCAAATTTAAATCATTCAAATGTTATATTAAGTATACTAAGAAAGATAAATCTAAAGCCTAATCTTCGTCTTCGAACTCAGTCACGGGTTTCCCTTTTGTTTCCATACATATTTTTATTTCAGATCTCAAATCGTAAAATCTTTTGATCATTCTCCTCTTACTGTGCCATCTGACTTCTGTATAATAAATAACATCTGCAAATTCAGCGCTCATTACCTTAAGAAATTCTTGAAATTGTCTATGATATTACGACCTATTGCTCTTATAAATTTAATGGATTTTATAACAACGCTTAATAGACTTTGCATTTTTAAAATTTTTCCACATAGGGCCTGATGTACAATACAATAATAAGATGTACTATTCGAATTCAGTCACAGGCATGATCTCATATAGGCATAAGTTCTCATGGCATGCTAAAATATTTTTACTTACATTTTTATTTCAAAATAAATATCACTGAATCGATTATATATGAAAAATATTGCAAGCATTATATTTTAATAAAAATATGCAAATTTTAATGTTCTCATAATTTGCTTTTGGGCCGCACTTTAAAGGCTTTTGGGCCACTCTTTTGACAAGCATGCTGTAAAGCTATCTTATTTGATCTTTTTACAAAAAAAAGGACAAAGACTCTTAACAAATCATCCAGGCATTATATAGGCATTGATTCTTTTATATGATCACTAGTAGAATACAAAATTTATGACTATTCATCAAAACATATTTTTTATCTAATTCTGAATATTTTCAAACATGCTGAATGTATAAATTATCCCGCAGTACTTTCATCATGCACTAAGACATTCATGACTCAACGAAAAGGACAGGAAAAATAATTATACCTTTTACGTCATTCTTTTCGAATGTTTCCTTTAAATTTTCATTTTTAAATGTTCTTAGAGCAACTTAAATTTAAAATTAGATTTTGTGAGGGAACTCATAATTGAAATTTATTCTCGAAGTATTTTAATTGACTTTAAAAAAATGTTTTATATAGTACACATAAAAGCAATACTGAAAAATTCCTAAATATTAATTCAGAATTAGTGAATATTTTCCTTTTCATTACATTTTGCTATGCATTTTAGATACTGGGCATAGTTTCCTTTGCGTAGAATATTTGCAAAAGTCATCGAGAAAATACAAACAAGCATACTCGAAGCCTTGTATATACACAAACATTTTTGGATCCTCCAATTTCTTGATAAAAATGATACTATACATCTAATTTTTTTACGATAAATAATATTTTTAGCATTTCATAATGCTTTTATTTATTACATAATTATAAAAAATTGTGTGTGTGTGTGTTCTCAGCATACAACAGTTTGAATGTCGTAGAAATGTTGGCATTATATGATATGTCCGATAGATCGCACAGTTCGTGATATCTGGATAATTTCATTTCATGTCGAATCAAACAGAAGCTGGAATGAGCTCGAAGTCCAACCACACACACACATTGCACATTACTACTGCGGAATTTGGGATCGCTCTCACAGCATCACTTTAAGTCAGTGCTTCTCAAAGTTTCAATATTGCGACCCAATATTCAATCATGATTTTCATATCCCCCCTCCATACAATAACAATGTAGTGAATTCAATAATACTATAATTCGACGCTAAAACTACGGTACTACCTTAACCTTTTAAGTGCCACAGGCGTTTATAAACGTCTAGCTCACTCAAAGCGTTAATTTCCCGGACGTATATATACGTCTTTCCGAAGTACGATCTTTTCTCTGCGCTGCCATCCATAAAATTATTCCGAAGGCTTTGGAGTGCAATAAAAGGATCTTCACAATGTTTAAGAAGAATTTACTTATTTCAGAATATTTGTGCCCCCCCCCCTTCAGTACATCATATAAATGCGCCTACGAGGTAAATGGTTGGCATTGGCAAGAGAATGATGTTACTTTTAATCGGCAGTTAAGGGACCAATTATAAACCTTACAAATTACAAATACAAGTGTTAATTTTTGTATATAATTTTTTATGTATGACAATCCTATGGGGTCACTGGTAATTATTAAACTTGTTCTTAACTTAGTATTGTTAAATTAATTATAAAATACATTATGTAGCACTGATACATTTATAAGTATAATATATCAGTGTAAATGTGTATTTTAACTGTTATTATGTCAGAATGTATTTTGTTTGTTTACTTTCAGTAAATTAATAATTTTTTTAAAATAATTTTTTGATTTTGACTTTTTAATATGCTTACGCCCCCCTCGTAGAGTAGTCACGCCCCCAAGGGGAGCACGTCACACAGTTTGAGAAACACTGCTTTAAGTGTTTGAAACAACATTGAAGAAAAGGATCAGCCTTTCGACGGTTTAATAGTAGTCACAAATTCATGAACACAACTGGTACATATTTTCAGGCAAGAAAGTAGAGCACAGAAAGGAGAAGGCATTTGTGGTATAGTAATGGACTTCCGATATCACATTTTTCAGTGGCTAGAAGATTGCAAAATGTAGGTCTAAATACACAAGAGAATGAGGATGGCAATTACTTGTATTATGTGCTTGCTAGAAATTCTATTTTACGTGGTGCAGGAAATACAACAAATAGGCAGAGGAAAAATAAGTTCGAATACTCCTAAAGAATGAGGGCAGATTTAGTTTGATAACTGGGCATTTTAGCTAGATGAGGAGAATTAACATTAATTCACAACATGTCAATGTGTGATCTTCATGAATCAATACTATCATGTTACTCCATTTCCGTGGGGAAACAGAGAATTAAGCAGTAATATTGGATTCCATGTATTTAATACACTATAATTTAGAGAGCTATATACTGCGAAGGAATTATTCGAAGGAGACGAAAAGCATTAGAAGTTATATACATGTACTAAAAAGTATCATAGGAATTTATTATTGTTATTCATAGAGAGAGAGATAATAAATATACACACACACAACGACAGAAACAAAAAAATTACAATAATGTGTTGGTCCAACTCTAGATCTGATGTAAGCTTTTATCCGGCTAGGCACTGAATCAAAGAACTGGCTGGATATCCTACAACGATACTGCCTACCATAAGTGTTCCAACTAAGGAAATACATTGCAGTGATTCAGGGATAATCACAGCTGCATGTTCATTAGAAAACAAAAATGATTTTTGTTGGGAGATCCAGAGATCGTATCAAGCATGGAAGCGTTACATATGTCTGAGCCGTTTATCTAGCAGTAGAACGGCTTATCAGATTTGGTCGAGTATTATCTTTCTCTATTACAGAAGAATCCAGGTTAATTTCTTCTGGTGCCATTATAAACGTGTCTGTACGTGTGTCACGTGAGGTGTTGGTCTTCTCCGTTCATTGAGTCTCATACCTACGTTTACTCTAATCTTTGATCCCCAAGTTTTATGACAGATCGTTCACCAGAATTCACCTAGGAATAGTGGAGCTAATTAGATGATCAATCAGTCCTCGCGTTGTGACTGGCTCACGCGTCTTTTCATTAACATGTCATTTGGGTTCATTTGGGGCCAGGATTAATGGCAACTCTTTTCTAACCAAAACCCAAGAAGTGAAACTTGAATATAATATGCAAATTAGATAACTTTTAAATATCAGAAGTTTCAGTAAGTGAGATGGCAATTTGGGGAATTTTATGATAGAGAGTGATACGATTGTGAAGTGACAGCTAACAGAGGTTATCCCGAAGATAGAACCATTAGGTCAAGGTGCATACCATTGCACTCGAGTAAAGACGCATCTACCTTATGATTAAGATCGGCGATCGGATCAAGGTAGGATTGACTATTTAATATTAGGACTTGTGATATTATTGGAATTGAGATTTGGCGGGTTAGATATTGATAGTGGTCCGAGTTATGTTATTTCGGTATTATTTATATAGTGTGTTTTGTCATCTGAGATTCTCTCACATATAATATTATCATGTAATCTGTTAAACGTTTAAATTTAAGTTCTTAATAAAGCCATATTAAGAACACGAATACGTCTAGTTCTTTTGTTAGTCCTACACTTAGCTCACGCAGATAATCAAGGAGGAGGGCAACCTAGGGGCAATTTCACAGCGTTCTGTCGTCATTTTCCGCTTATTACTACCAGGCATTGCATAGCCGTAATTCATTTCACTTACTTCTGCTAAACATCCTGCAATGGTAGAATCATTGGTCCTGTATATGAAACGATCCTACGACCACCGCACTTCATTTAGATCAGTTCCCATTTAATCTCAAATAGTGACATCTACACACATTGTGCAAATCCGTCTGCAATTCATTGGTTCATTCCAAGCCAATCGTTAGAACTACATTCGCTTCGTAGTTATACCTTAGGAGAAGAATGTGGTTCGTGGGTAGCCTAGTGGTTCGAGCATCGTACTGCAGACCGGAAGGCCTGGGTTGGATGCCCGATGTCACGAAATACTCTCCGAGTGCACACGGATACTTAAATCAGTGAGTCCGAAAGTCTTTTGGGTGGTCGCAGCAGAGACCACAAATGCAGGGGGCTGGAGAATATTTCTCTCTTCTCCAGTTCCATGTCTCAATTGTGGAAGTGGAGAAGGTGGTATCACCATCTATCGTAAAGAAGTACAAACTGTCTCACAGGCTCTGGCAAGCTTTCATTCCTTCCCTACAGGAGGAACACAATAAGAATGTCATCTTTCTTATACAGCATCCAGATGTTTCATTGTAATGCTTTGAAACTCGAGCTAATGAGTCATTAGACTAAAAAAATTAATCATTTGCGCATTTTAGCGTAATGCATGATGATGTGAATATACATTTTCTTCTCATCTGAATAGTTCTTTTGTTCGCCATTTTTGCTACAGCAATATATATAAATAGTGATATAATATCAAAAAGTTACATTTTGAAGAAACGTGGAATTTTTTAACTAGTATTTTTTTCAAGCGATTATCGTCTAAGTTTGCATCTCTATTATATATTATTTAGCTCAATGTAAGAAATTACAGCATGAGTCTCAATTAAACTAGTAAAGACAAAATAGCAGAAAATTTGAAATGGTAAAAATCAAAGGGAATAGGGTGAAAGAAAGGCTAAATGAGGGAATTTAGTATATATCTACAGGAAAGAGGAGAACTTACCGATTGTCAAATATCGAACTGTGCACAAAATACTATCGATCTCTTCTAAAAATGCCCCAAGTTCTTATGAAAAAGAAATAAAATATAAGATAAAATATGTTTAAAAGAAAGCATAGGGGAAAAATTTCGCAAAAAAATGTTAAAAGCGAATATTTCGATGAGTAGCATTTTGACTGTGTTCTTTTTTTGGCAGTATTGACAATATATCTGTTTTTAAAGATGAAAGAGAAAAAGATAGGAAAGTCTTCTTTGCCTTTTTAGTATCCTGAAACACCAGATATCGAGGATTTTCTTTCAGACTTTTGGTTTCTTTTTTTTTCTTCTTCTTTTTTGTTTCACATTTTCTCCTCGTTTAGCTTCAAATTCTTCCACTGTCACGAATTTTTATTACCCCTAGGATAGTTTGAAGCACTAGAGATGTTTTGCGGTTGGTGCATACATGATGTTTGAAATATATGGTTATAGCTTGAAGTGTTTTGTAAAACGCAAATGAAATATTTCGGGTATTCATTTTTTTAACCAGGCGATATAATATTTATCTTCTTCAATTTAAGCAATTTCCTTTTACAGAATTTAAATGATGAACATTCAGGGACCACATAAAGCCGAAAAAGGGCCTTTTGGGGTTTGTGGAAATATTTATTTCTAGATAGCTTAACTTTTTATGAATATTTCTACGTTTTTCTTATTTATTATAAATTTATGTATATTTATTTGTTGTAGATAATTTTAATATTTATGCATAATATCTGAAACAATTCCTTGAAAAAAAGCACAAAAACACATTAGTGACTAGATGTAAAAGAAGATTGATTATTCAGATAAACACATTAATAGTGATTTAGAAATAGTTTAGTTCATTATATATCAATAAGAGCTCTATCTCAGTTTAACTACTTTTAACATTTTTTTTTTGCAACGTTGATTTTAATGAAAATGTATTTAACACAGGTTAATTTTAATTACTTAATAAAATTATATTTTAAATATTCTAAATTTTACTTGTGTGGTTATAGTCAATTAACATATTAAAAAAAAGGTGAAATGATTAAAATAGCAAACATCTGTATAAATATAACTATTCCAAATAATGTTTTAGCCTCACTCTACAGAAAAACATTAAATTCCTGACCGCATTAATACATTTGATTAATTAAGTATTTTTAAAAAAAAAACAAATAATGACAATTCTTTTGATGATTTGATAGTCATATATATATATGACATGATTTGAAGTCAGAAACAGACTTAGTTTTTAAAAAGGAACTTTATTTGATGAAAGTTAGACATATTCTGACACTAAGAGGCAGAGAGAAAAAAGAACGCCAAAGTGAAGTTTAAGTGTTTTACCACTTAAACCTAGATGCGAGAAGTACCTCTGATTTTATGAGTATACTTGAAAGTTAATTCTGAGATATATGGCTATTAAAAATAATTATCTGGAATTAGACATGTTTATTGGCTAGGCCATTTGTTCCGAATAAATAAATGGGTAATTAGTTTGATACTTGAAGAGGTAAGGAAAAAATATAAAAGTTAAGTGCTAGATAGGGAATTTAATTTTTAATCTAATTTAATTATCCTTACATATATATATATATAAATTGCAGGACACTCCGTATACGTTCAATATTGTTCATAACTGGAAATTTATGTTAACAGTGGAAGTATATATATATATATAGTTAAAGCAATAAAAGTGCCCCCAGTGTCATTCAGTAACAAGTCTCAACATATAAAGGGTCACCTTATTCAAATTTGTCGGGATTCACATTGAATATGAATAAGTATTGATGATCGGTATGATGCTTATATAAATACATACTTGTTACCTGTAACAGTCGACTCTAGACATAATAGAAGTCCCATATTCCGTAAACTTAAAAATCTCTATATGATTACAAAGCTACACCAAATTGAGCAATTTCCGATTGACATGTTTCATCATTATCATATGCATTAATCCACGCGCTACTTGAGACAAAACATTATAAATTACATAAGACATTGTGCATTGCAATCAAGATCGCAGCAAGAATGACCCCTTGGTTTTGAAAGCCCACATCAATGATGGTCAAGGAATGAGATAACTTTAGGTTACTTGTCAAACCCGCGCGCGTAGCACTCAAGTTCACCACAATTTTAGGAAGTGTCACTCTTAAGGTTTCCGACTACGTTCGGAGCCGTGATTTTAAAAAAGAGCATAAATGGATAACTTTCATGATATTCCGTGTCATTTAGAGTAGAATACATGTATAAAATTGTTTTAAGGACATTATGACAAAAAAAAAATTAAATACAATATTTTTGCAAAAAATTAACTTAAAATAACCTTTTATTCATAACGTTCTCTTTTTATTAAAATTGCTTCTATAATAATAATACTTTGTGTGTGTGTGTGTTTATATAAAGTAAAGACTTCTCCAGAGAGTCTGAACTAGGAGTTTTAAAAAATTCACATTATTTTCAGAGTTACCATCAATTGAATTAACTATTGGCGTTTTTTTCTTAAAATTTCTCCCCTCTGTTGTAGTAAAATATGGATAAATCCACTTCTAAGTTATATATTTCAAAAATTCTAGTTCAGCCTCTGTACAGAGGTCTGAGCTATATACAGGAAAAAAATATTGTTATAATAAAGCATTTTCAAAAGGAGAATGTTTTGAAAATGGGTCATTCTATGTTTTGTCGAAATATTCTACTTAAATTTTTTTTATTGTAATACTATTCTTAAAACAATTTTATATACGTTTTCTAGTCTAAGTGACGCTAAATATCATAAATATTATCCATTTATACACTTTTTCAAAAGCACGGTTCCGAACGTAGTCGGATACCTTAAGGAATCTATTCAGTCATCGGTAGACCCGCTTGTTCAGGTTCTTTTCTTGGAAGTATAAATGTCAAAGATCCAAAGTTTCATCGGATACTTGATATTCGTACTCTTAAAAATCAAATTTCTTTACTATCTTGGAGATGTTGTGTCTCACCTTTCATGCGCTGTCTAGTCTATAACGTCACATTCAGAGTCATTTTTATCATAATGACCAACCATTGTAGTATCATGAATATATCTATATATATATATAACAAATATTCCAGACAACTGCTATCTTACAGTATTATAACTCGCTATCAAATCACCTATTCATGTTACGCTTATTAGTTGCACTCATCCATTAGTTGCTTACGCACGCTTTAATGTGTAAGTGTGTGAAGAGGGGTGTGCATATATAGTCAAAGCAATCTTCTTAAAAATGCTTAAGTTAAATATTTTCTATGTAATACTTTCATTGCTAATTATAAGTAACATTTATTTTGGATGAAAATATTTTGGTGCTGAAAAGCAAATTTAACAGGATAATACTTCAATTATAATTTTTCTACTCTTTTCATTCATAAAAATTTATGTATATTTCTGAGTATTGAAATTTATGTCATGCTTTATTTCCATATACTGTACTTCTAAAACATGTCCATGAGGTTGAACTTTTAAATTTTACTCAAAAAATTTTTAAAGTACACGATTTAAATTAAATCTAAAGGTTAATTATAATTTTAGCATAAATAATATACTTTTGTTACTCTGTTTCCTTAAGTAAGCTTATGAATATTTACTCACTGATATTTTAACTAATAATACCACTAGACTAACATCGTTTACTAACTATACAATATCCATATATCCGGTTATATCCTTTAAATAAGTTTATAAATTAAGGGCTATTCTGTGTTTACAACATCCCTCCTCTAATTCAGTATAGAATACTGACCATACATAGCATTAATTTCGAATTTGTCAGTGATCTGTTTAAATTCGAATTGCTTAAACATAAATTTGAAACGTATTTATTTGTTCTTATAGTATTAAGAAAGACACGTGTTGAATTACAGGAATCCAAATGAGCCAAGAAACTTCTATTTTGCCACAAGAGTTATCACTAAACTAATTAAGGTATCTCTTAACGAAGGATCAAAGGGATTATATGTCCTTGAAAATTCCTACGATTGCTACCCGTGAGGTACGGTAATTGAATGCGTAGCCTAAGAAGCAAACTTTCCCTTTCCCCAATCTGATTAGTCGAGCAGCGAACCGAATATTCTCCCAATAAAAGTGCAGGATATATTTGCAGAAGGTGTGTATTACAACGTAAGTTCTACATGTGTTACATATTTCCTTTTTGTTTTCCATACATTTAATGAAGTAATAGAAATGATAGACAACATGATAGTTTATAAACAAATTATGTGCAAACAATAGTTGAATTCTGTATATTGTTAAATTTAAATTCTAAACACAGACACACAGAAAATTGTATACAAAAAATCACTAAACCTCATTGACATGCATCAGTTTAGTAAGAACAAATCAGAAATGTGAAAATGATTGGCAAATACAATGTTTTATATTGCAGTTTTAAATTTATTTGCTTCTAGATAAATACTAAATTTTAAATCACTAGATTCCAAATGAAATATATTTAACAATATATTATAAGCTGTTATTTCTTTTTATTTATTTCAATCGCTTGATTAGAAATTCATTTAAATTTTCTTCCTTTTTTTTACATAATAAAAACATAATAAATATTTAAATGCATTTCATCAAATTACTAATTATCTTATTAATAAAAACAATACTGGAAAAATACCAGTATTCAATGCATTATCATTCAAACCCATTAATTTATTCTGACCCAGTTATGCCAATGAGAGTATTTGAACTAAAATTGCTACGTTAATAAGCTACATTAAAATTTCCACTTATCAACTGAAATCTCTTTTTACTATTCTGTTTTATTTTAATCCTTGCATACATGGGGTGCAGTAAAAATATGTAAAGTTATTTTTGCCTGGCGTCTACTGCAAAACAGCATGCCAGTTAAAATAACGTATTTGGTGTCGTATGGTAGGAACTGATTCAAAGTAATCAAATCGACACAAAAGTTATAAGTAAAAGAATTTTAAACATGAAAGATGTGATACACTTAGTCATTTATTTACCATTACGTTATAATTTTCACAAGGGAAAAAGGTGTTGCAAAAATATTCCAGACACCTTATTCTCTTCTAGAAGAAGCAATAGCATCAAAAGTATTAGTGAATTTGTGGTTTCGACGTTTCCAAAATGGTGTTTTATATGTTACGGGACCGAGAACTTATGTCGTATCACTGATGGGTAAGCATGAGGACTTTTAAGTAGTGCTCGATGAAGAAAAATATCAACAGCCCCAAAACCTTGCTGAACAATTAGGAATATTACAAAAATTATTTTTAATTGTTTGCAAATAATAGGAGTTCTTGGCAAGGAAGACTATGGATGTCATATGCTTTGAGCCAGAAAAGTAAGGATGAGCCTGTCTTGAAGGGCAGAAATCTACTAAACAAGCAGTATAGAAATTTTTTCTTGTAAAAAATTGTAAGCGAAGTTGAAAAATGGATGTGTTATGACAATCCAAAAAGCTAAAACACCCGGCTTATAGTAGCAACATAGCCTCTTCAGACTATCAATTTCTTTTTCGGTCTATAAACAATGCCTTGTCAACTGTACACTTTCGGACAATTGACGAAGAACGAAAATGGGTTCACGAATCCATCGCATCAAAAGACAAATCGTTTTATATTGTTGTCATTCTTCAACTACCCGATTGGTAGTGATAGGTGTAAAATAATGATAGGAATCGATGTTCGATGAATGAAGAAGTCTTATTCTCAACTCTGAATTACGTATTCATTTCTCTGAAATAGTACATGATAATCAAATATTATTTACTTGTATACTTAAAACTATATAAAATATTTGTACACATATTTTTAGAAATTTTCATTTAGATATATTGTGAAAGGAGAAATCCTATTTTAATAAAGATCTTTATATATTAAAATTTCATAATTTTTTGAAAATTATATTTGATAATTAATTTTACCGTATTAGTTTCTTAATGTCTACGTTTTTTCATACTGAAAAATCGAATATACGAAAAAAAAAAACAGAATTTGCAATAATTTTTTAAAAGTTCAATAACTATATGTTTAATTTAATTAATGTTTTGAAATTTTAGAATTCTATCATCCTTTCAAAACTTAACTTTAAATTCAGAAAACCATTAAAAAGATTTTTTACATCTATCAAAATTTTTTTTATTTAATTTAGGTATACAAATCTACAACAAAACACATCTTCATATTTTGTTTATAGTCCCTTAAAGTAACTTTTTAAAAATATTACTCACATATGCTTATTTTATCTGATACTAAAGAGCATTTGATTTTTAAGCATTTGATCAGACTAATTGAGCTATTATTCTCATAATAATTATTTCATTTATTTAGATATAAGTTGTATAAGTCAAAATATGTGTCGTTAATATTCAATTATGAAAGATTTTAACGAAAGTCATTTTTTGAAAAATGAAATAAAGCATTGATATATCTGTATATATGTCAAATATTTTATTATTATATTAAAATTATAGTAAGTATTTATATAATAATATTTGGCAAACATTTCATTAGATCATAAGACTTTTTTGCTCAGATCTCTTGAATATAGTTACAATAAAAGCATGTATCATAAAGTCAAATAAATTCTTCAAGCATTAAAAATTTCTAAGACAAATTTTTTTTTTTTTTTTGTAAAGGCAAAATAATGAATGATTAAATCCTGCATTTAAATGAAAAACAGTAGTTCACCTATATATGCTATAAAAATAAAGGAAAATAATATTTTCCTTTATTTTTTTGTATAAATAATGATATCTGTCAGCCAAGAAAAAAAAGTATTTTCCAGGCATACATTATCAGAAACTGCAACAAAAATGTCTTTTTTTTTTTGTTTTTTGTTTGTTTTGACATCGTATTTGTTTAAAAATTTCTTCATCTGTATTTTCTTATTTTAATATAAAATAATGTGATCGTTTTCAAACAATATGCTGAACATAAAACAAGTTTTGTGATCAACACTTTCTCCAATTCCTTTTCGTCTGAATTCATAGACATTATTAAATAGAAATTATATCTTATTCTCAGTATTTGAATATTTATTCTGTATTACAGAATGAGAGACTTATTTCATTTTTTACAGTTTTTCTTAGCATTTGCTTCCCTTTGATCTCAATTTTGAATTTTAAAAACAATACTTATTTTTATCTTATGAATTATTTACATTTGTTGAATAATACATATGTTAATGGGAAATTATTTGAAATTTTTGTGAGAATCATTACCTCCATTACTCAAAATGTATCTTAAACTTGAAATAAAGTTCTTCTTCGAAAGTTCTATAAAGATGTCTAAAAATATTCCTTCTACTATTTGAGAGTAAAATTTTTAGAAAAAATGCTATTAAATATTCTATGATCAACATCACTTTTATCATGCCGTTGCCTTAGAAAATATTTAATCTTTAAATTTTAATGCTACATTTTTTTTTCATGCTTTTCTTTAAAGTATAATAAGAATTTCATGAAATTTTATCTTGTTAAACTATTCTAGAAAATGTGGTAAGTGAATCCATTTATAAAAATATATTTAATGGTAATCCTTTGTATATTAGAAATTGATGTGTAATTGAAAATATTTGTAAAAACTATGTGGTGTATAACATTTGACAAATAATAGTAAGTAGTTTATTTAACAAAAAGCTATGTGGCATTATTATTTTGCAATTAATCCACAAAAAATACCCCTTGATTGTTTAATTAAGTGCTTTGCAGGCCTTAAAAATAAAATTAAAATTAATTGTTTTGACAATGTTAATACCTAGAAACGTTCTCTCGAAAAATAATAATAATATATATATATATACATGATGTCTGTAATTTATTCATCTGATAAATTTGTGTTTTGACTAATACAGAATAAGGGACAAAAAAATACTGCTGATGAATTTATTATTTCAACGAAATTCATAATAATACACCTCAACCAAAGCCCTATTTGTTACTTGGAGAATATAAAGTCTCTTTGTGATTTCACTCTAGAATTTATTAAGCATTTTGGAAATCCCACCAATTGTTTACTGTTGTGGTTTTATTTTTGCTAAATTTTCTATGTTGCAAAACTCTGCAATATAAACTCGGTTCTTTATCACCAGAAAAATAGGTGGGATAGTGTGACGTCCGAAAAACAGGATGGTCTAAAAAAATTGCAACCATTTCTACTAATCCAATAATTTGTAAATGTCTTGTCAAAGAAATTACACTCATATGTGCCCCAACTGCAGGGGTCCATCCTATTGAAAACAAATGTTTGACTGCATTTCTATTAGTTGTGGTACAGCAAACAATTGCAGTACATCGAACTAAACGTCGGAATTAATTAGTCTCCAAAGAAATGACCAGTTAACTTGTAATAATTTATTCCACACCAAAAGTTATATTTTAGGCTACCTCGTTTAGTTTCACTTGTACATTGCAGGTTTTTAAATATTGAATTCTGTAATGGAAGTGCTGTTTCATCACTAATTATGAATTTCAGATATTTATTATGATTGTTTTACTGTTAAAAACATTATTTGCCTTTACTCGCCGCATGACGCCATTTTTCCTGTAAACGAACAAGCTCAATGATATCATTCGCAAAAACAGAAACAAATGGACGTCCTTATAATAAAGATTATATCAATATAAAATATTAGGTCGTACTTCGTAGAAGTATGTTTCTTTTTTGTTTTTTCATTCGACAATTAAATTATAAGCACCTTTATCATATATATGACAAGCCCCAGGTCTGCTGGTAAATGAAGGAAGACGCCATCTTTAAAATATTAGTTATTTGTTATTTGTCGAGCATAGTTAATTCAACATAGTGGCCATTTGGCGCGCAACCGGGTGAAACAAAAGACAGTTTAACAGCGAGGAATCACCAGTCTCTTGCCGAGTATGCTCTAACTACGTCAGCTCTCACTCTACCTTTAAGTAGTCTTATTCACCCTTAAATACCTACACGGTAGTAAACAGTTCGCTCTATTTTTGTTTATTATTCAGTTAATTTTGACGTTAAGGTATCTGACTACGTTCGGAACCTTGATTTTGCAAAAACGTATAAATGGATAATATTTATGATATTTAGTGTCACTTAGATTAGAAAAGGTATATAAAATTGTTTAAAGAATAGTATAACAATAAAAAATTATTTAAGTACAATATTTCGGCTAAAAATTAACTAAGAATAACCTTTTTTCAAAATGTTCTCCTTTTGTGAAATATGCTTCTATTATAATAATATTTTGCCTGTATATAGCTCAGACCTATGTACGGGGGCTCAATTAGAGTTTTTGAAATATATAACTTAGAAGTGTGGGTTTATCCGCGTTTTACGACAACAGAGGAGAGAAGTTTTAAGAAAAAACTGCCGATAATTATTTCAAATGGTTGTAACTCTGAAAATAATGTGAATTTTTCAGAAATCATAGTAGAACCTCTGTACAGAGGTCTGAGCTATAGACAGGCAAATATTATTATAATAGAAGCATTTTTGACGAAAGGCGAACATTTTGAAAAAAGGTTATTCTAAGTTAATTTTTAGCCCCAAAAATTGTATTTAAATAACTTATTTTGTCAAAATGTCCTTAAAACAATTTTATGCATGTATTCTAGTCTAAGTGACACTAAATATCATGAAAATTATCCTTTTATGCGCATTTTTAAAATCACGGTTGCGAAATAAGTCGGATACCTTTAACTTTCCAGACCTGACACACAAATATATACAAGAAATACTTTTCCCAATAAGGTTATATACGCAAATATATTTCTCATATGCAAAGAAAAACTTTCAAAATTTTAGAATGTATACTGAGTATAAAATATTTGATAACTTAGTTTTAAACTATAAACTCATTAATAGTTTTAGCATTGTTGTATGTATAACATTACTTCGAATCTTAAATTATTAGAACATTATCATTTAATCCCTTCCGAATATTATTTTTAAAACATCTTCTAAGTGATGGGTAATAAAGTTCACTTCAAAGAATTTATAACAGAAAGTAAATTATTTAAGCATCGCAAGCAAATACAAACTTATAACTAAGTGGTTAACTATTTTAAGTCAAATTTAATTCAACCTAACTTAGTAATATTTATCCTTAAAGTAAACGTTCAAAACCAATATTATTTCGACAGAAAAATAATAGTGAAGAATATTACTGAAACTTGGTAGTTTTCTTTATAATCAACTCACCTCCAAAGAAAACAGTCGACGTTTCACTAAGAATCTATAATTTCTTATTTTAATTAGAAAAGTTTCTTGAAAAAATGTAATTAAGAGTTAAAATTAGCTGCCATATTTCAGAAATCGTAGATTTCACCAAAATTGAGTTTGAAATCCAGTTCTGCCAAAATTTAGAAATGAGTACAAAGTAATCAGAGGAATTGATAATGAGGAAGGTCAGAAAATTGATCTTGAGACAATAAAGTGAAATTTAATTAAAGTCCAACTCATTCTTGGCAGATTGATTCTCAGAAAAGGTGATGTTCCTTCTTAAAAATAACTTCTTATTTTTCTCCTTGTCAGCTGTCGCTTCAGAGCTAAATGAGGAAAAGAAAAATGTCATTTAAAAGATTTTTATAAAACATGAGATTATATTCAGGAAAAAATCATTTAATTGATTCTTCGATAATTTAATATTTCATAATTTCCTTCCCTAGATGTTATAAGTGACAAGAAAAATGAATTATTAGAAATAAGAGATTTTGTAAATGAAATTAAACTCTGTCATGTGGCTCGCTGAATAGGATGTATTTTTTTCTTTTAGTTTTAAAGAACTTTTCCTGATAAGGTATTATTTTATCGAGTTATTACCTCTTAACTTTTTTTAAATAATATTCCCTATTTTAAAGTTTGTGTGTGTGTGTGTGTGTGTGTGTGTGTGTGTGTGTGTGTGTGTGTGTGTGTGTGTGTGTGTGTGTGTGTGTGTGTGTGTGTGTGTGTGTGTGTGTGTGTGTGTGTGTGTGTGTGTGTGTGTGTGTGTGTGTGTGTGTGTGTGTGTGTGTGTGTGTGTGTGTGTTTGTGTGTGTGTGTGTGTGTGTGTGTGTGTGTGTGTCATTTATATATACATATGTATATATACTTTTTAATCCTTAGAAAATAAATAATACCATTTCCATACAGATACTTACTTCAATACTTCATTTTCAGTGGATGAAAATATTTTTGATAATTAAAGTGTTTTTCCTTTGCTAGTTTTATTTTCCCATTGCTTAATTCGACAATAATAAAAATTGTAGTTTATAAACACTTACCTGATTTTAACAGTACATTAAGTCTTAAAAATAGCCATATGTTAATAAATATTTGATTAATATTTTAATCAAGTTACAAAAAACTTACTGTCTGTTTGACCGTACACATAAATTACATGATAGTATAGATAACATATTGTATGAACAGTGGCAGAGAGAGAATCAATGATTGAAAATGGAAGTTTAACAAAACATACATTTTATGAAAAATTCGTCTATAGACTTAAGCTAAGTGCCTGGTATATACTTTTTTAAATTTAAGAGTTTTTTGAAGAAACAAAACAACTTTACTTTGATAATGATTTAAAGGCGTTGGAGTTTATGTTTTAAGAAAAATGAAGTAGAAAAAATGCGCAATTCCATCGCTGGGAAGATAAAATCATTTATATAGACTATTTCATTTCATTAACAGTCAATAAAAATTTGCCTGTCTTTTTAAATTGTTCTATTGTGTCATATCATGAAAAGGTACAAATAACAAACAAACATATAAGAAACAAACATTAATCCCAAAAAAATTCCCTGGAGAAGGAAACAAACGAAGAGAAATAAATCGAAAACAAACACGCAAGAACAATGGGATACGCTAGCAACAAAAAGAAAGTCATTGCTACGGTTATTGAAAAATAAGCGACCTTTCAAAACCTTGACATGTTAAGACACTCGTTTCAAAAAAGGCAAATGTTCTTTTGGGGATAGAAAGTGTCATTTCTAATATATAAACTGCACTATAAATACTACCTGCTCGTAGCGTTTCATCTCAAGACATTTATTGTTCATTTGACAAGTACTTGGGTACTGATTTATATACTAGAGTAGTTTCAAAAATTGTTAGTAAGATGTTTTTGTTTCATACTTTCTGCAATTAATTAAGACATGTTTATAAGCACATAGTATACAATTTAAAGTTTTTAAATGGTATTAATTTATGTAAATTTAAGTAATTAAATATATATGTTTTATTATACATTGTTATATTTGTTTTGATTAAAAATTTACTCTAATAAATAAATTCTTTAATATGAGTACATGTAATTCTTTAAGAAAGATAATGATCATTCTTTTGTGCTTAATTCACTATTTATTTTTGTAAATAAACTATCACAATTAAATAAATGCACTTATAGGTAAACAAGCAACTATACACAAAGCTTAATAAGTATGTAGTATATGGAGAGATAAGCAAATAATTACAAATTCAGAAAAACAGATTGTTCTATTTAGGATATGGCATAAAAAATATTACAAATCACTTGCCAGTAAATCCAAGTCTGGCAGCTATACAATCTGAAAAGCGGTGTAGCATTGAATCAATGAGGTCACCTATAATCTCCTGAGGAACTTTATGCAATAATCTTTGCAGCTAGATTGTTAATACGCCATTATTCCAGGATGGCTGCATTTGTCTTCCAAGCACGTCCCAGACGTGCTCTATTGACAAGAGGTCCGGTGACCTGGCAGGCCAAGGGATTACGTCATATCGTTGAACACATTGTTGGGAGAGTCGCTCAGTATGTGGACGAGAATTATCTTACTAATAATGAAACTTAAGAGACTTGACAGTGTAGGCAGTAAAACTGGCTTTAAAATCTCTTCCGTGTAACTGCGTGCTGAGAAAGTTAATTGAAGGACTACTCAGAGGTAACTGTATGTCCCAACATATTGCTGCCCCCATTGGCACACCTTGTGTAATCACCGTATGCCTGTCTACGGTAAATACCAGATCAGATGGTAGCCTGGCTGCCTCCATACACGTATGCGCTGGTCTTCAGCTTTGAGACTGAATCGGGATTCATCGCTGAAGATCACATGCATTTATCGGTCACCCACAAGCTTATATGAGATCGGAAAAATTCCAATCGACACTATCTATGATGTGGAGTCCGTGGTAGACCTTTTACTGGTCGGTGGCTCCTTATACCTGCGTCGGCCAGTCATCTCTGAAGGGTTTCTCTTCATATTACTGGATATCTGGAAGGTGGCAAATGGCTTCGACCGGATTCTAGCGACGTTATTGATGAGGGTGGGGACGCTCTGAGATTCCTCGATCATCATGAGCATTTGTGTTCCTGGGACATCCTGGACTTCTGCGGAGAAAGTTTACCTCATTCGTGATTCATTATTGCCAACACAAAACTACACATAGCCGATTTGCCTGTTCGACCAAAATGCTTCTCTGAAGTCCAGCAATTGTTCACCGGTTAAATCTCCGAGGCATCCGTAGTCACAATACAGTCCATCCAAGTAGACAGATTTATTTTATAACCTATGGTATGAGCAATCATGCTCTTAAACTGTCCCAGATTGGTATCTCATATTCTCATAGTGCAATTACCCTTGTCTCATTGGCGTCGAAGTTTTATTAATTTGCATATATTTTTTACGAGACTACATTCCTGCCAAGCTTCGTGTAGCTCGATTTCTTCTGTGTGCAATTATTTTTTGTAACAGAGTTTACTTACATTACATTCACGCCCAACAGTTTTTATAAATAAGACAGAAAAAAATTTAAAATAATAAAATCCGACTAAAAATAATATATACTAGAGATTTGCTTCCAAATCTCGCGTTAAAAACCATTTGAAATTTAAATGTAATAGTAGTATTTGGAGTCTTTGCTTCTTTTTTTTCTAGTTTCTTACTTTTAAAAATATTTTCTTTACTTTTTAAAATTTTTAATGTTAATATTTTGACGTCACTGTTGGAACTAAAACTTACTTTTGGCGATATTATTTAATTATTATTCTGCAGATATAAGGAGTGCCAGATCTAAGCCAATATGCTTTTGACTTTGAAATATGTTATTATTTCTGAGTTAAATTTTTCAGCAAATTCATTTTAGAATGTACGAAACTAGTTAGCATTTAAAAATATAAATGTTTTAAATATATATTTGTTTATGACACAATTTCTAAATGCTTATACATATGATGCTACATGTAATCTGTTTTTAAAACATCTAGAAAAATTCATGTTAAAATTGAATTGATTTATGTGTTAAATAATAGTACACCAAACAAAATGCACATTCTCTTCTATAATACCTATGTTATTATTAATTTCAGTTTTTTTCTTTTGATTTATATTTAATTCTGAATAATTATGATGTCTCAAAATATTTTAAAGTAATGTTTTCAGTCAATTTAAATGGATAAAGAAATGAAGAAAATTTAAAGTAGTTGTGTGGATACAATTCAGAAACAGATTTTATACAATCTTGAAAAAATTGCGCTTAAGCCAGTGCTTCTCAAATTTTCAATATTTGCGACCCAATATTCAATCATCATTTTAATAGCGCCCCCAAACAATAACAATGTATTTAATTAAACTATACTATACTTTGATGCTAAGGCTAAAATACGACTTAAAACTCTTAAATGCCACCGGCGTATATAAATGTCTCCCTGAACCAAAGCGTTATTTCCCCTGACGCATATGTACGTCTTTCCGAATTACACCTTTTCTGGGCACTGTTATCCGTAAAATTATTCCGAAGGCTTTGAAATGTAATAAGAGAACCTTGACAGTGTGTCCGGTGGCATTGGGAGTGAATCGCGTAACTTTTAATCAACAATTAAGGGATTAATAATAAACCTAACAAATTATCAAAATAAGTGTTAATTTTTGTATATAATATTACATATATGACAAGATCACATAAGGTCACTAGTAATAAACATTAAATTTGTTCTTGACATAGTATTGTTAAATTAATTATCTAATACGTCGTGTAGTATTGATACATTTATGAGTATATTATATCAGTGTAAATGTGTATTTTATTTTTTATTATGCCAATATGTATTTTGTTTACTCTCAGTTAAATTAAAAAATTTTGAATAATCTTTTGTTTTAGACATTTCAATATGCTCGAGCCCCCCTTGCAGAATAATCACGCCCTCTACAAGGGGGATGCGCCCCGCAGTTTGCGAAACGCTGGTTAAGCATTCATAAACTTTTACATTAAGAACAAGATATTATGAAGAGGATATAGGTGAAAAGTATACATAGAAAAATGCTTACTTATTATTTTTCTTTTTAAAATGGTTTAAATTCCTGATCTTTGACGTTTAAGAACTACATTTTTCTAATTGAATAATAATCAATTTAAGAAAAAGATTTTTTCTTTTCTTGTAACTTATAGTTTTACTTATCTTTGCGTACTTACAGTTCAGATAACAAAGCTCACATTTGAAAAAAAAAATCGTTTTTTTTTTTTTAATTTTTTTCCTATTAAGAAGACTTTTTTGTATTAAAATTTTAACTCATTAACGTAGTTTCAAAAGAAGAGATACTATTTTTTCAGAATTTAATGCATGTCTGTCTTTATACAAAAAGAAAAAGATACTTGTCTTTTTTTAAATCACTTATTTAATATTCAAATCATTTTTACATAAGTTTTTTTCATTTAATTTGTAATATAGGAAATTACATATAAAACTACTATTTCTTCAAAAATAATGCTTATGAAACTCTTTTTACTCAGTTCAATGGTACGTTGCATAAAAAAGCTGATTCTGATGATAACGAAAACTAGTTAAAATCACAAGAGATTTAGGTAACTAAGAAAATAAAATATTAATATAGAAAAAAAAAAATTCCATATTGTATTTTTTCTGAGTTATTATAATTTAATATTTTAAATACATATTTGACGTCATTAGACAGCTACGGTAACGTTAAATATTCATCCTTATCTATTCTTATAGCATTAATCAAAAATATAACTCTCTGATAACTAATAATATTTTTAAACATATTTTTAAGAATTTTAAATTACACCTTATAAGAAAATAATATAAATAATAGTTTATATTATTTAAATATTAAAAATCTCTGATTTTAGGTTTCTAGATTATGATTGAAAAATTATTGAGGTACAAAAGAAAAAACTCGTTTATGTTCTTTAAAAATAAAAATAAAAATAAACTTATTTATTAAAATCACCACTGAAAGGAGATAGTTCAATAATTTTTATTTGAAATGACATTTGGGTATTTTTTAAATGTAATGATTGAAAGGTATCCTTGTATGAATATAAGGTAAATAGATTTGCAAAGCTAATATATTACTATTGTCTTCCCGACTTGTGTCAAATCTTTTAAAACTAAAATTATATATGAAGCTAATATAAGAGGGATTTTTCAACTGACTTTATTCAGAGCCACTTGTAGTTCGATCTGTTAAAGGAAGTGATCCCAAACCTGGTATGGAGACGAATAATGACGCAGAAGTAGGATTACATATTTAAAAAAAATAGTTCCGAAAAGAATTAACCGAGTATATTTATGCATTATACAATGGAGAAAGTACTACAAAAAAAAGAGAAAATAATAATAATAAAATATACAAAATAATAGTGAAATGGCAAGTCTTACTCACTAAAATCACTTTTCCGAAGAGGAATTCGACCACATCCTGTATGATCACTGTTCTCTGAAATTACACTGGACAATTTTGAACAATGTTTCTACGTCCGTACGAAAGAGTCACAATGAATATCCCACTCTATTTGTAATATTCGTACCAAGAATGGTTTCCTGGGATCCATCACGGATTACAATTGCAACATCTGTTATCACCACTTCTGACATAGATTTGCGTCCTCTACCTTAGCGAATTATCAGGGAATCCGTTTCTTCGAGCTCCTTACTCATTCCTTTAAAAGCATTAAGGAATAAAGCCTTCTTGCGTAGCTTCTGAGGGATCTAAACTCACTAGAGACTGTGTATTATTAATATAATATAGCTTTATTAATAATGCACATTCGGTAATGTGAGTCACATATTCGTTTGAACTGGTTCTCTTCAGCTAAGAATATACTTCTGAGCTGTCAACATGTTCTTATAGCTCTAGTCACTGGCACTTTTGTCGCATATGAAATCCCAAATTTGTATTTTGCTTCCATACCCTTGTTTCATACTGATTCTTAGTTTGTTAAGTTATAGCTATACCATGAATAACCTTATTGGGGATTTTTGGAAATATAAATTTGTTTTTACGGAATCTTACTTCCAAATAAGCATTAGTCTCCATGCGATGCTTTTTGTTACAACGGTTTTTGACTTTGAATAGTGTTAGCTTAAAAAATCACCTTTTTAAATAAAAAGTTGTGTAAATATCTGTCATACACAACTTTATGTTGCTATATTATAACTTTCAAACTAAGATTTTAGATAACTTCTTCAGGCTGCCTCCTTTATTAGTCTTTCATATTTAGAACTGATTTTAAATCCTTAAAATCTATTTAGTATTATTATTTCTTCTCTATCACACAGAGAAAAATGTATTTACATAGATATATAGTCTAAAACAATATTTTGTTTGTGTTTAGGAAATGTCTTCATTTTTGAATTGTAATATAATAGACAAAATAACACAATCAATACTGAAAGTAATTTACATTATATTCATATCATTTTAAAAATAGGGAAGTATCTTTGATATTACAAGAAAAACCCAAATAATATAGTGAAATTATTTAAAACATCCCAGTATTTTTTCAACGGCCGAAAAAACATTTATTTTTTTAAAGAATTATATATTTCTCATTGTTGTCTTAGGTATTTGACATAAGCTATTTCAAACACGAGACCCGTGGAGGACATGGAGCCCGCCAATACACGGTTTGATCACTCTGAGACTTTAAAAGATTATTTTCTTTCTATTCTAAAAATTTTTCGAGTTCAATTTATTTATTGCAATTTTAAATTCAAACTACATTTACGTATTCCCTATTTTCGTTTTACAAGAAGTCCTATTTGATAATACAAATAACTTTAAATTAATTTTACCATATTTATTTAAAATGTTTATTAATTTTACTATAATCAGTTATTCTTACTAAGTTCTTAAATTTATTTATGCATATTCCCTATTGATGACACCACGGCATTCATCGTACATAAGCGACTTCAGTGTTTCATTCTCCCCTCAGCGAGGGGCGAATAGCTTGAGTCAGAGCTGTTTTTAAAATTTAAAATATATCCTAAAATATCCAAAGCAAAAATTAAATCTTATATCTGATATGTAAAAAATATGTTTCAATTTCTGGGGAATATACTCTTAACCCTTTATCTACCACAATAAGATTTACTGCAGTTTTTTTCATGCAATATTTTTTTTAATCACTACATTGAAAATTAAAGGATATACATGAACAAAATACTCAACTTTCGGAAATTTAATCCGTTAAAACTAATTAATTAATTAAAGATATATTCAACTGTAAAATTAATTACATGCACTATTCACTTAAAATAGACAGTCAAATCGTTTTCTAAGGCCTTCATTTACATACAAAAAAAAGACACTTACATTTTAACATTAACTATTTTTTCGAAACAAAAATGACACTCTTTACAATGCGCTAAAAACGCCATCAACTGAAAACGCAATTTCTGCTATATGCAACTATTCGCCTTCCCCTAAAGTAATCATCATAGAACCCCGGCTGCTATATACACTGGTGTGCAAAACTTAAGCAACAGGAAGTTATTGCCATAACTTCACGAAAAATCATTTGAGAGACATGGAATTCTGAAATGAGGGAGAGTATTATGTACGTAAAGGATGACGAAAGCATCGACGCTGAAAAAGGAATACAACGCATACGGTATGGAATCAAATAAAAACAAGCTTTATTGAACGCATAGTATCGTGACTCATGATTGTCTATCCAACAGGAAAAACAACAAGCAGATGTTCCTTAATATGGTATATGCCCTCCCCTTACTACAATGGTTGCTTTGCACCGTCTCCGCATACTCAGAACCAGCTGGTGCAACATTTCTTGAGGTAGGAGTGCCCATTCCTCAATCAACATCTGTTTGAGTTGTTGGTTGTACTCCGGATGATGTGAGCGTGTGGCAATACGTCTCCCCAAAGCATCCCACACATGTTCAATGGGATTTAAATCTAAGTAGCACGCTGGCTAATCCATTCGAGTGATATCTTCACTTTCCAGCAGCTCCTCAACAGCAAGAGTGCGATGTGGCAGTGCATTGTCATCCATAAAGATGAAGTCTGGGCCAATGCCACCTCGGAAAAGATGCAGATCGGGAAGAAGTACCTCCTCACAATAGCGATCCCCGGTTACAGACCCTCTGTCGAAAATGGGAAGCTCAGTTCCGCCGTTCAGCATAATGCCAGCAGACAAGAACTCCAGGACCACCGTAACGATGTCTTTCCTTGATGTTACTGGGACAAAACCGGGTCCCGATCTCTCTCCAAATCAAAACGCGTTGAGAATCGCTTCTGGTACTGAACCGACTCTCATCCGTAAAGAGAACACGACTCCATTGATCAGTTGTCCAGTTTTTGTGCTCTCTGTCCCACTGTAAACGGTGGCTTCGGTGGCCATCTTTCAACGGGAGCAGCGTTCAGGAGGTGGGTGAACAGGCCCCTTTGTGAAGGCGTCTGGCCACAGTAAACCTCTACACTTGTCGACCTGTTGCTGTACAGAGTTTCTGAGCAATGGCGCTTGCCGACTGCTGTCGCTTTTTCCCTGCAGGATGATATATCGGTCATCCCCTGCAGTTGTCGTCCTCGGGCGGCCACTCCAAACTTTCTAACAGCTGTACCTGTGGTTTGGAAGGCTTTCCAAGCGCGCGAAACGACACTTTTGTTGATTCCGAACTCTGCAGCTACACTGTTGACAGTACGCCCCTCCTCCAGCTTTCCGATCATTCTTCCACGTGTGAAGTCATCCAGATGATTTCTTCTAGCCATATTTCACGAACTGACTCACTGGCACTTGCAGAGAATATGGTGAATTGCGTCTCCGTCCTTCATTTCATTCTACTGTTGAGCAGCGCTAGCCGACATCACGCGTTTTGCGTACGCTCACATCGCTTCTGACGTTTTGTTCCTGATATTTGCATACGCATGACGTTTCTACTGACTTACGTGTTCCCTCTACTGATCTCCAGAATTCCTTTTCTGCAATTTCATGGCTATCTGCTAAATTTTTATATTGTTGCTTAAGTTTTCACACCAGTGTATCTTGGATGAATGGATTTGAAAGAATATTCCTGCTAAGTATCGTCAGAATATTCGTAAAAAGGGTTATTCCATGTAATTTTAAAATGAGTGGTACTTATAAGTATGGTCGGTAGATAAAGGGTTAAAAGGCTTTTTTTTATCTTTGTAAGGATCAATTATTGGAACTGAAACTATTCCATCAAAAACAAAGTATGTACATCGTACTTTTTACTAAAGGGAAATTTATTAGTGAAGATTTAATTAAAGCGGTGAAAACATTATGTTTAGCAACAATATAAAAATTTAAAAGTATAAGATTAAGTCGAAATATTGTAGCTAGTACAGATCATGTGAAAAAGCCGAAAATTTTAGAAATCCGCATAATTCAAAAGTATCAACATTTCAAGTCTACTCTATTGTAATGAATGAAAGTGCAGATATTTGAAAAAAACGCTCAACTGGCCCTTTTTGTTCTTGGATACAATATTAATTTTAAAATAAGTCAAAACCTTTTGAAAATCATTCCTATGCATAATACAACTATTGGAGCTGGAGGTTTGAAGAAATATGTTATCATTGGAAAAATTAATTTGTCTTCCAAGTAATGGTGCACCTATCATGACTGACATTACTAAAAGAACTGTGTGTTACAAGAATAACCTTTTATCTACCGACGGCACTTATACGTACCACTTAATTTAAAATTACATAGAATAACCATTTTTACGAATACTCTGACGATACTTACCAGGAATATTCTTTTAAATCCACTCTTCCAAGATATAGGGCAGCGCAGGTTCTATGATGAGTATTTTAGCGGGGAATGCGAATAGTTTTATAGCAGAAATTGCGTTTTCAGCGCATTGCGATGATTGTCATTTTCGTTCCGAAAAAATAGTTAATGTTAAAAGGTAAGTGTCTTCTTTTTTGTATGTAAATAAAGACCTTAGAAAAAGATTCGATTATTTATTTTTAGTGAACAGTGTATATAATTAATTTTACAGTTGAATATCTTTAATTAATTAATTAGCTCTAACTGCTTAAATTTCCCAAAGTTGAATATTTTTATGTATATCCTTTAATTTTCAATGTAGTGATTAAAAAAAAATATTGCATGAAAAAAACTGCAGTAAATCATAATGTGGTAGATAAAGGGTTAAAAGAAATATGTAAATAGCATGGTAATAATAATTTTGTAGCAAGTAGTGTGCTCCAAAGTTTTTAACATCTTAACTGCCAATTAAAAGTAACTCTATTCGCTTTCCAGTGCCATATGCGGTGTATGGGGAGGGGGAGGAAATAAGTAGATTTTTCTCTAAAATAAATCCTACGTAAACACTGTCAAAGTCATTCCATTACATTCCAAAGCATTCAGTTTTCTTTTACTGATAGCAGCACAAAGAAAAGAATCATGCTTCTGAAGGACTGATATATACTCCCGGGGCACTCAACGCATTGATAAAATAAGATGGATACATATACGCTGGTGTTATATTCGAGTAGGTAGTCAATCATTGTCAACTTGTTCATTTCTCGGAGATATAAAAAGTATAAAATGTAATGAAATAGGGATTTCATATGTTTATGCGTATTTATTGGCTTCTTCCTAAAGTGTTATCGCTTGTTACTCGTATAAAAACTATGTTCGGAAGCTCTTATTTATGAGAGCAACAAATTTTTTGCTCACATAAATTAGTGAAAAATAATAAGAATTCAGAGAGGTGAAGATTAACCCTGATCAACATTTACCATCCATTTTAATTCCATCAGCTCAACATGTTCAACAAAATTTTGATGACTTGCTTATCAAAACATAATGTCAAACATCGTCTAAAAAGTAATACTAAACTGTGTTTATTATTATAGTTGTTTTGTTTCCTCATAAAAATATAAAGCGTTAATAGTTTAATTTAAAAAAAATAACACGAAATACAAGGGTCATTAAGAAATATTTGAGAACACCTAGGTTTTTAAAGTTATGTTTACAAAATTTTAGAAGTGTTCAAAGTAGTCTGCTCCAGGATCAATTTACTTTTTCAGATGAATTTTTCACAGATTAAATGCCTCAAACCGTTCATTCTTTGGAATTGATGAATAAATTGCATTGATCAAAGTTCCTTCAATCTCGTCTTTTGAATGAAAACGACGTCCACGTATATAAGTTCATTTTTAGATTAAAAAATAACCAAAAGTTACACATAGAGAGATCCGAAGAATAAGGTTGATGTTCTGTCCCTTTCATGTGTTTTTGTTTAAAAATCTCAATTGTTAATCCGGCTGTATAAGAAGATGCATTTTCATTGGAAACATATTTTGCCTAACATTCACTTCTTGGAGAATTTCTGGAAGATATTTAATGGTATATTACTTTGCTGCTATTGTTTTCTGTCCTTCCAACTAGATGGTATGACCAATCCCGTACTTCTGAAAAAAATGGCATACATTACTTTTTTCATTGCTCGTAGCCGTTTCACCATTGTCAGGATGGGATCATGTTCAATGACACATATCTTTCAAAAACGGTACACACGTTTCATCACCCGTTACAATTTTAGAAATGATGCGGTGCAATTTCTGACACGTCCTCTTTATGGTGCTGAGTTAGATTATGGTTAACCCAACGGCAAACTACTATTTTCGTATGAAATTCTTCATGGATAATTTTGTGTATGGCTGCGGATCCAATGTTAAGTTCCTTCTATATCATTTGGTAGGAACAGTGATTATCATCCATTAACATTTTTCGTATGACAGATGTATTATCCGGGATTACTGCAGACTACGGCCTCCGTGTGTGTTTTCCATAATGAAGAGAATTGCAATTTGTGCAAAATTAATTAAACCATCCGAATACAGTAGCACGACATGGAGATCCATCACCAAATTCTAATTGCAGCCGTTGAACGCATTTGTCTTGATATAATCCCTCTTTAAAATCACAGAAAACAATACCACGATAATATTCTCGCATCAGCTCCATTTTCTCTTCCGTCTAAATTTATTCTACGTAAATCTTAAAAAATCGTCTGGGAGTATCTCAAAAATTTCACAGTTACCCTAGTATAAAACAATGATTATGTAAGTAAAGTTCAATACATTTTGAGTCTATTAAATACATATTTTTCATAATATTCATCCCATAAATAACTTTTTGTTAATTTTCTGAACGATGAAAACATGTGGTCCCCAATTTAATATAAACAGGATCACGTGGCCTTTAATTTCATATGAGTGACACAATTACCCTATATTAAAACAAAACTATTTCTTAGTGCTTTATGACACCGAATTAATACACGAGACAATAGTAAAACTTATCTTCTCTCAAACTTTTGTTTTTCAAACTTTTTAGTTTTTCATACCTTTAAAAAATGTTTTTAAATGTTTTGATAAAATTAAGAAAATGTTAATCTTATAAATATTTGTAGAAATGGATTTGCACGTTGTCATTGTTCCCTATATTCTACGCTGACGTATCAATCAGAAAATCGCAGACCTAGTTGACAAAGCATTTCGAGGATAAACCAGGAACCATGGACCAAAGGTACGATACCCCAGGGAACGACAGGAAATGAAACGATAGCACAGCAAAACGAGACAGAAGACAAGAAGAACGACGTGACGATGCTGACAAGAGAGACGCTTCGTGGAATTTATTGTGTTATTTTTGACGATGTTTTCATTACTTTTTACTTACTCTTTTAGCCCTCTTTCGTAAATAATTCTTTTTAATAAATGTATATTCAATGCAATCTGGCCGCGCGTTATTAATCTTTATATATCTAATGCTAATTTTTATAACAGAATGAACAATATTACAACAAAGGAATTGTATTCTTTATTTTTATTTAAATATATGTGTGGTTTTAAAAGGTATCATTTTGCTATTATTCACAGTCAGTCGAGTTTATATATATCTGAAATGCTTTCTGAAATACAGAGAATTAAACTAAAAATAATAGTAAAAAAAGTTCTAAACGAAGTATTTTTGGCTGAGTGTGAAAGAGTGATTATTCCTTCGTTTCTTTACTCCCAAAATTAAAAAAATCTTAAATATTCATCAATATAAACAAAACTCAGAATTTATTTATCTTAAACTAAATAAAGTTTCTTATAATTTCAAAATATTTTAAATCTAATATTTAGTATTCAAAAACTTATAAAATGCACTTTGTCAAATTATCACAAAAATATATTACAAACCTTTATAAAGATTTTTTTGAGAAACAGCAGAAGATTTTCAGAAAGTATGTTCAAATTAAGAAATCACCAATAAAGAAAAATAAAATGTAAATGTCTTAAAAGGATAGAAAGTTTGTGAAAAAACCAAGTCTAATAATATAAATTCTGACGTTTTCATCCTATTCTGAAAAGATACATCTTAAAAAAGAAAGACTTCTAAAATTATTTAAGGTAAAAGATTTTCGAAGCATAAAGTTAATTAGTCTAAAAAAATGATCTAATCTAATGAAAAATATAAGAAATTGTTAATTAGAATTAAGTAATTTAACAAAAGGGAGAATACTATCATTAGATAATAATTAGTCTTCTAAAAAAGTACTTACAAGAATATTAGAATAGGGAAAAGATTGTATCTACAAATACCGGAAATTTAATATTACGGAGAAAACAATTCCTGCTTTTTCCATTGACCTTTATTTTGTAAAAATAAATCCTGAAGAAGCTGTAAAATTAACTTTAAGTTGAAAAGTTTTTCGGCATAAATTTATAAAAATATCTAAATCCTTAGATGAATAATCATATAACGTTCTTGATTAGACTTCAAAAATTAAGTGACCATTTAACAAGAGAATACTTACAATAAAGCAGAGAAAAAAATATTTCCAGAAGTACTTAAAGAATTTTTGATAGAAGGCATTGTTATTCAACAACCGCCAGATATCAGCCTTTGGCAGAAAACCTTATCGATCTTTTTCAGTGGGGCTTTAACTCTTCACGAAGTAAAAAAAGAAGAGAGAAAAGAAAAGACGGATTTCAAGAAAATATTCGTAAAAAAAGTAGAAGTTTAAAAAAAAAGAAGTTATAAGAAAACTGCTTTTTAAGTAGCATGATATTTGTACTTTTTTATGAGACAGTTGTTTGAAATGAAGCTGTTGTTAAAACAAAAATCGAAAAAAAAAATACTTTTTTTAGCCTTTTTGTCATTTTGAATCATCGCATATCGAATATTTTCTTTCACCTCTAGCTTTTCTCCCCAAGATTTCATATTTCCTAAGTGTCGTAGCGTATATTTATTCCATCTAGGCTGTTATAGGTTCAGAAAATATTTGGTGATTTGTGTTCTAACAATGATTTTCAAATATAATTTTGAATAAAAGTTTCTTAGATTAATTAATATAATTTTTGTTCGTGTTTTCTAAGTATTTGGCCTAACTATAATATGGTATTTTCAAGATTGCAAAATCCCGATAAAAAAAACCACAGGTTTATCAAGAACTCAAATAAATTTATGATCAACAATTTTATTTAAAAATAATAATAATACTTCGATTTTATTAATCGTAATGCTTTACTTTTTGATTTTTTTGGTGCACTGAGAAAATTTAGTTAATTAGGCTTAAAATCTTTAAAAAGTCATTAAGATCAGAAAATTGCGTAAAACAATATTTTTTATCTTAAAAATAAGGGGCGTAGAACTTGTAAACTATGGTAGTTTTAAGTATGATTTATATAATGATATTAATAGTCATTTGTAAAAGCAGAATTTGATTTTGAGATGAAAACAAGTTTCATAACGATAATTGTAAAATTAATGTAATATAAAATTAAAATTTAAAAATGTGTAAATAATCGGTCGTCTGTTCTCTTAAGAGTAATAATGCCATAGAATAGTGTCATCTGTTTTTGTCAAAAGAAGTAAAATATTAGAATCATGTGTAATTTTTACGTCATTAGAAAATTGTATCTACAGAAATAATAAGTGTAAAAGATATTTTCTTCACAGAAACACCGCTAGCTCAAAATTGAATACAGAAACTTTAATTACGTACCGGCTGTGTGGTGTAGTTAGTTTGGAGTTGGTTGGCCTTGTACTCCCAAATCAGAGTATTAGCGTTCATGTCGTATGATTATGCGGCAGGTAAAGCACCTTTTGAGTGCCTGCTGGGCTTGTGTACTCTGGATAAAATTGAATTCCTAGTATAGTTTTGAATCGTCAGAGCTAATGTGCTTCCTCTGGGGAGGGAAGCACCTTACTGGGCTCAAAAACTGGACCAGGGAAACTGGGCTCAAAAATTACTGTTAGTGATTGTATGCCACCTACTAGCTCCTAGAGAAGGTGCTAGGTCTGAAATGACAAACAACCAATTTGCAGCCCCACTAGAAATTAAAAAAAAAACAATAAACAGTAATTATGTTAAAAGCAGAGTCGTCTGTTTTGATCAAAAAATAATAATGTCAGTATCATCTGTTGATTTGATGTCATTAGAAGTACCCGGTAAAAAGAATTCTATTTTCTTCGGAAAGACACCACTAACCTGCCTTTGTTGTCCTATTAAAGAGTGAAGGATTAAACAAGAACAATTAATAAATTTATATTATATACACTGACGGAAAAAAATTACAACACCAAGAAAGACCCTTGTTTGATGATCGAAATTTTTTAGGTGTCTTTATACATCTGAAAGATGGCATCGATTCAAATTTCGCTCTTAAGTGTGCACTAGTAGCACTCCTCAAAGCGTGTAAATCAGGATTACTGTAAATGCATATTGTAAAATTCATGAAGCATTATTTGTCTATAAAATTTCAAGCATTGAATTAATGTTAGCCAAGAGAATGCCTTTAAAAACACGAAGAAACCATTATCAACAGCTAACCGACTTTGAAGGAAGACATGTAATAGAGCTACGAGAAGATGGATTTTCATTTCGTGATACTGCAGAGGGACTTGGCCGGAATGTCAAGAGTGTTGGGAACAGTTGTCAAGGGACGACAAGACCGGGTTTCCGACGGTCACGTGTCTTTACTGAGAGGGAAGTACTTCGTATTTGGTGCATGGCTGTGGCGCATCGTAAGGTGTCTGCAGCAGAAATTCTAGCTTCAGTTGGTACCACGATAACGCAATGTACAGTTAGAAATCGGTTTCTTCATTACACTTCTGAGCCAGGTGCCATGTAGTGTGTATTACACTGACTCCAAGACATTGCTGTTGGAGACTCCAGTGGTGTCAAGCTAGAGCGCCTTTTAGAACGGAGTGGAGATCTGTTGTGTTTTCTGGTGAAAACAAGCTCTACCTTGGTGCCAGCGATGTCCGTGTGTAGGTCAGAAGGGGACCAGGGCACCAAATTGTTTTCGGCCTAGGCACACTAGACCCACACCTGGAATCATGGTCTAGGGAATAATTTTCGACTCTCGTGGTTATCCCAAACACTCTTACCGCAAATTTGTACCTCAGCCTGGTAATTCAAACTATAGTAGTGCCATTCATGAACAGGATTCAAGAAGAGTTTTTCAACATGATAACTCTCTCCCTGACACCACTGTTGTATCAGAACCTGCTCTACAGAGTGTTGACGTGATACCTTGGTCTATGAGATCACCAGATATGTCTCGCAAATGAGCGCCTATGGGATATCATTGGACGACAGCTTCAGCATCATCCGCAGCCAGCACTAACCGTTCCTGTATTGTCAAAATAAGTACAATAAGCATGGAAGTCCGTACTACTAAGTGACGTTCCTCTTTATGACACAATGCATGCACACTTGCAGCCTTTCATTCAAAATTCTGGATGCTACAACGGGTATTAATGTCACAGCAATTCACATTTGAAATGCATTTTCTTGAGCTTAAATTAACCTGCAATTTTGTAAATTTAATCAATTAAACATGTTAACTTGCAATTGCATGTCCAAATATCATTTCTCTACAGATAATTTTTTCTTGGGCTTTCTTACGACTGGGTGAATGTACTTAGAATGCATATTAACATTCTGTATATTAACTATCTGTAAAGGAGTACTTGACAAATGGTAGATATCCATATTTTATTCAATAATCGAATCGAATAAAACTGGTAGTATTTTTTTTAATTTCTGTGCAATTAAAATACCACTAACAAGGGGAAGGGGAACACAATTGAAGTAATTCATTTAAGGACCAAACTTTGTACAATAGTAGTTCTCCTTTAGGGTGATGAACCTCAATGTAAAAGTGCTGAATAGGCAGTCAGTTTGGTGAAAATAGCCTTCGAAATACATGCTTAGCTTTTATACAATTAAGTTTTAATTACCTACAGCGACGCAGTGGCATAGGTGTAACGTACCTGTATTCTACGCGGGTGTTTTTTTCCAACTCTCATTTAATTATTTTTACAATTGATTGTATTTATTGAAAAAGGTTTATTAAACATTAAATGATACTTTACATATTGTATTTTAAAATTTATATTGTATTTTATATTTATGTTTGTATTTTAATTAAAGTAAAATAATTACTATAATTATATAAATATTTATATTATATTTTACTCGTATAAACTTTATTAATAAATATTATTTATTATAAAAATATATTATAATAAATATTAAATGATATTTTAAATAAAAATTATTTACAGAAGTTTTAAAATATGAAATATTATATATTATAAATAAAATATACATATAATATAATAATAATATATACAATATACTATTATAATTATTTATAAAAATTATTTTATAATTATTATATTAAAATAATATATATCTTATATTACACATTAATTTCATTATTTTATTATTACATAATATATTTAAACAATAAGTCGTTTTTAATCCATTTATTTAATTGTAAAAATAATTAAATGAATTGAACCAAATAAAATAAACAAAACCGATAGCATGATTCGAAGCTTGACCGACAGCGTAGAAAGCAGACACGTTACACCTATGCCACTACGTAGCTGGAGGTGGTAAACACTTAACTGTATAAAAGCTAACTATGACTTTCGAAGGCAATTTTCTCCGAATTGACTGCCCATTCGGGACTAATACATTGAGAGTTGAACACTATTACATAAAATGACGTCCTTAAAAAAATTTCCTTAGTCGTGCCCTCCCCTTGTAATATGTAAATAATTAAAATTATACATACGCGTGTGTAAAAGTGCATTTCTTTCACCGATGCATTTAAAAATTAGTTTGATTGTTCTTATTGAAAAATTGGATTTTTACGGTGTGCTGTGAGAAAATATATTTCCCAAAAATAGTCAGTCTTTATATTGTTTGTGTTTATTACATCATATTCTGCGACAACTAAAAAGTAAGAAGACATATATTTGCTTTTTTGACTGGAATACTATCACATTCTTATCACTTTGATTAACAAACGGCCGGCCTTTTACTTCGGTGCGCTATCAATATAATTCTGACAAGATATTTTTCTTCATAAATCTAAACTCAGTCAAGAACAATTTCCGCTTGCTTTATTTTTTTAATTCAAAATACTGTAGGTAATTAGAAAATGCAAGTCTACCTCGTCAAATATTTTACGTAAAACAAACAAAAAATATTTCGTTATCTTATTTTATTCTTTTTTTTAAATCCTTTTGAACATTATAAAATTATTATTTACATATATTATTGTACTTCTTAAAACCAACATGATATTTCTAATTATAATGAAATAAGTGCAGAAAATGTAGATGTACATTTTACAAAAACTATATACTAAGTGGTAAATATTTTCGTAAAATGAAGTGGTGTACATCTCTTACTAAGACGTTCCAATGACATGAATTGAGGGCACATATAAAATTTAGAAAAAAGCAAATTATAACTTTATCTTAAAAAATTTCAATAATTTATAAGATAAAGTTATAATTTGCTTTTTTATAGATATAGTTATAATAAATTATAACTATATCTCTATATTATGAAGTATATTTGACAAACCAATTTGTTATTTATTTTTTGTGATATATTTTGCAAGTGCACAAATAATTGGACACCAAAAACAATTCATATTTCTTTTTTTTTTACCAGTCAGGAATAATTCGGGAGAAAATAGTTCTATTTGCAGCTTTATAGCTTCCAGAATAGAAATAAATATATCTCCTTTCACCTCAAAGGGCATAAATACTGATCAAATGGAGAAATACAATGCATTATTCAACGTAATACAGCCGTTTTGTCACTGCAAAGCAATCATTATCTTGTATAGTAAACACCTAATGCCAATTTATTCCTACAATTTGATAAAAATATATCATTTGAGGAAATTGCTTAGGATAAAATATATAAGGCTAACAAAAAGCAGAAAGTGTGTTTTTTCCACCACTATTATTATTCTCAATTTTTGCAAATGAAAGTAAAATTCTCTTCTTATTCACATATTTTTCATTTATAATAAAATACTTAATTTCATGCATTATAAAAAATGAAAAGTAAAATATCTAATATGTTTAAGTTCTTTTTAACAGGATTATAACATTTGTATCAAAATTCGAATCGTTCTCATTTTATTCACTCCTTTCTTTTCAGTATTTTTTTGTACATGTTAAAATTAGTATTAATAATTTTAAAACAAAATAAAAAGATACTATTTCTGTCTAAGATATATTTTTAATGATCAAGAGATTGTCAAATGCATTCATGAAAGATAATTAATTACAAAAATCTTATACATTTCGATTCTATTTATTTTCATTTTACATGCATGGTATACATACAACAAAATCAACTTTTAACGTGATTAATGCGTATAATAAAATTTAACTGTATCTGCTTGAATGCAAACTTCGTTAATTTATCTCATTATGTATCCAATAACATTTACTGAAAGAAATACATATATTCATAGGCGAATTGGTTCTCTGAATGAAGCGTATTCCGCTTAGAAGCATTCATCGGTATCAAGATAAAAAAAAAGTCTGATATGAAACACACGCATGACTGCCATTCCTGAAGTATAAGATTCTTCAAGTGGATCTAAAAATTATTTGATATAAAAAGAAATAATAACAGATGGGACTCAATAGATGTACAATTAATATAATCATTGCAAATGGTTAAAAAATATTTCTTAATGAATAACTAGTTGAAAGTGACTTCATTGCCATTAAACTGGTTTTTAAAATCGCCATGATTTAAATATTTTGGTTGTAAACTTTTTAAAACTCGGATATTTCTTTGACAATTCCATTTATTTATTTTATTATTATTCATCCATTATTCGAATGCTCAAACATTTTTCTTTCTTTCTGTTGTACAGTACTGAAGTTATGTGTTCTAATTCTTAAGAATATAGTGAGGGAATGTTATTTAGCGCAGTACTGTAAATCAACACGAGGGCTATTGGTGGTCAGTCGCTTAAATTTGAGCCCTGGTCAAATAACGCTGAAGATAATGAGTGGCAACACCCTCTCTAAACTTCTACATTACACTAATGAAAGGCCTATGAGCATCAAAGTCATGACCAAACAGGCACGTATCAGTGACCATGGCCATGACCGGCCACCTTAAGAAAAAAGATAATATTGAATTGCTATATGCTTATCTCATCATTGAAATTTATTTTTTTAAGTAATAAACGAAAGATAAAATAAGTGCATTGCAGAAATTTTGTAAAAGTATCTCTAAAAAGTATCTCTTAAAGTAAATATATCTCAGAAACTAACATATCATCCAACGCCAACGTCAACTATTCGCGTCGACAGATTCATGTAGCACGTACACAGTTTCGTTGCACAGACAGTATAACAGCTGATATTTGCCAGCAGTAACAAATAAACTACGATCCTTTAATTGACAAATAAATTACGATCCATTAAAGCTCCGTCTCTACTATTTGCTGTTGATATATACAGATAGATCATTTCTACTGGTTCTTATAGCCAGAACCTGGGTATTATGTATCCAAATATGCAAACAAATTCAATAATTTCAAAACGTTTTTCACTTCAACCTATCTCATAATTTGCACTTAGAGGCATTTCTTCATGGTGATATAACTTTATTTTTGGTTAACACACAGAACTTTTTCTTTGAATAGAAAAATTTCACAGAAAGTTTAACGCGACACGATCTCTTCCGTACTTAATTCCAAAGTTGGGTTGATAAAAATTAGAAAGAAATAGGGTGAGTGAGTGAATATTAACATCGCACTGTTCAGCTACTCGAGACGTTTTGGTGACAGACCTCGTAACTTTAAGCCGTGGTCAAGGGACGAGGACGATACATGAACCGAAACCCCTTCCCCTCTCCTAACTACCACACTAGACCATCGGGAGGACGTTTGAGCTCTCGACAGATTTAACGTGCATCGCTCCCCTACACTGTGGGTCTTCAGTGTGGTTCTAGGGTCGAACTCATGACAAGCAGGCCACGAGTAGAAAATGTTCAACTTATTTTCAAATAACATAAAATAATCTTTTGACAAATGAATCCATTTTTTTTTTCATAATATATTTTTTATTATTATTATTTCTAATGGCAGATTATGAACAGTTTTATTTGCAGAGTTCATCTCAATCTACCTAGTAAATTCACCGAAAGCTGGTATCTCTTTATATTGCGGCGACATATTGGCCAATACCAATCACCGCAAGTAATTTTGATGCCCAGTTTCCTCCCTAGAGTTAGGCACCTGAGCCTTACGATGTGAACCTTTACTAAGATTCAATTTTGCTTAGAGTACCCCTATAAGGATCTTTTACAAGCCGTATAATCATACGACATGGCCACTGACGATTTTCTGCATCCTTCGACTTTGGCCGGGGACGAACCCGCAACCTTCGGCTCAGAAGGCCAGCGACAAACCAACCATGCCATCCAGCCGACATATATATCCTTTTTGTATCTACATGTGTTGTGTCTGATGAATTCCAATTTCTTCCTGCTTTAGCACTGTAGGTTTTAGTACATCTTCACTTTTATTTTATTATACTATATATATATATATATGTACAGAGAGATAGCTTATATATATATATATATATATTGTTAGTTTCAATTATTCAAAGAAAGATAAAATATTCTTTAAAATTCCAATCCCACATCCAAAGGAAACATCTGCAAAAAGAAAGTAAAATAAATGCCTGCTTATATGATGCAAATAGAATAACTCAGTTCAAAATGTATTTTATATGTAAAGTTCATAACTCAAATCGAAAGAAGATGGGATAGTTCTTAAACGCTTACATATTCACAATGCGTTACTTCTATGAAAAGGAATATATATTTTTTATTTTCGTAAGCGTGTAAAAATATGTGTACATGAAAGAGGTTTTTGAAATTGTCGATGAAAAATCTTAAGATCTCAATCTTTCAAAAATTGAATGTTCAAGAAATAAAAAATAATTTGTATAGTGACAGTTTTCATGCCTTCATAGGAAAGAAGCAAAAATTATAGGAATATATTTTTGCAACAGATAAAAGTTCAGCCAATAGTCTTCACTTTAAAAAGAAATTGATTCAATTTCTTTCTTTTTCTCTTGAAAATTCCTTTTTATGTGTTATATAATGATAATATTACAGATAAATTTTTTATTTCACGTGTTCTTTTTTTCACAGTTTTAGTAAACAGTTAGTGTTTCTAACACTACGATTTTACACTCTTTTTTTTTTTAATTTTGTTGAAAAATTCATAACTTAAAAATTCTTTAAATATTTATTACGAATTCTATGTTCCCCTTTCTCGAATGAACTGTCATGCCTTTCTCATACTTGAAAATTATTTATTTCGTGAACCTTTGGGTAATAATTTTTAAGGATTTGTAAATTTGAAAATATTTTGAACTCTATTATATCTACCTAAAGTTATATAAACAAATTATAGGGCTTACAATTTTTTTAATTCATTGTACTTTTAATATTATGGTACATAAAACTAATGGCTGTTCCTCCTATCAACCATCTTTTGAATATAATGTAGTATCTCGTATAAATTAGAGGGGGGTAGTATTAAGCTTCGCAAAATTTGACTTTTCTTAAAATTCCCGTTGGATCGTCGAGAATTCAATGGAGACCAAAAGGACTGTAACGTTGATTTTAATGTTCTATCTGATAAATGAAGAGCCCTTGGTATACGAATAAGTTTATTGATGAATAAACATAACTTCGCAGCACTACACTCACACACACAAACATTTAAAGACTATTTACAGGGTTTAAGAAGAAATATCGCTTTAAAGCGCTCTGTCCAAAGCATCATGCCTTTCATGTTAATTCAATCGGTTGCATCAGCGTTCTCTCCTAATAATTAAATGGCGCGCGTTACATATGTTTATTCGGGCAACCCTGAAGTCGCCAATTACGTTCGAAGGCGCCAGTTGCAAAATTACATACGAGTACATTCTTACTTACTAATATATGAAATATACACAAAATACTGATAAAATATACTGATAAACAATTTCAATAATTAATATAATGCAATAGTAAATGAAATATATGCTAATGAATATAATACAAAAAATATATATATATCGCTATTCATAGATTGGCAATTTTACTAAATTATTGACTGGGAGTTGGTAAGTGCCTTTATTTGTTTTTAAAGTCACACACAACTCTTATAATATTATCTTTACCTGGGTGCACTTTGATAATTTTTGCAATATCTTTTTTAGTTCATTGCTAGCACCTACAAAGTTTGTACCGTTATCACTAAAGATAACGTGGGGTTTTCCCCAAAGCGAAATGAAACGTTTTAATGCACCAAGAAAGGCATCAGTAAAACAATTGGTAAGTATTTCTAGGTGAGTTGCCTTTACAGCGAAGAAAAAAATACATACATAACATTTATATGATTTCTTGAATTTACATGGATATAATTTTATAAAGAAAGGACCGGCTTAATCAATACCTACCTTGGTGAATACCCTTGATACCTTTACTCGGTCACTGGGCAAATCTGCCATAACTTGAATTTTTGCCTTTACATTTACCTTTAAACAAGAAATACAATTTTTCAATACTTTTCTTACCTGATTTGTACAATTAATTATCCAAAACTCTGACCTGATGTTAGTTACAGTTCATTCAACACCTGTATGAAAATGTAAAACATGATAATAATTAATCAACAAATGAGAAATATGACCTTTGTTTGGAATAAGCATGGGATGTTTTTGATTGACAGTTAAGTTGGAGTGTTTAAGTCTTCCTCCAACACGAAGGATGCTGTTCTCATCTAAGAAAGGGGACAAATTTAGTACACTACTTGGATTGGGTATATTTGTTTACCCTTAAGAAGACACTGGATTTCTAGAGGAAAATGCACAGATTGAACATTTCTGATAAGACAAATTAAAGCTCGAGATAATTCAGTTGCAGTTAGACTGCCAATGGTTCTCTGCGAGGGAAGGTTTCTTGCATTTTCTTTAAACCGTAGACACCATGCAAGAATTCTTTTCAGTTTCACAAAAGATGAGCGCTTATTGAGGATTGGGAGTAATTCCACATTTTGCGTTACAAGACACACTGGATCGGATTTTTTAAACACACGTAAATATAAATCATTATCGTTGATTTCACTGATATCACAACAGGGTTGTTTTTCAAAACCGATGGACCATACCACCACAATACACAATCTTGAATTTTATCAGGATTGATTCCTCTGGACATAATATCCGCTGGATTTTCTTGCGATTGGACGTGTTTCCAGGAGCTCACTTCGGTTAGATGTTGAATTACACTGACTCGATTTTTCACAAAGGGCTTGAGAACTGAAGGGCCCTTTTTTATCCATGCAAGGACGATGGTCGAATCAGTTCACAGCACAATATCGTTGAAGGGAATTTCCATCGATTTGATGGTCTTTTGAATTAACTTAGCAAGAAGAACTGCTGCACACAACTCAAGCCGGGGAATCGTTACCGACTTCAAAAGAGCAATTCTTGATTTGGAGCACAATAAATTTGTAGATACAGTTCCCGAATTATGAAGACACTTACATAAATTGCAGCACCGTAGGCTCTTAAAGAACTGTCGCAATACCCATGGAGTTCTATTCTCAGTGCATCGTCCAATAAAATGTATCGTGGAATGTTCAAGTTGTTAATTGCAGCTAAAGACTTCACAAATCGTTTCCACTCTGTTTCCAAATGTATATATATATATATATATATATATATATTGGCAAGGAATCATTCCAGTCCAATTTTAATCTCCATAATTCTTGCATCACCAGTTTCGCCTTCGTAACTAACGGCGAAATGAGACATAATGGATCAAAAATGCTAACAGTGGCTGAGAGGACTGACCTTTTTTTAATTGTACAGGAACCAAAGACATCTGCAATGGAAGACACCGAAAATGCTGAGGTGTCGTTTTGAGGCCTCCACTAAAGTCCTAAGGCTTTAGTTTCATCAGGAATTGTGAGAGAAACATCTCCATCAGAAACATTGAAATTAGAAAGCAGTTGGAGGACCATTATGCATGCCAGCTCCACTGAAGAGGGATAAAAGATCCTGTCTAAGTTGTTTTGCTGAAGGAATTCTCGAACAGCCACTGATAAGATCGTCCATGAAAATATCAGCACTCACAGCTGAGGCCGCTAACGGATATTTATGCCCATCACACACCCATCCTTAACTAATTGCTTAAGCACTCGTTGTGCAAGAAAGAGAGCACATGTTGTACCGTACACTACTCTATTCATTCGGTACGTTTTGATCGAGTCGTCAATACTGTCCTTCCATACAATTCGTAACAAGTCTCTCTGAGATTCATCCATGAATATCATGCGAAACATTTTTTTTAATATCTGAAGTCAAAGCTATTTTATTTTTTCTGAATCTCAATAATATCGGGAATAAATTATCTTGAATGACTCCTCCATTTCCAAAATATAGTTCAACGACTCTCCAGTCGAAATAGAACATGATGCATCGAAAACAGTCCTAAACGGTGTGGATTTGGAGCCGGGACGTAATACACCCGGCTACTTATAATATGAAATTGTCGGTTCAGATTCATCGGATAAATGCTCCATATGTCCCGTATCCAAATATTCATGGATAAAATCTCGATATAACTGTTTGGATTGACATTTAATTTTCTCCATAACGAATTTAATCGACGAATAGCCGTTTGTTTGGATTTTCCAAGACAACTAGGTTCCTTTAAAAAGGCCATCTGGACAATGTATTGTCCAGATTCATCTCTCCGATGATTATATTTACGAAATGTTCTTCACAAAACTTGGCTTGTGAATTTAAATTAAGAGGTTCATCTTCAATCGGTTCTAATTGCCAAAATTTAGAAATTAAACTTTCTAACCCTTCTTGTTCAGAAAGAAGAAAGCATTGCTGTTATCATCGGCTGCCGGGAGCCCTCCAGTAACTATATAATTAAAAACCGAATTTTGAAAAGTTACTGAATCATTTATTTTTATCTGATCTGCCTTAATAATTTTGAAGAACACTTGCGCGCCTAAGAGCATTGAAACCTTCAATGGCTTGTGGAAAGAAGGATCCGCCAACTTAATGTGTTTTGGAAGAGAAATTTCTGATATATCTAAAGTGCAAGAGGGGGTGAATGATGATATATTTGGAACAACGAGAAACTTCAAGTGTTGATTGAAGGAACCATCTTGATCCGAAATATTAGCATTTACAGAATAGTTTATCTTTTGTGCAAGGTCGTTAAAGCCAGAAACCGTTGAATTTATTTTGTTTCTCTTTAATCGCAATGTAGTTGCACTATCTGAATCGATCAAATTTATTTCTGAGCCAATATCCAAAATTACTCTTACTGGAATATTTTTTATGTATATGATTACTGTGCTCAGCATATATTTAACGCGCGGTGATTGATCTGCATTCGTTGCAAAACATTGCTCGGTATTGACCTTGGATGATTCGCCTGGCGTGGGTGAAGAGGCAATTGAGCTATCATCTTTCTCTCGATGTAATTTAGTATTATGAAATTTATTACAGATCTTGCAACGGGATGTCGACACACATTTTTTATCGGGGTGGTAGTTAAGGTAGTTCGTGCAAAAGTTATTCTTTTTACAAAGTTAATACCTTTCCAAAGGAGAATGATTTAAAAATGATTCACAATTAAATATCGGATGCATATTTTTTTTATGACAAATCAAACATTCTTTTTAGCCTTGGATAGATTCAACGGAAGTGGTTGGTTTCAACTTTTCTTTAGTCAGAAACGATTTCCATCGTGGATTAATTAAAACGGACGTTGTTTTATTTTTTATTGGAACATTTTTCGTCTCGATTTCGGGTGGTTAAATAACTGCTTCTAACTGAAAGCATCTTAGTTCCAAAAAGGAAATAAATTCATCTAAGCTAGGTACTTTAGTAGTAGTTAAACCAGTGCTTCTCTCTCTCAAACTTTCAATACTTGCGACCTAAATTTCAATCATAATTTGCATCGCCCCCCCTCCATACAATAACAATGAATTTATATAAAAAATAACCTACTTTGATGCTAAAGCTACAATATGACAATTATAAACCGTACAAATTATCAAGATAGGTATCAAATTTTGTGTATAATTTGGTATATGGCAATTCCATGGGAGGCATTAGTAATTAGTAATCTTGTTCTTAACTTAATTTTGATAAATTAATTATCAAATACATTGTGCTGTACAGATGCATTTTATAAGTATATTGTATCAATGTAAATTTTATTTTATTTTTTATTGTCAGAATGTATTTTGTTTTGCTTCATTTCAGTAAATTTACAAGTTTTTAAATCTTTTATTTTCGACTTTTTGATATGCTAGCGCCCCCTTTTAAGGTTATCACGGCCCAAAGGGGCGCCCCCAGTTTGAGAAACGCTAAGTTAAACTTAAATGAAATAACGCTGAATTTTTTATCGATTTGTTGTTAAGACATGCAATATAATTGCATCACAAAAGGATTCGTTTTTGAAATTAAATTTTTAGAGATCGCAAATGATTTTTACTTTATTTGGGTTGATCCCCAAATTTTAGATGGATTTTCGCTGTTAAGTTTGTTTATAGAACGAATTTCTGCTATATGAATGTCTCTAAAGTTTTTTTTATTTTCATACCGGATTCAAAAGGCCCTTATTAGTGAATCAAAAGTATCTTGATCACTTTTTAATGAGTGATCTTCATTTTTAATGCTCCTTTGAACAGCAAATTTTTGTACTTGTTTAAAAAAAAATTATTTCCGATTAGATTCATAAACTGTAATTTAAATTGTTCAAATTTGAACTTTCCCCCAAAAAGGGTTGGGAAAAGATCAGGGAAAATTTTACATGATTATTTTTTGCAGTTTTTTACAGTTTTTTTTTTACTTTCATTTGGATAAAAAACACAAAAGGTTTACCTTTTTTTTCTTTCAGCCCCTCTTGTAAACACAAGACCAAATTTGTTTTTTAAAATATTTTTTATCCAAACAATAGTCGTTTTGAAGAATGTCCAATTATTTGATAATACTTTTTATATTGTCCAGTTTCGATTTTAGGGCGATGTAATCCTTCGTACTGTCCTTTGGTTGAAAGCTGTTAATGAAATTTTTTACCTTCGAAACTTTATTTCGAAAGGTCGTTCGTTTACGATTAAGTACAATGATGGTCATTTTTGTTACACGATTTATTCCCCGTTCAGGAATCGATTTGGTTATTATTCCTTCATTCAGGAACCGATTTACGATTATATTCCTCGTTCAGGAACTGAGTTTCGATATGGTGTGGTGAGAACTGTCAATGTTCAATTAACCAGGGCTACTTTAATACGATAGTTAAATAATTGACTCGTTGTATCCATAATTAAGGTAGAACAAACTGCGGGGAGTTGGACCAATGGATCGTCGAGAAATCAAAGGAAAGCAAGAGGACTGTAACGTTGATTTTATTGTTCTATCTGATAAATGAAGAGTCCTTGGTATACGAATAAGTTTATTGATGACTAAACATAACTTCACAACGCTACACTTCCACACACAAACATTTAAGGACTATTTACAGGGTTTAAGAAGAAATATCGCTTTAAAGCCCTCCGCCAAAAGCATCATGCCTTTCATGTTAATTCAATCGGTTGCATCGGCGTTCTCTCCTTGTAATTAAATGGCGCGTTACATATACTTATTCTGGCGACCCTGAAGTCACCAATTTTGTTCCAAGGCGCCAACACCCTCGCTTTTCTTAATTTTCAAGTTTCAAGACTTAACTCTGACAAAACTTCATAATGCATTCCCTCAATTTTGCAAAATATTTTTAAAAATGTGAAAATATATTCTGGGTAATATTTTAAAGGTTTTTTTTAATTCTAAAAAACCATAATATATTATTTTTTTTTTAGATCTTATGAATCTGAATTGGATTTCAAAGGGGCTTTTGCTCAGACAGTTTTTCATTTATGTCTACAAAAACTAAACGATAATTAAATCGTTCTAAGTAAGAAGATCTAATAAATCCAATGCGTACATATCTTTACAATTTTTAGATCCATTAATAGACATAGTCTGTCTAGTTGATCCATCTGGACAATTTTTAGCTTCATTTATAGACATCTAGTCCCTCTGTTTGATCCATTTTTACAATCTTTAGATCCATTAATAGACATCTATACCATATAGTTCATCCATTTGGACAATTCTATCTCTTTCTCCCTCTCAGGTAAATTAATATTTACATTTTTTCTATTACAATTATCCCAGGTAACATAAATTAAACGTGCCTTTTTAAATTTAAATAAAAATATTACACATTATTTTTATGTTTTTTTTTGTCAACGTTCAACAATACGTTTTCGTCAATTTTTCAATTCCTACTATTAGTTCACACTCTCCCTTTATATATATATCTTGTTCAAATTTTCAATTATTAATAAAATACCTTTTATTTATCCACTGAAGTCCAAATACATTTTTTAAAAACATGTAAAATGGATGACTCTTGATGTTGAGACAGTTTTTTTCAAATATCAATTTATTAATTGCATTTCATCTTTTCTTAAATTCCTACTATTAGCTCACACTCTCTATATATTTATTTATCTTCGTGGAATTTTCAATCGTTAATAAAATACATTTTAAGGCGCTTAATTGAGCTGAAATTTTATATACATGATTATTTTGGATGACAATAGAGTAATTTAATTATAATTAATAAAAATTCATTGATTAGAACTAATTGTTCAAAGAATTACAAATATAGATACGTTGGCATCATTTTTGGCGATTTAGCGACCATTTTGGTGACTTGTGTCAAGACATGAAAAAGTTTTTTCCTCACATTTTAAAGCGCTCATTTGAGCTGAAATTTTCTATACACTATTGTTTTGGGTAAAACTACGGTAATTTAGTTATAATTAATTAAAATTAATTGACTGAAACTAATTATTTAAAGAATTACAGATACAGCCACGTTAGTTTCATTTTTAGCGACTTAGGTCAAAATTTAAAAGATCTTTTTCGCACGTTTTAAAGCATTCAGTTGAACTTAAATTTTATATACACAATTGTTTTGGATGACAATATGATACTTTAATGATAATTAATAAAAATTAATTACCACTTAATGTTGTGATTCTGTCATATGTATATACGTATTTATATATTAATTGTAACTATTTAATAAAAAGTATCTAAAATAAAAAAAAAAATTTGTTAATCTAAGCAGGAATTGACTTAATTTATATATATATAAATTAAATAATTTTTTAATTTTCAAATTCAGTTTTTAAAAATTCAAATTAATAATAATTTTAAATTTCCACATATATTTCTTACTCCCAAATTTCATAAAGACCCAGTTAAATTTAGGACAGTTACAAATGGTTTTAATACATATATCAGCAAAACAGGCAAAATTCTCCATGAAATATTGCATGAAACAATAAATAATCTTAAATCCAAAGCCATTCTTAAAAATAGTAAATCACTTGTTGAAAAATGAAAGATAAAAAAATTTATTCAGTCTATAGTTTAGTTTTAAAGATTTCTTTAACTCTATTAATATTGATGATTTGATTAATATACTTGTAAATTTACATAAAGACAATTTATTTAATAATGTTAATTATGATAGATTTGGTTCACTACTTAGGTTTGTACTTAAAGAGAACTATATATATCATAAAGGTAATATTATCAGCAGATTAAAGGATTGCCACAAGGTGGCCCTGGAGCAACTGTCTTGCCAATTTATACTTACATTTTTTTGAAAGTAGTTACATTAATAATTCTAAATATTATATTCATCGTTATATAGATGATATAATCTTTTTTGCAAACAAGCCAATTTTATACCTAACATTAATTTATATCCACAATATCTTAATTTAATACAGACAAATAATAACAACAATGAAGCAAATTTTCTTGATATACATGTCAAATATATGAAAAAGTAATAGTTTCTAATATTTATGATAAAAGAGAAGAATTTAATTTCAATATTATAAAAGTTCCTCATTGGGAGAGTAATGTACATGTTTCTATATTCAGAAATATTGTTATTAATTATATACAACGTAATAAATTTCTTGTGTCAAAAAATCAGACATTATAAATAACTATAAACATTTTACTAAATATTGCTTAAATCAGAAATACCCAATTAATTTTATTAATAGTTATATAAATAAAGCTATTCAAAATAGTTAGGATTAAAATTTGGGGATTGATAATAGTTTTATTACTTAAATATTTTATGGTTTATAGTTATCTCCATAATCTAATATTAGATTAGAAATTACTTACTATTTTTTATTCATATTTACTCTGGTGTTATTATAGTTATGCTATAATAGCAACTCTTATTAATTTATTTCCACTTTTTTATTCTTTTGTTAAGTGCTACATTTCAGCCATTTCTTTTGATTTAAATCTGTATTAGGTATAGAATTGGCAACAAATTAATGTTTGCACTCAGATTTAGCGCGGGCTTTGCATTTGTAAGTGCAATTTTTAGGTAAGTTACCTCTATCTTGTAATGGATTTAGATATTCCTGTCCATTATTTCCTATTGGTTTTGCTCAGTGTTAATTACAAAAAAGGGGGAAGGTTCTGGCCAAAAACATGTTCAACCCCATTTTTTATATAAATTATTTTTTATATAATAGCTGTCCTAAGTCAGAAATGTTCATAACACTGCAGAATTCCTTTTTATATTTAATCCCGATTACTCTTTTTGTCCCTCTTTTGTGTGATTTTCCGCTGTCATGCGTTTGTCGAATGTTATTTTTTTGGATGTTATCTCTTGTTTGTAGAGAATTGGCCTATATATATATATATATATATATATATATATATATATATATATATATATATTACTCAATAGTTTTAAATTTATTCTGCATTATTTCTGACGAAAATACAACTAACTACAACAGATGGCGCCACTCAAATTCAAATATATATTTTTTAAAACTTTATTTGGATGACTCGATGTTAATACAGTATTTTCGAACATTAATTCATTAATTAAATTTAACTAAAACAAAATTTTTCTTTCTTGACCTAACTAGAGATTGACTTTAGAAAACTATTTTTTATATTACTTATTTGTGTAAGTTCCCTTACTTTCTGTTGTTTGAAGGTAACTGAACAAAAAAATCAATATTTGATACACATAGTTCAATGAAAAATAAAAGGTATTAAAATTATGTCTTAAGTTTTCTGTTTAGTAATTATATGGTGGAAGATTAGGCTTTCAAACAGTGACACTTAGTTAATCACATCGTGGAAAGTGAAAGCACGCTTCTTTGCTTGTATATTCGAATATTGTACCTCAAGAATAGTATAATTTTCAAGAATGCTTTATCCCTTTGGTCCTTCGTTGAGAGATATCTTAATTAGTTTTACTCAATCTACTTGCGAATAAATAGGAATTTCTTCCTAGCCAGTTCAAGTTCCTGTAATTTGGGTGAATCTGTTTACAGCTATACGAGAACAATGAAGTGTCTTTGAATTTTGCGTTTGTCTCATTTGAATTTGAATTGTAAAGTGACTACTTCAAACTGACTGCAATCAGCGTACTTCCCAAACGGAATTGATTAGCGAATGCGGTAGATAGTGGTTTGTTCTAGTTTGATTTATCCGGCGGATGGAGTAAAAGTGGTGTATTTTAACACTTTGTAGTGCATACTGTGAGAGTATGTAAGACTAATTTATAATCAGAAATAATTTTTTCTTAAGATTGCTTAAAATGCCGAAATCAGAATTGTTTCAAAAGTAATTTCTCAATTAACAACATTACTTTTTTAAAAAACTTCCTGGATCATATTCAATAGAGTAATGAGAATTTAAAACATTTCAAAAAATAGGATCAAATAAAAGACTTATCATGGTCAATACTTTGAATAAAATTCTTTAATTTAAAAATGGAAAAGAAAACTCTTAAATTTGGAAGCCTGGTATTTAAATTATGCATTACTCAGTATTGAAATATTGTTATATTTTCCTCAGGAAATATAACTTTTTAACTCATCGTTCCATGACACGACATTTTTAATTTATTTCAGTCAGTACTTTTGATGATGTTTTCATATATATTCAGTCTTTCTTAATTTTCATAAATTTTTATTAGTGTTTGATTTAAAATTTGACTTTAGAAATATTTGTCTGATAGTATCTAAATCTTTTTTTTTCCTTCTCAATCATTTAATTTTGTATCAATCATACTTTTTAATTACATTATAAATGGCAGATTTTGAACGGTTAATTAACCTAACGTTTAATTTTGAACGTTCAACTAACCTAATGTTTAATACAACTCAAATTTACACTATCACCTGCATAAAATAGAAATTTTCTTCCTCCATACTCAGATAATACTTTATCGTACAGCCTTTTTCAAATGAATCATGGACAACGCGATAAGAACCTGTACAATTGCTTTTCAGCTAATGATTTCATTGTAAAGCTAAAGTATGCATTTGGTATTGATTCTGATCTAATGCATTATATACTAATTTTATCAGGAGGTTGAATAATTTTTGTTGTTGCTGTCTCTGATAACACCTGGCCGACGGTGTCAGATCGATTCCCACGAAGTTCATCGTGGCAAGAGCCTACTTTAAGTGAGTCGTTACCCGCAGCTTTGAGCACCATATAGCTGACAGTATGATTTGGCTTGATGCCTCTCCAATTTTAAGGGGAAACACCTCCCACCTACCTTTCTCTTTTACCAGCATTTCTAATATACTTATGGCACGATGAACACAGGCAGATATTGCAAAGGCATTATACATTTACAATCAACAATTTCTTCTCCGGGATTACAGCACAGCAGTTAGAGTCACTAATCACTATCCCGGGTGTACGGGTATATCATTTCTTAACATATAAGTTATTTAGTTTTTAGAGCCATTGATAGATTTTAATACGATTTAAACTTAACTTTGAAGTGGCAATCAATAATTCTGTATAAATATACTAATATGAATATTTAATTATATGATTTAATGTTAGCATATCTTGTGTAATACGCATATTCTGGATAGATTCCATTGCGATTTAATTATCAACTCGACAAGGCCTGTCTGCTCTTGAATGAAGGGGCAGCATTTATGTATGTCTGTATCAAGGTCACGCACGCATTTTAGAGTGTTCGAGACGGATCCGAACTTCTCGAAAGCCATTATATGTTTCATTTGGTGGACGCAAGATAGAGATCGTTCGAGAGGAATCGTTTCCAGTTTTGTCAATGTAGTTAAGGTGACTGCTTACCTTCGGAACCAATTTTTTTATAAAAACAAATTTTTGAAACAAATTGAGTATTTTTAGGAAGAAAACTAAAAAAAAATGTGTAAATACATAAAAAATTTTAAATAAATATTGTACTTTTAGAAAAATTGGTTGTTTTCAAGGAAATTATACTAAATTTTTACTAAAACGAGTAACACTGCATAAAAATTTCTAATACAATTATTATAATTTTCTTTATACACAACATACATATTCCGGTGCTCTTCAAAATGAACCAAAATCTAAGACAAATATTAAAATACAAAAAAAATTACACACAATTATACATAATAATACGAAAATTTTGATATTTTTTAAAGTTTTTCTTTATAAAAACTACCCTAAATGAAAAACTATTTAACCTAAAAAAACACTTAGGGTCCACTTTATGAAAAATAGTATAATAAACATTCCCACAAAATTTCAAAACGTTATCTGGTTTGGTTTTAAGATATCACGTACCTGGTAAAGAGTTTCTTTCGAAAATATAATTTTGCGAAAAACTCATTTAAAGTTTTAACTTACTGCCCATTTGCATAGAGTGATGTTTTTTAAAATCACTATAACTTTATTTCTATTTCGCGTAAAGGAAAAAGAAAAACTGTTTTAGAAAGAAAAATGCTCAAATTATAAGATTTTGATATAAAAATGCCGTATGTAGACAAAAAACGACATTTTCAAGGTAGGCATTGACCTTAATAGGTGTTGCCAAATACAGATAAATTTATTTTACAGTAGTAATTTGTAAGGTTTGTTACTAAAGGCGTACTATAGATTTTTAGTGTCAAAATACTCACGATACATTATTACAATATGATAATAATGCCTGATAAAAATAAAAATTGAAAAAAAAAAAATTTTCGCAAATCATGAAAGGCTGAAAAATGCGATTGTAATCTAATTTTTACTGTTGAAAAGTCACAGTGACGCTCTATTTGTTCCATACTGTGTTAATTCGAACTATTCGTTTTTGATTTTTAATAATTTCTCAAAAATAGTCATTATATTGCAATAGTGAAATTATTATCTAATGTAATTTCAATAATGACCTTGCTCTAGGAGGAGTTACAATCGTAACAAAACAGTTGCATTAAGTATTGTTTTTCATTGCAATAACGGGCAACATTTGTTAAATAAAACTCTGTTATTTCTTCAAAGGCTTTTAACAATGCACACAAAACATTTAAAAGCACTTTTGTATCAATTTTTTATTCACTTTCTGATGTATAAATATAAAATGTTATTCTTTTGAGAAAAATAGAACAAAAACCTTCAAATGGATAGCAGTTGAAAAAAAAAATGCCAAATGCTCCAAGTGCATTTAACAGGATTCCAATATTTGAAACTGCGTATCAAAACTATTAATAACACACAAACCATCCAACCTTACCATCGCTTAAAAAGCGCAAAAAAAAAAAAAAAGTCACGACCGTGGAAGAATTTACAGTTACACAAAAATTATTTGAGAAATATGAAACGAACTGTAAAAAGAAAACGTCTGGAACACAATTCTTGGTATGCAATACTTAGGATGCTAAAAATATAAAAACCATTTGTTTTGTGTGCGCTTTGTTTTCGCCTTTTATAGCTACGGTATTACTATCAATACTTTTTATAAAAACAAGACACAAACAAACATGTTTGTAACCTTTCTTCTTTCTTTTGTATGGGTTCCCTTTTTCCAAACTCCGAAAAAAATCCTTCTTTCTTTCGCAATCTCTGGCTTTCTTGTGAGTTAAATCGTTCCTGAAAGTGATCGATAGTTTTTGCTCCAAGTTTGATATTTTGCATTAGATATATCCCCCTTTTTTTTTTTTTTTTATTTAACAGTTTCTTAAATCCTTAAAGATTGAAAATGTAAATAATGAAAACTAAGATTTGTGTGTCTTTCAACAAATGCTTCGGTTTCATAGAAAAAGTATGAAATGCATTACAAAAAATTAGTTGTATGTGTTGATTTTTAGTTATCTTGCTACAAAATGTCAAAAGTAGTACGAAATTATTATCATTCAGTAACACATACAAGAATTTTTTAAAGGCAGGGGGGGAGTCCACGGTCGAAAGTTCACCTTTCTCGTATCATACCTCAATAAACCACCCAACATAATCTTTTGTTTTTGTCGGTTTTATAGGGAACAAAAAACAGCAAAAAAAATTTTTTTAACAAATAATTAAGATTGATTAATAAAATTAATTATTAAAAACAAACACTTATTAAACTTTAGGTACTATATACAAAGGATTATAATCAATCGGAAAAAAAAAATCATGGACAACAAAGAGGTACAAACCCGGGGAACCCCCCTGCATGCGCCACTGTTCTCATTTACTATCAAAGTTTTTTTTTATTTATTTATAATTGACTTTTATTGAAGAATAAATTAATATTTTTATGACGTTTGAAATTTTAAAGCAGTTTAATTTGAATATAACCATTTTTTTTTATTTAATTAAGGGAGCACTGAAGGTTTTGAATGTGAATAACAATTAAAATAAACATGGATTTAAAAATTGTCCAAAAGGAAAAAAAATCATTATCTTTGAGGTGTATGATAAACTTGATTGCATTAAAAATGTAAGTGGAAGTCACAAAAAAAATCCTTTAAAATAATAATTTCCCAACCCCAAAATATTTTTATAAAGATTTTATTTTTCAAATGCAACTACATTTTTTTTTTAAAAATTAAAAAAGGGGGAAACAAAAAATTTTTTTTAAAAATTTAGTTTTTATTCATTCAAATATATTCGAATTAAAAAGATTAAACTCTGAAAGAAAACAATTGTGTGTAATTTTATAACTAACTTTGAATTAATCGTTATGAAAACTAAAAAAAAAAAAATTTTTTTTTTTAAAAAATTTTAAAATTTTGTTTTGTTTGTTTTTTACATAAAAAAGTTTTTAAAAAATTTTTTTTTCTGAAATTTAAAATTAATTTTTTAAATTAAAAAAGAAAACAAAAAAATTTTTAAAATTTTTTCCCCTTTCTTTTTAAAGTTCTTTAATATTTAATTTAAAATAAAGTATATTAGTTTAAAAAATTGTAAATCCCCTTGCCAAAAACCGGGGTTTGGGAAAAACAATTTTAAAATTTCAAATCCCCTTAGGGGTTAAACCCCAAAAAAGTTTTAAAGTTTAAACCCCATGGAAGGGGGGGTTTTAAATAAATTAAATTTAAAATTTAACTTCTTGCGCCCCTTTTGATTTTTGAAAAATTTAAATTTTTTGAGCTCTTATTGACACTGTGTTTTAGAATAAATAATTCTAAATAAAACAAATATAATGTTTTAGAATTTAAAATTCGAACAAGACCCCAAAATGATGTTTTCTCTCTGTCTTTCAAATATTCAATTAAACGGGAAGAAGCATTTTGCCAATTTTGTTGCAAAAGAATGGAAACTCATGAAAAAATACGAAATTAATTATTCAATGATAAAATAAAAAATCATATATAAGACACATATTAGAATGTTTTCTAATTAAACTAAATGTATTTGACTATTAATAGTTTTTAGGAACATACTTTGAAACATTTTAAATAGGATTTAAACCACTTATTTTGTAATCAGTGAATTAGATGTCGGTGGTTGACTTTCACTTTTTTTTTCCATATTCATTTCATATTCTTAATGTAAATTGTTTTATAATTCATAAATACTAAAATTTCCTTTAACATATTTTAATATTTTAATGGAGTTAAAAGTAATTTACTGCTGAATCAATTTCCAAAAATTAATATAGGCTATCATGCTATCTGTAAACAATAAATACTGAGAAAATGATGCACAAATATTCTTTGTTTTCTAAACACTCAAATATAATGAATTTTAAAGTTATATGATGAAGAATTTTAATTCAAACTCTATGACTATACCATAACCACAACATATTATATTATTTGTGAAATTATTAAAACATCGTATTTTACTGAACTTGTAAATTGCTTTTAGTTGTTCTTCAAAACAAAAGGAAAGATCTCAGATGTTAAAAATTTCTCATTTTCTACATTTGAAGTCAACTTGAAAATAAATACACTAGGGCCAGCAGAACAAAACAAGACCACTAGCTTCTCAATCTAAAGTGCTAGGGTCAGTTAGTATCTTGCACTGTGTTCAATCTATTAGAAACGACACTATTCCGAAAAGCTTTTATCCCTCTTTCTTTTCGAAAGCCTTAACATGTCAAGATTTTGAGAGGTCACATCTCTTCCGATAACCATAACAACGACTTTCTTTTGTTTCTATCTTATCCTATTGTTGTTATGTGTTTGTCTTCGGCATGTTGTTCTTTTAATGCTTTTTTTTTTTCATGGAATGGGTGTCTTTTCTTCCCCTCTGCTTCTTCCTCTTTTTTTTTTTTCCCTTTTTTTTAACTCTGTTTCTTTCGTTTTATAACGCAATTTAAGAGGGTATTTTAAGTTTTTGATTTGAAACATTAAGAAATGCCAGAAAATTTATTTGAATAAATAAAAATAGTTTTTCCAAATTTTTTTTTTTTCAAAATAAATAAATAAATAACATTTCATTTGTTTTTCATAAATTTCCTCTCTGAAAAAAATTTTTTTTAACAATAATATGTTTTGATATTTATGAAATTCATATAATGTTACTGAAATATGCATTGCAGGGAACATATACATGAGCAACAACTAAAATTCAATTGCATAGAACAAAATATATTAAATTACATAAATTTAGGTTGAAATTTCTTCTTCATACTATTTTAAGGCCGTGGCATTTTACATCGAATTTTAAATAAAATGCAGGTATTATATCTATTTTCAATTTCTCGTAAATTTCTTATTTTAAAACTATGTGACAAAATATAATAGCTTTGGAAAAAGAACTAAAGAAGTAATAAAATTTAGTTAAATATATTTTTTGTTCCAAATGGATATGTTCACTGCTTATAATAAGGTGATTAAATTACAATTTAAGTAATTGTACAAATGAGTAAAGATCATTTTTAAAAAAATATATTGTAATTTTAAATAAGTGTTCATTTTTTTTTGTAAAAGTTTTTTTTTTTAAAGAATACTCCCAATGTATAAACCCAAAATTTTTACTGTTTAAAATCCACAGGGTTGTTAAACTTTTCCAATAAAAAGGACACTTGTTAGCATATTCCCCAAAATTTAGTATATGCAATACAGGACGTGTTTTGAAGGATGTTTCTTTTTAAAAAAAAGAGGAAGACCCAAAATGTTCACTAGAAATATGAAAAATTTATGAAAGGTAGTATTCCACACAAAATGCATAAGTAGTTTAAACAATTCAGAACAGAATTAAATTCATTCACCATTTAAATTCTACTCATTTTTTTGACAGTAAAAATCATTAAAAATCAAGCAAAATTTGAAATTAAAAATGTTGGAAATAAATAGGAGGAAACCTTAATTCTCTAGGAAAATGTTTAAATTCTATTATAATGGGAAGCTACAAAGACATCTATAAAAAAGAAGGTAATAATATGTCAAAGACATAGCTCAAATACTTTAAATTACCTTAAAAGCATCTTTTTTTAAATAGGGCATAAGAATGCACATTACACATTTTAAAGCAAGATAAAAAGAAATTGCTTGTTATAATGTTTGTTGAAAGTAAATTTCAGTAGACAAATAAAATTTAAAACAAAAATCTTTTAAAAAATTTGCTTTAATTCTCAGATAACATTGCAATTATCTCAAAATTGTTTGGCATGTTTTGAAGAGAAAATAAGTACTCAATCAAAAAACAAAGTTTATGTTGTTGTTTTTTTTTCTTTTTTTAATTTTTATTTTCGGAAAATTGCATATTTGATGAGATAAAACAAATACTATTAATAAGTTAGAAAAAATTCGTACATCTCTCTATATATATACTAAACTAAGTGGCACAACAACCCATGAGGGGCAAGGCCTACTTTGCCATCCTCAGTATATGTAACCATTGGGAGCTCAGGTGCCTTAACAGATGTCCATATCATGTGGTCATTCTGAGGGAAACCTCCAGTTCTTAGTCCCCAAGCAGGCTTAATACTCATTTATCGAACCGCAGAAGGGATGAAAGGCTGAGTCGAACTTGCCCAGCCCGAGGATAAGACCCCAGACCTGTGGTGTGGAAGTGCGATACGCCACCACTCGGCCACTGGGCCTCATATATATACGTATATATATTCATGGACAAAAAAAAATTAGCACATCAAGAAATAATTGAGGGATGGTAACGAAATGTGGCATGAAGGCACATGTCGGGCAGATATGCAAATGATTAGAAATGCAGCATGATTGCACAGTACGTATAGGCCGGAGAGGGCGTTTAACCTCGTTCTGAATGTATAAAACAGGTAACCAAAGCCCTTTTTTGAGGGGGTGAATGTTTACAAAAAAGAGCTGAGGGTAGACATGCCATTACGCCGTTTTGAAGGAAAAATATGAGCAGTTTGCCGCAGTTTTTAAAGGAGAGAATTTATCAGGGAAGTAACTAGTAAGTAGCTTGTTAATTAAGGGCCCTTCCCGATTGTGTTGTGGGGGGGGTGTTGGGACCCGTGGGTCCGGAAAATCCCTTACACGAAATCCAAAGGGTCAGGATGCCCCCCGAAAAAGACCAGCGTCAAAAAGACCGCCACTTCGTAAAATTCCCCTCGACAGCCAATTCTTCATCGGCAAAAATCCAGGCACAGGTAGCACCTTCACCAGGGGGGCCCCCAGTCTTCTCGAACCAAACGAAGGCGCCTAGCTGGGAAAGGGCATTTGGGATCGCGGCCCCATTATTGCTGCCCTTGAAACCCCCCCATCGTCGCCTCCTTTTTGGGGGGTGCCGCCACAAAAGGGAAAATGGGCTGCAGCTGAATGTAACCAGGTCATCTTTAGCGACGAATCCCGGGTTCAATCTCAGAAATGTTTACAATTATATTGGTTTTTTAGGGCCCCTTTTTTAACGTCGTGAGTAGTTAGCAAAAAAGAAAATTTGTCAAGCCTTATTTTAAAATTAAAGCAGTATTTTTTTGCTTTATAGGTTACCCAAAAAATCCCAAAAAATATGCGCCGGGGGGGGCAGTCTATTTCCGGGGGTTAACCTTTTTTTCCGAAAAAACACTCCTTAATCCCTTTTTTCCCCCCAATTTTCCCCCGGGGGTCTTCTCCGTTTTTCCATCCCGGGGCTCCCCTCTGTCTCCTCCCGGCTTCTATCGGTCTCACCCAGGGCCCCTATCTCCCCCAAAATCAACCCCCTTTAAAAAACCAGGGGGGGCCACAAAACGCCCCCCGTCTTTCCCCCTTTGGGAGGCCAAAAAAAAACTGCCCTTTCCCGGGGCCCCATTCGTCTCCTATTTGTGCGGCAAACACAAACACATTCCTGGTCTGTCTGGAAACCAAAAGGGGGGCCATAATTCTCATCTAACTTCTGAACACCCCTTTTTTATCACACCACCTGGGTTTTATAACCCCCTTTTCTCGGCACCGGGCCCAGGCAAAATTCTTTTTTACAGGCTTCGCCTATATGTCAACCTATTTTCACCGGCTCTCTTTTGGGTATTGTAACTTCCAGACTCGATGTCGGCGTTTGTCCCAGGTCAGACAATTTAAAAAATGACCCCATGGCCACGTCTCTTTTCACCCAACGTCTGTTTGGGGCCCTAAAACTTGCATGAATAGGGAAAGGGGGAGGTTCACCCCAATCGAAGACGTCACAACCCTGATGAACGCCTTTAATCCCCAATTTTTTTTTAAATGACACACCTTTTCCCCCAGCTAGTGTGATGGTATGGGATGTCCCCGCCTCAATGGCCCCGGGCCCCCCCTAGTATTGATCCTTGGGACCATGAACCCGTGGTATGTCCCATGGCCTCCCGCAATCAATGGTTCCCCTTATGCAAGGCTCCCAAAAGCCCTTTTTCAAAAAACAATGCTCGGCCCACACGGCAAGAATTTCACAGACTATCTCCGCACTTTTCTGCCCCTTTCCCGGGGGGCCCAAACCCCAAATTTTTTCCAATCGAGCATTTCTGGGATCATTTGGGATGGCGTGTTGGGCATCCCACGAGTTTGAACGAACTAAAGAAAAGGTTACAGCAAATATAGAACGAAATTTCTTAAGACATGATACATAACTTGTTTGCCTCAATGCCCGATCGTATCGCATCGTGCATTCGCGCTAGAGAGGGTTCAACATGGTATTAAATCCTTCGTCTTTTGACTTTTTCTCTGAAATAAGTTATCCTTTTTCTTTGATTTCCTTATAATTTACTTATATCAAAGTTGTCATAACGTATGTAAAATTCAGTTTCATTTTGATGACTCCTTCTTGGTGCGCTAATTTTTTTGTCCATGAGTGTATATTCTTTTTTTTTCCATTTAAAGAAATATTTTAAATTTCGGAAACAATTTATCACACTAGAAGCTGAAACTTTGCAATCATTATTTTAGACTTGCTCTTATGTCAAGTATGGTTCATATTTAATAGCTTCAAATTTTCTTTCTTGAATGAATGAGGTCAAATTATTTAATTATATATTTGGTACATGTATATATATTTATAGAATAAAGATTTTAATAGGCTGCTTCTCAGTAAACTGATTGTGTCTTTCGCCGAATAGGATGGCTTAAGCAAATCTTACTTATACTTATCCTTTTTAGATACTTTGATTACTCAAGATGTTCTCTACTTTATAAAAGAAGTCACGATACTAAGTATGATATGTTTCTGTATGTCAAGATGTTGTCCATTGTAAGAACAGTGTTTTGACACTCATTATGTAACTTTTTAACTAAATGTTGAAATGAAATTTTTTTATTTAAGGAAAATATTTGCTCTTTATGTCCTTCTTAAGTTAGTTTATCTTAAGATGGATGTGATGGTGTCCTTTTGCAATGTATTCGTACAAAAAATATATATTTTGAAAAAAAATTATTTTAAAAACTTTTTTTTTAAATTAAAACTGTTTAAAAGTCTTTTTTTTTAAAAAAATACCGCATTTACTCGAATTTAAGCCGCACTGTTATTTCAATGTTAGTGCTACTTAATTGTTTTTTAAGTATCTCTACAAAAATATTTGTAGGGACACATTTAAGGAATGATGGTAACCATACCAGGAAGAATTATTTATGTGTGTGTGTGTGTGTGTGTGTGTGTGTGTGTGTGTGTGTGTGTGTGTGTGTGTGTGTGTGTGTGTGTGTGTGTGTGTGTGTGTGTGTGTGTGTGTGTGTGTGTGTGTGTGTGTGTGTGTGTGTGTGTGTGTGTGTGTGTGTGTGTGTGTGTGTGGTGTGTGTGTGTTGTGTGTGTGTGTGTGTGTGTGTGTGTGTGTGTGTGTGTGTGTGTGTGTGTGTGTGTGTGTGTGTGTGTGTGTGTGTGTGTGTGTGTGTGTGTGTGTGTGTGTGTGTGTGTGTGTGTGTGTGTGTGTGTGTGTGTGTGTGTGTGTGTGTGTGTGTGTGTGTGTGTGTGTGTGTGTGTGTGTGTGTGTGTGTGTGTGTGTGTGTGTGTGTGTGTGTGTGTGTGTGTGTGTGTGTATCTTTTAGTTATTTTATGGCTGGTGCAGAATCTTAGTGAAAAACAAAGTTTTCTTGAGAGTGAGGACCTTTACTTTTTTTCATCTTAGGCTTCAAAGCCTTATTCTGATAGTGTTTAACATCATCAAAATTGGTTTTCAAACCTTGAGAGGACATTCCCATTCATACCATAAAATCTGACGATCATCTTGCCTTTTCGCGAGAAATATATATATATATATTTTTTTGTGAATGTATCAGTGCAAAATCGAAAGTTACCCATGTTTTGTATATAAATTTGCCTAACGTTAAATACAGAGACCGAGAAAGTTTTCTTTTTTTTCTACAGTCTTTACAGACATTTGATGACAAACTGGTTTATGTTTTTTTTTTTTTTGTAGCCAATGTTCTTTACCTGATGACAAATTGTCGATTGCGATACCTATAGTGAGTTTGCTAAAGTTATTTTATGCAGAGAATTTCCTACAGCAATAAGTTCCTTCAGCTTCATTTTTTTTCTTTTTCACCAAGAACTTCTTTTTATCTGCATTTCTTTTTCTTGGAGCTTTTGATTGCCAGCCCAATTTTATTTCTTATAGAAGTTTTCATAGCAATCCATCAGAAAACTGTATTTTCTGATTTTTAAATGCTTTATTTTAAGCTGAATTTGATTAACCATCTTCAAAAGCTGTAAAATTTTGTTTCGGAATAGAGGCTCTAATTTCGGAGCTATAATTTACTCCCACTATTGAAAATAGATTGGTAATTTAAACGTTTCATTTTTAAATATGGCTTTAAAGCAATTAAAATTTATCATAAATAGTTATATGCTTAAAATGGATAACACTGTTTCTGAATTAATATGTACAGCAGTGTTTCCCAAACTGTGGGGCGCCCCCCCTAGAGGGGCGTGATAACCCTACAAGGGGGCGCGAGTATATCAAAAAGTCGAAAGCAAAGGATATTTAAAAAATTAATAATTTACTGAAAGGAAACAAAACACAAAATACATTCTGACAAAATAAAAATAAAATACTCATTTATACTGATGTAATACTCTTATAAATATATCAATACTGCATAGTGTTTCATAATTAATTTAACAGTACTAAGTTAAGAAAAAGTGTAATAATTATCAGTGAACTTATAGGCATGTTATAAACTTATATATAAAATTTAACACTTATCTTAGCAATTTTTACGATTTATAATTAAAGTGGTATTGTAGCTTTATGTTAAAGTATATTATTTTTGAATGCAATACATTGTTATTGTATGGAAGGGGGAGCGATGAAAATTATGATTGAAAATTGGTGCGCAAGTATAGAAAGTTTGAGAGTTGTACAGAATTTTGAATTTAATCTATTCAATTGTAAAGAAAAGACGTACACCTTCATTAAAGGAGCTAATTGAAATGCAGTTAATATATAAATAAATTTCAAATTTAGTTAGTTTCGCTTCCCATTAATGTATCTGAAAAATAATACTATTATTTGATGACATGATTTTAGATACAAATTCAAAAATAATTTAAAAGACCTTACTTTAAAAGCTATTTTTAGGAATTCGTGATTTAAACATTTATATCATCTCTCTTAAAAAAGAAAAATTACATTAAAGTAAAAATACAATTCATTTCGAGATGGAAAAAAGCATGCAATATCACAATCAGATTAATATCCCTGATAGAATCTTCAATCACATTTTATATTCAAACTTATCTTTTTCTTTAATATAAGAGATGCTTCAAGAAATCTTTACAAGACTTTGTTGATGCTATTTTATTCTAAAGTTGGATTATACTTAGAAAATCGGGAATATTGACATCTCAAAGAATTTCGAATCATCTTACATTAGCATATGTAATGCGCACACAAAGTAAATAATTCATAAGAGAAAAATAAGTATGTTGCTCGAAACTCAAATTCTTAGATCAAAGGAAGGTAGATGGAAAAATAAAATAAATGAAGTCTGCATTGCGATGCATATGCAAATATTCGGTACGAAACATATTTTTCATTTAATATTCATGACCTCAAACCAAAAGGAGGTGCAGAAAACCTTGATCATTTATATGTTTGCAGGCAGTGCTTTATTTGAAAAAGAGCATGGTATTCTGCTATTTGAATCAAGATATTGACCATCTAGAACTTTCTAGGCAATGATAAAGGAAATGCAAAGTGTTTTCCGACTTAGAACTGCTGTGCTTTCAAAATGAAAGATTCGAATAGACTGTTACTATTTATATTTGAGAATGATTAACCTTGCGACATAGAAAAATAGAAACTAAAACATCTCTTCATGATAACTGCAGGTGGAAAAGAACTTACGTTTTAATAAAATAAATGCTTGAACAGCTTTATTTCAATTTTTGATTCAGATTTGTAAATTTATGATGAAAGTTAATAACGAAAAGTTTTTTTTAAAACTGCATTGCATCCAGAAGTGTATTTGAGGTTAATTAAATCTAATGAATTCATTTAAAATTTTACAGAAAATTATTTTGAGAATACATGACAAATTATTCACAAAAATAGCATGAACAAATTATATGAATTTCATTTAACATAATGTTAGAGAATAATTCAATTTAATTAATTAGATAAGATTAAATTGATCAATGGGTTCAATTAATGAAGTCACATGATAAAAACAAACACGTGTTTTCCATTGAATTAAAAACAAACATTAAACTAATTGTACTTGTTGTTCTATTTGTAAAATTCAGATTAAATTTTAAATTTCATATTTGGGTAAATATGTTTCAATGTTAGGGGAATTTTTTCAGAAAAAAATCAATGATCAAAAAAAAAAAATCATATTTTATGTTTATACTTTTAAATAAAATGTATTTTGTATTCATATGTACTTTTTAAGAGAAAGTTTCTGCAAAGATCAAAACTTGGCAACACCAGAGCGCGTGAACTGATTAGATGGAAACACAAGATAGTTTTTATCGTGTGACTATGATGTCGCATGAGTTTTTGAATTGATTGGCTAGAATCACGTGGCTTTCACTATCATGTGACAATCATCACATGAATTCAGCACATTGCCCTTTTAAATCTACTTAATATATTTTTAAGCTAATGTTGAATTGCTACAAATTTTAAAATATAATCGAAATATGACGTTATTTTTTTTTCAAATTTTACATATATATATCAAACTGTTATTATTTATTAAATAAAATAATATATAAAAAGCATTCAAGGGAAAATTTTGTTTTGGAAAATTACAGTTAATCCTTTTAAGAAAATTAGTGGCCGATACAACTTGAAAATGATTTTTCATTCATATTGTAGTGCTCGATTTACCAAAATACGAGGGTTGGGGCAAAAGTCATGGCAACAATTTTTTTCTTGAAGAAACCAGTCCGGTTGGAGAATGTGACATATACAGATGAAAGTTCAAGGTCTTAACTACATGTGTGGACAATGGATAGCACTGAAATATCGTAACACACTAATTTATTACGATGGTATATATATACAAGGCAATATGGCCTTCACGGTGCAAAAAATGGCAACACAGTACACATAAAGTTGACATGGCAAACCTGGGCTTAAGCACTCTTAATGTAGTCCATGACCCTTAATGTAATCCATGAGCTGCTCGATGACGGCAAGTGCCAATTCGGTCCGCACACTGACCGGTCGTCCCGAACTTTGCACATCACTGGTTGACTGACGTCCTTGCTGAAACTTTCCTATCCACCGTGCTACTGTACGGTATGGTAGGGCATTATTCCCAAGGGCTTCCACTAATTCGCTGTGATATTCCATCGCATTTCTCTCTTGGAGAACGATTATTCTGATGTAAGCATGCTGCTCAACATGGGTTACTTCCATCTTTCATGGCACTCACCAACTGACTGATTTCACAGCCCTCACTGAGCTACTACCAGTTATCACAGAACCATCTGATGTTCTGCGTACACACTATGCCTGCAGAACTTCCACATGACACATATAGGTTTGTGATCCGTTCGCATATCTACAAGATTAAAAATATTTGCCGTGGCTTTGCCCCAACCCTCATATAAGAAAAGCTTAACGAAAAAGAATCGTCTGTTCTTACTGTGGGTGATTCATTTTTAATTCAGTTAGAACAAACAATTTTTAAACTTTTTCGTTGTTATGAAAACCAGAGTTGTCATAACCATAAGAATAGAAGATATAACACTAATGTGATACTAAGAAAGCTATAAGAATTAATTTTAAAAAATACTAGTATGACGTGGTGGGCGCCAAATGATAAGACAGACGGGGAAGGGGTTCTTTACTAAGTCCACTAGTTATTAAAACACGTTTATTAGACAAAACAAACACATTTACATACATAACTAGAGAACTAACAGTTGACATAGAATTGAAAGGGATCGGAGCGCATGCTCATTACGTCCTTACAGTTCCGAAACTTGGCCATCACTGAAGATTGTTCTGTTCGCTAGAGGGCGCGATAGTCTCTTTACTGTTAATATGGAAGAGTCTAAATAACGGGGGGTTACACTAGTTATTTAAAAGATCTGTATTAGTTTAATTCTAGACAAGTTTATGTGAGAATAAATTTATCATTTGTGGGAAGAGCCAGGTAGTGTATTGTAAGTTTTACGTCTATTTTATTTTAATCATCTTGACGGAAAGAGTGAAAAGATTAATTTTTTTCTATTAAAATGGAAACATTTGTTTAAAATTCGCAGTTTTTTTAAATACAGCGAAAAATTTTGTACTGTATATTCAGATATTATCATTGATAGTAAATTGAAAAATTTAGCGTATTTGATTGCATTAAAGATTTTTTGTGAATTTTTAATTGAAATTAGGCTTTACAGTGAAATTTGCCTGGCCCTATGCGTGCGTATACTCTCGGAACGTACATTCCTGGGGAAACGTTTCTTTCTTCTTTCACCGGTCCTGAATGGGTTCTTTCTTTAAATAAATGCACAATACAGACAAATACAAAAAGAATTTCCAAGGAGAACTAGTCCTTGTATTATTTATTAAATAAAACAAGTAATATAAAAAAAATAAGTCAATTCCTACTTAGATCAACAAAGAAAAATTTTATTTTAGCTACTTTTTATTAAATAGTTACAATTAATATACATATGTATAAACATATGACAGAATCACAACATTAAGTGGTGATTCATTTTTATTAATTATCATAATTATCGTATTGTTATCCAAGGCAATCGTGTATATAAAATTTCAGTTCAACTGAATGCTTTAAAAGGTGAGAAAAAAAATCTTTTAAAGTTTTGACACAAGTCGACAAAAAATGATGCCAACGAGGTTAAGTTTCTCTTTTTCTTTAAATAATTAGTTTTAATGAATTAATTTTTATTAATTATAATTAAATTACTGTATTGCCATCCAAAATAATCATGTATATAAAATTTCAGCTCAATCGAGTGCTTTAAAATGTATTTTATTAGCGATTGAAAATTCCACCAAAATAAATAAATAAATAAATTTATAGAGAGTGCGAGCTAAAAGTAGGAATAGAAAAAATATTTTTATATGTTTTTGCAAAAATTTCTCGGGCTCTTTCGAAAATTCTTGCTGAAATTTAACGGTTCCAAGCGTTTGAAATCATCCATTATTTTTCAGCGTTATAAGAAGTGCCTTTGAAATTTATTTTTACGTCATTTTTGAATCTCTGAATTTAAAATGAACTTTGTACAAGTGAAAAATTACCATGGAATTTTTTAATGGAAATAAGTAGTAGAGATAGCGATATGTTTTATACCTGAATTCATCTTGTGAGGGTTCACGTAGAAATGCTTCCATTCCATGCTTCAAATTTAGAGACTCATTGCTGGTGTTAGTAGTTAAAGTCTTGGAAATAGCTTTGACTTCATATTTTTGTAATAAAATCATTATGTGTATATTCATCTTGTTCTATTAAATTAATTCCTCCCTAGAACAATTTTTTAAACTAACTTTTGCATTTTTTAGTTTTAATGAAAATTTTATTTTATTTCTGAATTGATTTACTTTTTATTAAATTTGAAAAGCATATTTAACAAGCTACGTATTTATTACATCGACTTCTTCATTGTTTCATAATGAGAATTCTTATTTAATTTTTTCAAATATACATAATCAAATACTATTTGCTGTTACGCGATGGTAAACAATGTTTAAAATTAAAACCTATAATACTTTACAAATGATTATTGCTCTTTAAAAGCTTTATATTTAAATGTCAAATCAGAAAGCGCAATGCTCCAAGTTCCTATTATAAAAGAAACATTTCTGTTGTGAAAGTAATAAGAAAGAGGGGTTATGGCGAATTATGTTACGTAGCGAGAGAAAATGAAGCGACTGTCACGTAATTCCAAGTTACTGCTAAGAGGGAAACTATAAACTGAAATAATGGGTTGACTACCTCAGCAAAATATTTTTTCTGGTCACCGTGACCCCTCTTTGAAACTTGGAAGTAAAAAAGAAATATAATATACAAATATCAAAAGTATTTTTGTAATGGATTTTAAGAAAAAAATAAAATAAATGAGCTAAAGGGATCTTACCATGAGTAAAAAAAAGGAAATATTTTTAGATAAAAAAAAGAGATACGGAGGAAAAGAAAAGTTAAGAAATGTCTGTCAAAAAAATAAGTTCTTTTTTTCTAATTTAAAAATAACTTTTTGCTAAATGAATAATTAATGTGGTATAACAATTTTTACATTTATTTAAATGGACAGTCACGTAATATATAATTTCTTCAAACTTCTTACTTATGGATTCATTAATTGCAACCTGACATATTAAATGTTAAGTATCCTCTAAAACTGTTAGTGAATTGTTTTCCAACAAACCGAAGATCTTATTATAATAAATTGTTATAACTAACTGTACATTTCTTAGATATTATGTAACAACAATGAACGGTTAACTCTGTACAAAAAAATGCCTTTTAAAACAAGGCAGAGAAATTAAGTAGTAAAAGAACTTCTTTTAAGCATCGTGTCTATTTTTTAATAAAATTGAAATCACTCGATTTGCCGAAGTCAATTTTAAAGATAAAAATAAATCTGTACTTTATTTTGTTAAACTAAAATAGTATTTCACTTCTCTGTAGCATTTTCCTGAAACCAATGTATATTTTAATCTACAATTAAAATTAAAATAGTCAAAAAATATTTTCATTGGCCATTATCTAAGATAACTAACTTGTCTTTTTAGAATTTCAAGAATTACAACATAGTTATTTTAACATAATATTGTGAATACAAAAACAAGTAATAATTTTCGGTACTAAAGTTTATTTTCTTATATTTTAAATGCCTTTCGGAATATAAATTTCCAACTTTCCCATTGATACTTAGTTTTAAAATTGAACTGTTGCTTTTTATTCCCATTCTGCTAGATTTATTTTATTTTCAATTTTCTCCAGCGTAAAAACAAATTTTGCAAATGTTTCCTTGAGGAATATTATTTTATATATGAGAAAGTATTTCTTCTGTGATCCTAAGCATCTTGCAAAGCATTTGTTTCATTTTAAGTTTTATAAAAATAACAATTTAAAATATTAAATAATTCATTAAAAGTGTCATTCTATATTGTTTTTTTTTATTCGAATTTTAGAAAATTAGTTAATTATTGGGAAGATTATATTTGATGTAGTAAAATTTTTGTATCTTAACTGTTCAACCACAACATCAAACTGAATAAATTCATAAGCAAGAAATTCTCAGAAATCTATTTGATAAAATAACAATTATTACAAAGTTTTGAAATTTGAAAGCTTGAATTAATCCCATATTTGATTATGGATTTGATTTTTGACATTTACATGAATATCAATATATAAATTCTTTAACGTTGTAACGGGTAATTTGGGACTTCTATAAATCTTGGGAAAAATATGCTTTAACAGTGATTTTTGTTTAAAAATCGCTTTCCGTAGAGATGCTTGTTTTTGAAAATTAATACTATTAAAGGCGTCTTGAAGTTAATCGTCGGTATGTAAGTTAATTGTTAATCTTTTATCTTTGTTCGTGAAATCCAAGTATTGAAATAGGTGGACAGCGACTGGGTATCCATCTTCAGATTAAACCCGACTTTTCCCCACCAGGAAAAGGGAAAAATGTACGGTCTTGCCCCCCTAATTGCTAAGGGGGGGGCCGATAAAGGGAAAATTTTTTTTCCCCTAATTGCTGGGAAAGGTTTCCAAATGGTGGTCAGAAGTTCTCCCCCTTTTCCCCCGCAGTTGAAAGTTAAAAAGAGACCGCACAATTTTGGGGCCCGTTTTTTTACGAATCGGGGACAGAGCTTGGAAGATTAAACCACAATGGCGTCTAGACAGACCCCACTATGAGCGTAGGGAAAAGATAAAAGAAATAGGCCGTGACCGTGAAACAGATTTTTAAAAAAAGAGGGGCGAGGGGGCCGAGTAATTTTTGACACGAAATCCGATTGAAGCGTCTGTAGGATACCGGCCCACAATTTAAAGATGGACTTAATGGTAGTGTTTGTTTTTTTAAGGGGCAAGAGTAGGGTGATTGAACCGGGAGTTTTCGAATGAACAAAACCCCCCCCCTGGTTTAATTACCGAGAGGGACTGAGAACTAGGGCCCCCCGGACATACCCTATGTATGGACTTTTTCTAAAAGGGTATTTTATTTCCTTATTTTATGCGAGCATATAGAACCTGCAGCGAAAGAGATACCTTTTTATCTGTGGGTCCTTTAAAAAAAATTTTAATAAAAATTTTTGTTTTAAAATTTTTTAAAAGTAAATAAAATTATTAAGAGCGTTTATTTTTGGTAAAACCTTGAGAGGACGGTATCGAGCTTCAGAAGAAAAAGACAAAAAGCTTCAACCCCGATAATCTTTTAAAATTTATATATTCCCGGGTTTGGGGTAAGGGTTTCTATGCTCCCAGAGATAAGTTAGAAAAGTTTACTTCTAAAAATGCTAAGGGTAGAATAAAAGTAGCTTTTTTTTGATTATGTTTGCTTTCCTCAACCCTTCTACCCCCACCATCGGCGCGACAACATACAAAAAAAAAAATGCCTTTTTTTTTGGGTTTTTTTTTCATTTATAAAAACCCTTCTGCAAAAAATTTTAACAATAAAAAATTTCTACCAAAATTTTAAGAAAAAAAAGTTTAGAAATTCTAAGAAAAACAGTTTTTAAATTTTTTTCAATTTAAATTTCGGGGGTTAATTTCAAAACGGAAAACCGCATTTAATAACTTATTTAATACACTAAGAATGAGTAAATATAAAATAGAAATAAGGCTTTGTGTTTCTCACCTCAGATCCGCTAAGTTTAAATATAAATATTATCATTGAATAGTGTTTAAGTTAAGATCGTAATAAAGAGATATTAAGATTATAGCAACGCCTGGTTGATCATTTACTCCCACACACCTAGATCACGAAGATAACTTAGAAGTAAGGCATCACCAACGGGCGAATGCTTTACGCTGTACAGGAAACAGTCCTGTCCTCAATCCTATTGAAAACTTGCGTCACGGTTTGAAAGCTCTTGTCCGAATGAGGTACCCATGAAATAAAAAGGAACTATTTGAGGATATAATTGATTACTGGCATCATGTAATAACGAAGAAATAACTTAAAACTATTTTCAGCTCAATGAAGCATCGATGTGAAGCTGAGAATAAAAATAAAGGTTATTCCACTAAGCACTGATAAATCACTGCTATCAACAGTATCTAATGTATATCGATAGTTATTGTGGCAATTTTTTTGTGTTGCAAATATATAAAATTTTCATTTTTTTTATTCAATTTAGTATTGAATTTTCTTTATAATGATACAAAACACTTTGTATTTTGTGTAGAGTAACATTTTCTGTAAGCGTACAAACTTAAAAAACATGACAATTTTAAAAAGTGTGCACAATTTTGGTCACCACAGTAAATACATTATATCAATATACAATCAATATACACCAATGTACACTCACTTCCAAAAGTTAAGCACGAAGATGTAAAATGCAAAAAAATCCCTAAATACTGCTTTGATTGATACAAAATTTAGCAGTAAAGTAGCATATATATTTATACATAAAACAAAATCAATAATTATAAACAGAAATGAAAACAATATTAAATTTTTGTAAGTTATCAGATAATGTCATACTGGAGACTTAAACAGAATTATGTATAAAGTGAAAATAAACAGCATAAAATGAAAAAAAGGACATTAATAGGGTATGTGATACCCCCTTATCTATATGCAAAGTTTACACCTTCTGACCATGCTTTCAATTAGGTGGTCAACCACCGCAGAACTAAGCAATCGCCATTCTTCTTGTAGACCAGTTTCCAGCTCAATAAGAGTGGCTGGAGGTGGGAAACATGAAGATACAGCACGGCCGAGAGCATCCCAAAGATTTTCAATGGGATTAAGGTCGGGTGAATATTCTGGCCACGCCATACGCGCAATCCCTTCACTTTCCAGGTAGTCATCAACGATGTCAGCTCTATAGGAATGTGCGTTATCGTCCATTAAAACAAAAGTAGGGCCAACTGCTGCAGCGTATAATCTCATAATGGGTTCTAGGACTTCATCTCGATACCGGACAGTGGTCACAGAACCACGTTTAAAGATGTGCAGGTCGGTGCGGTATCCTAATGAAATCCCTGCCCACACCATAATGCTTCTGCCTCGTAATGCGTGATGTTCGGTGATGTTTTTGGCTGATTGCGTGTGCCTTGTTTACGCCATATCCTTATACGCTTGTCATCAGGCTTCAGAGCAAATCTTGACTCATCAGCAAACATGACATTGCCCCAGTCAGACACAGTCCAATTGCCATGTTCTCGGCACCACTTCAATCGTGCCCCTCTTGATTGGACGGATAAAGGAACACAAACTCGAGGTACCCGGGCATACAGTCCATTCATATGTAAACTTCGGCGTACAGTAGCTGCAGATATAGCCTTACCAATGGACGCTGTAACTATATATGTCACATGTGTGGAGGTCACTCTGTGATTCCGCTTGGCTATAATAGCAATATATCGATATTCCGTGAGCGTTGTAACCCTTGGGCAACCACCTATGGGCCTTTGGACAACTGTCTGTGTGGTTTGGAATTGTTTCCATAAACGTGAAGTTACAGAATGAGCGCCGAAGAAAAGAGCAACATCTGTGATCGACTGTCCTGCTTCAATGTGCCCCACAGCACACCAGCGCTCAGAATCTTCCATTCGTTTTCTGGAAGTCATAGAAACACGTATGTCTTGAAAACAAATTGTACGAAAGTTTTAAACACCTTCTATCAGCACTTACACAATCAACTTCTGTAACCCTTCATAAAGCTGGCTTCTTATAAGACTGCCCTTTTTGCATATTTCTTAACATGAAACATTGGAATGCAATTAAAAGACATCACATCATTAGTGTTTGCGATGGGTTTATTTACTTCAAAGGATTTTCTTATTTATATATTCCTTTTCTTCTCCCTCCCCCAGTACATCATATACGCGGAAAATGGTGGCATTGGGGTGCGAATGACATATCGTTTAATCGGCAGTTAAGGGATTAATTATAAACCATACAAAAATTATCAAGTTGTGTTAATGTTTGGATGTAATTTTATATATGAAAAGCCTATGGGGTCAAAGGTAATTATTAACCTTGTTTTTAACTTAGTATTGTTAAATTAATTATCAAATACATTGTGCAGTACTTATGCAATACACTTACTTATAAGTGTATTGTATCAGTGTAAATGTGTATTCATTTCTTATTATGCCAGAATATATTTTGTTTGTTTACTTATACAAAAAAATAATTTTTTAAAATAATCTTTTGTTTTCGGATTTTCAAAATGCTCGCGCCCCCTCTTAAAGTTATCATGCCCCTCTAGGGGAGGGGCGCGACTCACAGTTTGAGAAACGCTGCGCTAAGCTTAATAAGTTTGCATAAATTACACTAGTCTCTATAATATACACGAAGAACACATTTAAAGGAAATCAAATTAAATTTCCATTTGAAACTATTTGGATCCTTAAATGAAAATAATTTTGAACACACATACACACAAATAGTGAAGAAAAGTCAAATATAATATTTTTAATTTTGAGGAATGAAATACCATTTAAGCTTTCAGAATCATACAAAATGTGCTCTTGTTTGAACAAAAGCCATACAGCATTTCTCGTGTTCGAAGCTAATAATTCGTGGCAGTAGAAAAATTTAAAGCTAGGGGAAAATATGGCTACATAAAAGAAAATAAAAGTAGCAAAACTACATATATATATATATGAGACAAAAATTTTGAAAGGAAATCCTCGATATCCGATATTTTAAAATGGTAAAAGCAAAGAAAATATTTTTTCCCTCTCCTTTTCATTTTTAACAACTTCTCTTTCCGAAAAAAATGCAGACAGACAAAAAAACACTTGCTTAAAAACCTTTCTTTTGTAATTCTTTCCCATCCTCCTTCCTCTTTCATTTCTTAAAATTTTCTTTAACATTTTATTTATTTTCCTTGTAAAGTTACTACTCTTTTAAGCAAAATATCGATAGCTTTTTAAAACTAATGGTTGGTGTTTGACTGTTCGAGGGTATCAGGCCTTTTTATCAAATATTTTTTTTCTCTTTAAATTCCTTTCTGTATCTCTTTGCTCGAACTTTTATTTTGCTTTTGGTTTTTTATTCACTTCTCATATTTGTTCTTGTTATATGATCCTTGTCATTTCCCTGCTTACCTTGCGATATCATTTAACTTTTTAGTTGATGGTTACAATGTGTTTTGTATTTTATTGGTTACATTTTAAAAAATTGATAATATTTGTTTTTCTTTTATTTTGTTTTTTATTTGTATTCCTACATTCTCCACATTTATCTAAAAAGAAACTCTCATTAGAATGATAAATCATTTGTATTCTTCCTTTTTCTTAACATGCGATTTTTTCAGAAATGGAATATTTGTAAAAATTATATCAAGAATAAATGCTTCATTGAAGTGATAATGGATTTTTTTGCCTCCTGATAATGTAACGTTTTTTTCTTATTTAAAAAAATTACACGTTATTTTTAGCATTTAAAAGTTAACAAATAATTTAAATAGTTTTTTCAATAAGTTCATTGTTTTATTTAATGTTATTCCCATTTTATGCGGTTGATTTATAGACTTGTTATAAATTACTTTGACTCTAAAATGGTATTATATTAACTTTTAATTATGTTTTTATTATTTTAGTCCAACATAATACGACTCCTTTATCCATTCAATTAAAGTGGCCGCGGTAGCCGAGTGGTCAAGGTATCGGATCGTGACGAGGCCTTGTCACGAGTTCGAGCCCAGTACCAATAAAGGCCCGCGGTGAAGGGGAGCGATGCACGTTAAATCTGTCGAGAGCTCAAACGTCCTCCCGTTGGTATGGTAGTTATGTGAGGGGGGTGACAGCTCAGGTGTCGTCCACGTCTTGACCATGGTTCAAAATTACGTGGTCCGTCGCTAAAGGCCCTCATGTAGCTGAACAGTGCGACGTTAATATTCACTCCACTCACCCATTCCAATTCAATCGAACAAAAAGCAACACACAAAAAAGTACAGGAAAAGGGGAAATATCTAGTTGATGTTCAAGCACATTTATTTGATGAAACATCTCTATGTCACTCAAGAAAGCCACAACATGTGTTCTAAATTTTAAAAGAATGTCGAACAAATCAGGTTAGACAGTGCCTATATATATATATATATATACTTTTGCAAAATGCCAATCAAAGATTTTCCATTGTTACACTTTTGCATGACGCATTAAACACTCTTTTAGTTTTGTCGACACTTAGGGGAATCAAATCATGATGAGAAATGTAATAATGTAAGCCTGGCTCCTAATATATCCCTCGCTGCATGTGATCAAAATCCAAATATTCTTGAAGAAATTCGACATAATTATGTTTTATACCAGGCTCTCGTACAAATCGTCTTTCCTAACAATTTTAAATATTTGGATAGCAGTAGACTTTGACTGTTCCAGCTCTATGTCATTGTCCTTCATGTGCATCACAACACAAAAACGTCTTCCAGTGTAGTAGTTTTCAAATTCTAGTTTTCAAAAAACGTTCCTCATCTTTCTGAAGATTCTCACTAGAAAATTTGGTGGGTACAATTTCATCCACTTCCCAGAATGATTTTAAAGTATCATTAAAACTTTCAAAGTCTCTTGTAACAAACCACAATGCAAGGAGCCACTTGAGAATCCCGGGGTGTTATCATTATTTATGACAGCCAAATTCAGTATTTTGTAAAATCAAGTTATCATTATCTAATTTGTATATGTCGTCTTTCAAATTATCAAAGAAAATATCTGCTGATAATAAGCATCGATTGAATTACTTACATTAAAAGAGGAGTCTGCCTGATACACATTTTTTTGGGAACACAACATGTGAAAAATCAAAGGTATCATGTTTGTAATTTTGGGTACAACATGAAAATCCAAAACACGTGTATATGATCCAGAACTATTTGGCAATACCCCATCGGTCTTTATAATTTTATATTAACATTCGAACCACTCAAAACAGAGATCGACGTATCAGTTTTTAATTTACGCAAGTTCAAGAAATCTATCGTGCTCGACTTCAATAGCGAAACTTGCGTCCTGGTGTCGGTGAGAATGCTTAAAGGAACTTTATAAGGGGTCTCAGGGGTGTTAAATTCATAATTTTTAACATACAGTGAAAATCAAATTTTCAACAAATTGTTCGATGTTGCTCATTTTATTTTTCCTTTCACCATTAGAATGTGCGTCTAAATAATTATACATACTTTTCCGCGCGCACGGATGTTTTTCATTTCGGATGACGTGGCAACGGGGGTAGCATTATTTATATCATCTTCTTCTTCAGAATCTGCATCAATGATATTGTTTTAGCTCTTTTAACAAACTCCAAAATGCCTTAGTCTGCCATAATTAGGACTGAACACACATGTTCATCATTAACTGCAACAAATTATTCTGATGATACAGTATATAGAACAGTTCAATAATACAGAAACTTTCTCAAAACATTTATTAACTGTTCATTCCTAAATGTGAAATTTTTTCTGGTAAAAGATTTTTCGCTTCGTATTAAGACAAAAAAAAAAAAAAATGGCGATACATATCATCGGTCTAATTATCAAACTGCATAACTCCATCTGGGATGCTAATTTGATACAGTAGGGCTAGGCGCCAAGTTGTTGCTTATGTTCGTCAAGATAGGCGATAACATTACAATATGGTTTACTTTGATATTTGTATTGTGCGATAATGTGGTTGCCATGGGGATAACGTATATTTAGTGTTAGTTTTTTTCTTTTGGTATTTTTTTCCCGCGGGATCTCTGCTCAGTAAAAGTAACACATTGTTACAAATTTTGTGTAATGCACGCTTAAAACAGTGTAAATAATTTATATCTGTGGAAGTGTAATACATTAATATTACTTTTTGTTGTATTTATTTTATGTTAAAATCTTGCTAAAACCTCTCCCTTCGAAATCTAGTTTTATAATAAAACAAAAAAAAGTAGTGATTATACTGTTCGAGGAATAAATTAAAAGCGGAGCGCGCACTGAGGAATGGCGTAGACAAAACAAAAGGATTAAGGAATCGCGCCAAAAAGCGCTTGGCGCGTTGCACTCCTATATCAAATCAGTTACACCGGTGGAGTTACGCAGTCTGACAATCAGGCCGAAGATATTTGTTTTTCAGGACCATTGTATTACTTCCTGTTAACCAATATTTTGTATTAAGCATTATCGCGTTGAACGTATTTCTCTGTAAATAATACAAGTCGATAAAATAATGTCATTTGCATTTTTTTGGGAAGCAGAAACACTCATTTTCACTCCCGAAATATTCATCACCTGACCTTGAACGATATTGGTTTGAGTACTCAAAAGATTAAAAAGAATCCCGATCAGCTCAGTTTTGCTTCAATTTTATGCCAGACTATTGAAATACAAACCGATTTGAAAACCGGTCTATTTGCCGCCTGGTATCTGGCTAGGAAGATTCAAAGTGTTGCGTTTCCTGCATTTTTTCCTTTAACAAAATGTAGTGACTGATTGTGGCTCTTTTGAAAAACAAATATGCTTAGATTTTCATTTGGATACCCTACGTTTTGAATTCAAGCATTTTAGACATAAATTTAAACATTTGTCAGTATCATACCTCTTTCTAACTAGCATGTGTTTAAATTCATCACACTTATACAGGCCATGGTTCAAGGAACAAAGTTTACATTTTTTTTTATTATTATTAACATTGGAGTCTACATGCAGCATTAAGTTTTTGTGACATAGAAGGTGTTTTTTTTTTCTCTCTCTCTCTTTCTCCCTTTTGTCGTTGCGAGTGGATGTGTATGCGAGTATGCAAAAAAAACAAAAACAAAAAAAAAACAAAAAAAACATCAACTTAGAAATGCCTTTACTTTTCAAGGTCATTTCGAACGGACTCTTTGTTTCCGTATCCAGACCCTGAATTACTAATTGAATTAACAACAGTTCTGTAAATATATTAAGCTAAATTTTTTTGCAACTGTAATGCTCTCAAATGCTTAGTACAAGTATCAAACAAATTTCTTAAATCAACATTTGAATCAGCTTAAAATTTTTTTTTATGTTTCAACCTCATCACAAAGGATTTATGTGTGTGTGTTTTTATAATTAAACTTTTGCTCTCAAACTCTGCTTTAGAGCCAGAAATAATGAATCGTATGAGTCAGCCACGCTCTGAATATGTTTTGCATGTTCCCATTAACACACGACTGTAAATACTGCAATTTTTGTTTATCACTTAAGCCAATGGTCGCCAAGCTTTTTGACCTCAAGGGCCATCAAATTCATAATTAAAATCCCGTGGACCACTAATAGAATTTTTTAAGTGTTAAATGAAGTTATAAAAAAAATTTTGTGATCTAAGAAAACATAAAATGTTCCTAGTTAATCAAATGAAACTATTAATTGTAACCAAACTAGGAAAGTTTTATTAATAAACCATAAAAAAATAAACAAAATAATCAAAAACTGTAAAAACCAAACAATTAGAAAATGGTTTAAGTATATCAAACTTTTAGTATTATATTAGGTTGGGGGAAAAGAAATCCATTATTTTTGCATGACATTCAAGACTTTATTTAACATGCTTCGGATTGTCCGATTTAGGACAAATATACCCCGTTTTGCTGTATAATTTGTTGCCATTTGAAAGGTAGCTTCATATCGCCTCTCTATTTGAAGTATTGGTTCTTATTGGCGAAAAACTCTAGTAATCGATTTTTATAATCATCTCTTGATCACAATTTCTTATCACTCAGGAAGTTTTGCAATGCCAGAAAAAGGTAACAATCACCAGGTCCGTATTATATGGTGGATGCATTAAAACTTCCCAACCAAGCTCCCAGAGTTTCTGGCGAGTCACTACAGATGTGTTTGGCCTGGAGTTGTCCTGATGGAAAACAAAGCCTCTTCTGTTGGCCAATTCTGGCTATTTCTGGTCAATCTCTAGCTTCAAATGGTCCAGTTGTTCACAGTAGAGATCTGAATTTAGTGTTTGGCACTACGGAAGTAACTCATAATAAATTATTACTTTCCAGTCCCACCAAATACACTGTAGAACCTTACTGGCCGTTAGTCCTAGTTTGGTCACCATTCACCGTTCTTTGACCACGATCGTTTTCGCACAATATTGTCGTATGTGACCCATATCTCATCCCCAGTCACCATTCGTTTAAGAAATGGGTCAAATTCATTCCGTTTGGCCAAGGCTTCGCAGATGGAAATTCGATCCATCACGTTTTTTGGTGTTAATTGGTGTGGCACCCAAACATCGAGTTTCTTTTTGAATCCAACGTTACGTAAATGGTTTAAAACTGTTTTATGGTCGATCTTTAGTTCCTGGACGGTGCTACGACTACTAACATGCCAATCAACGATTATTTCTGTGATTTTATCAATATTTTCGCCGACGGGCCTGCCTGTGCGAGGTGCATCTTTAACATTAAAAATGCCTGAACAGAATCGATGAAACCCAAATTGCACGTAACTAGCTGTTACAGTATCGACACCATAAACACAATTCACAATTTCAGTCGCCTGGCTTGCATTTTCGCCTTTATCAAAGAAATTCTGTAAAATGTACCGAATTTTCTCTTTGTTGACTTCCATTTTTAACACTCTGTAACTCTTAACTGAATGGACCAAACAAAAAACAGTAAAAAAAATTTTTTTACAGTGAAATGTCATCTAAATAAGATATGGTTTCCATCATTAACAGAAAGAGAAATGTTATTTTTAAATTGTTTATAATTCTTCATATTTCTCCCCTTTATAGTGTATTTAATTTCTTTAAAGTTTATTCAGAAATTTTGTTATTCATTAATATTTTACTGACGATTAGGTAAAGAAAAATAGAAGTAATTATACTTCAAACATATATCAATAACTAATTACATGGAAATACAGGGTGTCCGGGTTTAAAGTATCCAAAAGTAATGGCTCATTATTACGGAAGTACCCATTAGAATGTAATAAACTCTTCATCGTTGGATTGGAAAACCCTCTGAGATTTTTTGGGTCTAGTCTGATCGGCTGCACGTGCTCGTATTACTCGGTAATCGCAGGCGATAAATTCGTTCACTGACTTCATTGGTAAAGATGTGGACGTCACTGCAAAAGGTGCAGTGCGTACGTTGGTTAACGGAATTTAAATCAGTTACGCGTGTACATCACCGTATTCGAACAGAATGGAATGTCGATCAACCCTCCAAAATCAAAATCTATCCATCAATGGGAAAGAACTGTAAAGGAAACGGGAACTTTGGTACATCAAACTGGCAAGTACGTATCCTTTTGTGATAGAATACACTGTTGATCGTGTGCAGGATTCAATTTGGTAAGTCCTGATCATTCTATTAGGCCAGTAACAACATCATTCCATCCTGCTCGAACACGTCCATCCTGATTATGGGATGAAAAATGTGTATAAAATCAAATAATTTTAAACCCCTTCTACCTCCTATTCTCTATTCCTAAAAGGGGAAATGTTCATTTCGCATAATGTATATACTCCGAGACGTTTGTATCACTGAAAGTTTGGGATAAAAGCTTTTAAAATAAAAAAAAACCGTATAATTTGACTCATTTCAAAGCCATGTTTTAAAATTCACTAAAAATTGGATAATTAGTTATCAGGCTTCTACTGACGAAGTCAGTCTTTACTAAAAAATTTGAGTTTCTAAGATAGTGTACGAATCAAAATTCTATCAAGATTGCTATAAGAAATATGAAGAAATATAGACTAAAATTATTTCAGCACTGAATTATAGAAAACTCTAAAGTAATTTTTTAAAAAAATATCTTCAAGTATCCCACCACCATCATCATCGTCATCATCTACAAATTCTGCGTATTGAATTTCGCCCGTCTGGTCCTTTCCTCTTTACACTTTGCTGCACCTCTATTTTATTAATTACGAATAAAACTGTAAACTGTTTTATTAATAAAAGTAAACTAATCAAACCATATAGTCATCGAAGTAATAAATATGGGAAACAGTTGAATTACAATAGTATATGAAATTGTTTATAAAATAATTAGCATTAATCAATAGACATGAAGCACCCTTGAGCTTAAAATAAATTATAATATTAACTTAAGTCAAAAAAATTATCTAAAGCATATAAAAGGATGCTTTTTGGTTAAAGGGACGATAAATTTTGTCCTGGTTTTTCAAGACGACTTTTGGAATCCCATAAGATACAATCACTACAAATACAGTACTGAACAGAACTTGGCGTGTTTTTCAATGTATTATTGTGTTTGACATCATGATCCCTATAACCAATAAGTTTTGATGAAATGAACCTAGCTTTGATGAAAAACATCCAATATAAAAAATAGTCTCGGAAAAAACCTAATTTAGACGACACTTTTAGCGTTGGAGAAAGAGAAATAGCAGCAAATTGCGCCAACAGATCGTTTTTTATTTTAGCATTGAACTGTTATCCAATATGGTGACAGCTATTTGAAAAATTGATGACAGATAAAGCAGTGGACTAAAACAGGATTCAAACACAAAAAAATAATATATATACAAAACATAAAAGAGGGAAAATAAACTAAAAAATAACATTTTAACTTACGTTAAATCCATCTAAAACAAATAATTGGGGAATCAATTTAATTTAAAAATAAGCAGAAAAAAATTTCAAGGAGAGCATTAATTAAAGTAAATTTTTTTTTACAAAACAGATAAAATAGGCTTAGTTTTGATCAAATTGCTATACGAAGGCATAAACTGAAAAAGAAATTACAATAAATTAAAATAACAACTATCTGAAACACAAATAAAACCAAAATTTAGCTTAGAATTAATGGAAAAGATATAGTAGGCTTAGTTTTGATCGAACAACATTTTACGTATAAAAGTATGAGTATAATTTCCCACCCTGTTGCCAAAACTAAAATGTAGCTGTTAATTCGGGAGCAGGCACGTACTCGATACTGACTATAATGATCACGCGGGTGAACTGAATCACCCCAATCCTTTTTATATAATAATTTTCTTGTACATGATAAAAATTTTAATTCCTGTGCATAATTTAATTAAGAGAAACTATACTTACCTACTTTTAACGATTTTTTCAATTTTTCTTTGGTAATTTGGGGAAAAATATCAATCAAACTGAACCTAGAAGTTTCAAATGGGTATGACTTAATGAAAGGAACAAGTCACACAGGCACATTTCACTAACATTACAGGAATGCTATTCGCAGGCAAAACTGTCACTTTTTGCTCAAGTTATTATAGTTTTATTATCCTTTAATGATCGACAAATAGCATGCTGAACCAAGAAGTTTCAAATGTGCGTGATTTTAAAAACACAGATCACAGACAACTTTTCGCTAACATTACAGGAATGCTGTTTGCAGTCTAAACTGTCATATTTTGTTCTTATTATACGTTGTTGATCGACAAATAGTATGTTGAACTTTCTCTTGGCTGATTCTTTTTGACAGGATGAAGTGTGTCCTGTAGTACACTTATGGATTCATGTTTTTCTTCATGAACTTATTTAGGTAACATTTGGAAATTTTCCTTTCAACTCAAACGTTTCATGTTCATTGCTTTTCTTAAATTTACTTTCGGTATCATGATTAATATGCATTATTTCCGTAGGTTCTTCCCTTATTTCATCAGTTTCAATTTCCTTCAATAGAGATCACAGATGCCTATTTTATATATATATATTCAGTTCATTTACATTTTTTAACCGTAATAAGTCGGGCAACACAACAATCAAAACAACTGAGTTGTCAACAGGGGGAAAATGTAGCATGTTCATAGAAAATATTTTTGAACAAAAGTGGTCACGCGGGGAACTCAATCAAAACAAGTAACTTAAAATTCTGAAAAAAAACGTTTGTCACTCCCAAAAAAGAAGATGATATGTTACGAATAAATTTTAGCTCAAACGAAGACTGTGACATAGGAGGATACTTTCAAGGTCATTGGTAACTAATCGACAGTTTTCCCAGAATTAAGAATTTTGTGAACCTGGGGTGACCCTTTGCCGTGCGCAACCGCTCCCGGGTTAAATGAATTTTCTTTACGACCATTTATTCCAAAAAACAATTATCTAATCCTCATGAATAAATAAATGAATAAATATATTAACACTAGAACATGTCTGGGATTTCGATTATTCTTAAGCGTCTACCGGTGTCGTTTCGGCACCGCCATATAAAATACATAAATTATTTGTTTTAACTTAAATAATTGCATGACTACTTTTCAGTAGGGTTTAGTTTTAAGACTTTTTAAAATTATTTCATGTAATTCACAAAATATTATCACCCTTTATATCATAAGAAACTGACGTTGGCATTATGTTTCGCAAAACTTGTTGGACCACACTGCTTTGTCGCAGAACATTTCGAGACGCAAATCTACCAGGAACATTATTATTATGCGACATCCGTTTTGTGTTATCCCTAGGAACATATATACCAGAAGTTACTGGAATATTATCAATTATACCGGAGAAGTCACTTTCATTCAACTTTATGACTTCGTCGGAATCTAAATTAGTGCCGATCCATTCTCAGGAATCTCTCTCAACAAATAAGCAATTTCATCAGGGCTTAGACTTTTTCTAAGAGCTATCATTTCAAGGTGTCTGTTCTGCGTTAAGTTCAAAAATCGAATGAAATTTCTTTTATAAGCCGATAAGCAAATACTGTGTAACGAAACATTTAAACTCAGTAATTTTAGTATAATTGATTCATTTTCACTGAGAACTCAATAATACTTCATTCAAGGTAAAACTAAATGTGCCATATAACTTTAGAAAGTTAGTTTTACTAATGGTATCTACGTAGTGAAATATATATTGTTGAATGACAGCTTTTTATAATCATAAATTTGTCTTGGTGTCGAAATGACACCAGTGGACGTTCTAGGTATATTTAGTTGTAAAATCACTCCTAAGTAAACTAGAACCACAAAACTTTTTCTGTGTAATCATCAGTGAAAATGATTAAAAGTCACAAAAAATTCTCAAATTCCCTGCAAAAATGCAGAAAGGAGATCAAAATAATCAGGTTCTGGTGTCCAATTGACACCGACAGACGTTCTAGTGTTAATGATATATATACATACTGGCAATTAAAATTGCTACATCAAGAAGAAATGCCGATAACAAAATAATACCTGTTGGAAAAATATATTATACTAGAAATAACAAGTGATTAAATTTTCAAGAAAATTGGGTGCATAGATCCTAAAAGTACTCAGAATAACCACTTCTGGCAGTAATAATAGAGTTTATAGCCTGGGCATTGAGTCAAACAGAGTTTGGATATCATGTACACGTACAGATGCCCTGCAGCTTCAGCAAGATGCCACAGCTCATCAAACCTTAATAACTGGCGTATGGGGACGAACCAGTCGCTCCGCAACCCTGGACCAGACGTTTTTTCTATTGGTAAGAGATCTGGTGAACGTGCAGGTAAGGGAAACAACCTAACTTTTCCTATAAAGGAAGGTCCGTACAATAACGACACTGGTAACACGGGGTTGTGCATTATCCTGCTGAAACGTAGGGCTTCGCAGGACTTGAATAAAGTGTAGAGTCTCGGATTGTAACACACCAAAATGTATGCGAACATGAGATGACCGAGACATGTATCCACCTCATACCATCATGCCAGATGATCGGCCAGTATAACGAAGACGAATGCACGCTGCCAACGAGCGTTCCCACGATGCCTCCAAACACGAATACGACCAGCTTGATGCTATAATTAGAATCTGGTTTCATCTGAAGAAATGACGTCTCGCCATTCTGTGCCCTGGTTTGTCGTTGATTACACCATTGAAGACGCTCCTGTCTATGATCCAGCGTCAAGAGTAGACGCACCCATGGTTTCCCATCTGACAGTCAATACTGCTGCAAACGTCGTCGAATTGTTTGTTTAGATATTTTTTGTCTTGCAAACGACCCCAATTCTTGACTCAGTGCCAATTCTTGCTCACTTGACCCATTAAGGCCATACGGGTAACATTCTTCTAGGCTGCTAGTGATTTGGAATCGTTGAGATCCAGCACGGCGTTTCATATTTCCGTCCTGAAACCATCGATTCCATATTCTTCTAACAGTCATTGGATCTCGACCGACGCGAGCAGCATTACTGAGATACAATAAACCGCAATCGCGGTACACTACAATTCACCTTTATCAAAGTCCTAAGCGTGATGGTAAGAATTTATGCTTTTAACACGAAACAGCACAACAACTTTTCACCAGGCAACAATGTTCAAATGCAATTAGTGTATAAGAAAAGCAACTGAACCATTCCCTCATTTAAACACATTGTAGACGTCGCTACAGGTGCCTACTTAGTCCGAATGTGCTGAAAAGCTAGTCATTTGCACATCACAACTCCTTCATCCTGTCGCTTAAATTTCACGTCTGTAGCATGTCACCTTCTTAGTGTAGCAATTTTAATGGCCTGTAGTGTAGTTATATAAAGAGAGAGAGGGAGATCATGGTCATTGTGAAGTGATTTTGCTTATTTATTTGCAACTGTTGTGGTGATCTAATTCCAACTGTTGGAGGAAGGACTCATAATTGGCTTCAGGATGGTTTTATTTATTTTTAAGACATGGATATGATGAACAACAAACTCATAATTAGTAGCAACATACAACACACACACTACGGCGAGTAACATAGCCACAAAAAGAATCAAAGGCATTCACATATATAAAACAAAGGGGCAAAAACGGACTTGCACACTACATACTGATAACAAAGAAGAAAGGACAAAGAGGTCTAGCTATTAATATAAGGCTTTAAATATAACTCCTGACTTCTTACGGGGGTCATTATTGTTGGAAAGCTATCGCTCGATAGCTTCTGATACAATCTTGCTTTTAAAAGAAGCAAGCTGTTAACTTCCAATGTACTGTTACAATTAAATCCCGGTTATGCAGGTAAGCTGGTTAAATATTTAAACGTGAGTCCTCTAAGAAAAGGACCATCAAAAATTTAAAAGTTATTCAGGATGAATTTAACCCTCTTGCTGTGTATTTAATTTATCAAAATAGGTTCAAAACTTGCGTATTTTTTTTTATCACTTATTTCAAATCAACATTTTAGAGTTAAATATGCACACACAAAAAAAAAATGTAAAAAATTTTATACTTTACATTTTAGAATTAGATCATAAAAATATAATCATAAGAACACACACACACACATAAATGAAAACAAAACAAGGGTTGCACAGCTAAATATCGAAAAAAATGCGTATCCTCGGAAATCTCAGGATACGCTGCTTGAGTGTTAAAGTGAATTATTACATATATATATAGCACCCATGGTTTCTGCGGGGATCTCCCCACTTATGTATTTCATTGAGAAAACATACATCAGCGATTCTCAAACTGGAGATCGCCCTCCTAGGCATGCTAACATCCTACGCGGAGGCGAACTTATCGAAAAGTCGAAAATAAATCTTATTTTAAAAAATTATGAATTTATACAAAGGAAGATAACTAAATTAAAATTCGACAGTATAAAAAATAAAATACGCATTTACACTAATATAATACACTTATAAATATAGACATTAAAAGTAAGGTAATAGTTTAAACAATTTACTCTAAATATCTACCTATATAATACTTACCTAACATACAAAAATTTTAATACTTATCTTGATTATTTATTCAGATTGTATAGTAGTTTTATTTTCAAAGAACATCATTATTAATTTCAAATATAATAATAATATATGAAGGGGTTGGGCACGATGAAAATAATTATTGAAAATTTGATCACAAACATTGAAAGTTTGACAAGCACTTGTTTAAAATAATTAAAACAGATAAAATTGATAATTACTTCAATCGGCAGATTCATGATGTAAATAACTTCACGTGAAGAAAGCAACATTGGGAAGAAGGTTATGACGAACATTTACTCATCGCATTCATTAGAATCGACAAATAAGTTAGCAACCCCTTAAAGAAGGTGGTACTTAAAATTCAAAAGTAGAACTATGGTTGTATTGGTTAAACTAATTGTACCATGTATCTCCAATCAGCAAAAAATAAAAGTCAATCGATGATATTATTGGTTAAAATAATTGTACCAAACATCCAATGAGATTTTTTATTTGAATCTGAACAATAAAATTGTAAGAACGTCTAAAAGAAGGCTGTACTTTAAAAAAAATGGCTGAACAATGATTGCATTGGTTTAATTTCTCGAAACTTCTAACCAATCAGCGCTTGTATCAAAATCTGAACTATGGAATTTAATTAAGTAAAGAAGGCGGTACTTTAAAAACAAAGCCAATCTGCCATGATATTGAATAATATAATGTGATTAACATCCAATCAATGCTTTGTTGCACAATTTCCGCAATAAAAAAATTGAATCCTTAAAAGAGGGCCGATCTGTTAATGTAAAGACCAAACTATAATCACATTGGTTAAATTAGTTACGGCTTACGTTCACTCAGCTCTATCATCAGAATCTGCATAATAAGATTTAATTAAGTAAAGAAGGCGGTACTTTAAAAATAAAAGTCAATGCATGATATTAAATTAAATAACTATGACCAGCCTCCTACTAACACTTTATTGAGCAATTACAGCAGTAAAATTGTTGAAAGAAGGCGGTACTTTAAAATGGATGGATTAACTATTATTACATTAGTTAAATTTACAGAGACTTTCATCCCCAATCAGAGGTTACATTTGAAATTAGTGTTTTAAGATAGCAGTACTTTCAAAATGTAAAGTAATCTAGAAGGTAATTGGTTTAATTAAATGTGGATTTTATCCAATAAGCTCTGCAATTAGTATCTAGGCAATAAAGAATGGGAAAAAGAATGCGGTATTTTAGGAATAAAATCCGATCTATGTGATTTACATACAACTATAACGCCTTTTTGAGCAATTTCTACAATAAAATCATGATAATATGGAAAGAAGTCGGTACTTAAGAAGTGAAGGCCTAACTTAGTTACATTGGTCAAGTTTATTCATACTTACACCCAGTTAGCGCTTTCATTGGAATCAAATCAATACCATTTTAATTATTGTTCTAAAGAAGGCGGTACTTTAAAAATGTAACTGAATATAGCGTCTCCCATTGGTTAAATTAAATATGGATTATTCCCTATCAGCATTGTCATTAGTATCTGGGCAAATAATATTTTTTAAAACATATTTTTTAATGAACGTGTTATATTTTTAAGATATATAAAGTCGGTATATGTATATAAATATATTGATTCAAATAATTGCGATATATATATAGTGCAGGGGTGTCCAACACACGGTCCACCAGTGCGTAAGCCCCCCGGCTCTTTTTTAAAAAAAATTAAATATCACATTTTTAAAATTTTTCATTTTGAAATTTATTTAGGGGAAATATATATATACAATGTATTCGCCTGTTACCTGTTCTTGTTTTAAAATTAATTCCTTTTTGATAATAGAAATGTTCTTTAGATTAAAATGGATTTATATTTTATCAAACAGTTACATTTGATTTTACTATAATACAATACTTTTTAAATAAATAATGAATTGCATTTTGTATATCCTTTACTATGAATGGTACATGATTCTTCTCTGTGTGTGCGACTTTACTTTCTCCACCTTTTCTGTTTGGAGTACCCAAAAAGCAAGAGGTAGAGATGTTTTTTAAAGTTTAAAAAAATATTCAGGATGGGGTTAAGGTAAAGGAAAATGTATATACTTAATCGTTTGCGAATGACAGCACTATAAAACTTCAACAATGAGTAACGAAAGATCAATTCAATAGGAACACCCTAATTTTCAAGAAAATGGTACCTGTAATATTTTAAACATTATTTGATCGTTGCATTATTATATTATATAAACATTATTATATTATCTATGTCTGTATACATGAAAAATAATGAAAACAATAAAAATAATTCATTCTTTTGTAAATTTTCACTTCAATAAATGTTTTTTTGTTTCCAAATCTGATATAAAGGTACATATCTTTATGTGCGGCCCGTGAGATTATAATGTTTTTCCGAAGTGGCCCGCTAGGTCATTTGGGTTGGACACCCTTGATTTAGTGAATGTATTTTGTATGATTCGTTAGAGGCTGTACAAAAATTCTACACGTATTTTGGTTATGATGGCTGTCTATGTTATTAAATGTGCATATTGTGCACATTAAGTATTTATCCCAATCTGTAAAGATGTCACCGATGTCCTTCATGTAATTTTTATTTAGCACAATTTTATATAGAAATCAGGCTTTTTCCAACAATTAATTTCACAGAGCATTTTACATTAGCATTTTTACGTAAAATCTTTTTTGAATAGGCATTAAAAGCTTTCTTTGCGTTATATATCCTTAGTATAACTTTGACTTTTTAATTCGTTATTTTTATTATTTTTTTTTTTTACTTTGATTTAAATATCGAAAGTATAATTTTTTTTTCTAATGGGGCTGTGGATTGGTGTGTTAATATCGTAGCCGTAGTACATTCACCGGGAGCTGAAATCTCTTTTTTAGTATGGCACCATATAGGTGGGTATACCAATCGTCGTATGTAGTTTTGAAGCTAAGTTTCCTTCCCAGAGGGAGGCACCAGAGCTCTGACGATGTGAAACCGTACTAGAAATTTCCTTTTTCCGAGAGCACCCAAATTAAACAGACACTCAAGGGATCTTGAAGATACCGCATGAACGACGGACGACATGGTAGCTGTCAATTTTTCGCATATTGACAATCCACCGACATGGGCCGGGGGCGAACCCAAAAAACATGGGCATACAAGACCAGCGCTAAGCCAACCATCCAACTAAGCCAACTAGCGCTAAGCCGGCATATCGAAAACATTACATTTACTATTTAATACGATATCTACTTCAATATTGATCTTATTTATACTATTGTTGATAATATAAATGATACCTTATAATATTAATAACATCTAATAATATTTGTTTTAATATAACTAGAGGGGGAGGGGGTATCCCCTGTCCATCTCTGACAAATCAAAAAACTGTAATTGACATGTATTATGTAGTTTTATTTGTTAGCTCGTTTATTCGCAAAATTTGTTATTAGCCAGCTCTAATGTATGTACACTGCTGTTTGTAAAAAAAAAGACACCTATGAAGGAATCATCAGAATTAAACGAACTTTGCAGGAAATATCAATTATAGGATGTTACGTAAAATAGTAACAGTTCAGATCAACCGCGCATGCATGGCGTGCGCATCGCCCTCTGAACTGATGCTGAAAGCGTATAAATAGAAGGCAGTAGCAGGACGTTGCAAATAGTTAATGATTACTTAGAAGTAGTGAACGTTTAGTGAAATCTAAATATGCGTCCAAGACGAAATAAGGACAAAATTCCAACAGCTTACGGAGTTTAAATGGCGGAGGATTATCGGGCCTTCGAGAAAGAGGATATTCCTATCATGCAGTAGAAACTCGTGTGCAGCGGAACAGTTCCACAGTGATGCGAGTTTGGAAGCAGTGGACCGAAGAGCACAAACAACTCGATAAAATGGGAAGTAGACGACAGAGGGTGATGTCAGCTTGCGACGATCGACACCTGCTCCGCATGGCGGTGAAGGACCTTACAGCTTCCTCACGGCAGTTGGCATCACGTTGGTCTACTGCTACAGGTGTACTAATGTCGGCATCGTCAATTCGTCGCCGTCTGCTGCACCGTGGATTGCGTGCAAGGTTGCCTTTATACAGGATCCCCTCACTACAAACCATCTACGGTTGCGTCTGCAATGGACTCATAAACACAGAGCCTGGCAAGCTGATTGGCACCAAGTTGTCTTTTCAGATGAATCACACTAAGTTGTCTTTTCAGATGTTTGTGGGACTATGATGATCACTTTCGTGTTAGATGCAATGTCGATGAACGCTGTCTTCCTGAATGCGTTATCGAACAACATAGTGACTTAACATACGGAGTTATGGTTTGGGGTGCGATTTCGTATCATGGACGATCCAATTTGCTACGAATTGAGAGTAATCTCAATATCAACAGGTACGTCCATGAAGTTCTACAGTCCAAGTCTTTCCCTTCCTTCAAGGCATCCCTGGAGCTATCTTTCAGAAATGTAATGCACGCCACATTTTTCAAAGACTGGTCATGACTTTTCTTCAGCTAACACATACAACTTCTTCCTTGGCCGGTTTATTCGCCGGATATGTCGCATATTGAGCACGTGTGGAATTTGGTTGGTCAGCGTCTCACTCGTGATTCCTGTCCTGTAGCTTCAAAAGATGAACTTTTGCTGTGGATACAAACAATTTGGAATTTTCTTCCACAAGCAGTCATTCAAAATATGTTTGATTGCATGCCACGTATAGTAGCACTTATTGAAGCACGTGGTGGCTACACCAAATACGGATTTCGGATACTTAATATTGGTTTTATGCTTTGAAAATATCGTCATTTATTTGTACTAATAAAGGTCGTTTTCGCATTGAATTTCATTTGATTTTGATGATTCTTTCATGATGTCTCATTTTTTTACAAAAAGCAGTTTATTACGCCAATCGTATTGGCAACAATATGAGAAACGAAGAACATAGTTGCCGATTCAATGCATAAGCCTCATAAGAAATCGGAGTTGCCAACTTAACAACTTATCTTGTACGTTGGCATTGTTGCGATAATACGTAATAAATTACCACACCGTCACGAAAATTGTATTTCATATAGAGAAAGAAAATAAAGTTGATAAAACCGTTAATTTTTGCTAATCGCATCTAATTTAAGGATAATAGAAATATATACTAACCCTGATAATATTGAATTATATCTATAAAATATATGTCAACATTACCATCGTGAGGCTCAACTGGTATAATGGGAAGAAATCTATTCTACAGAATCGAAAAAGGTGAACATGGATCGAAACTAAGCCTCACTAGAGTTAGTCTAACAGTAAGTTAGCATAATAAATATATATATAAAAAATTAATTTATTACATCAGAACCATTTTCAAGTTGTTTTTTTTTTACTCGGTAAAATATTAGTTGGCTCATCACCACTGATATATACTATGCCTTTCCGACAGGGAGAGTGATTTATATTAATTTTGCACTTTAACACTATGAGAGTATAAGAGGACTATTGTGACGGATCTTGTAATCTTGAACCTCGGTCAAGTGACGAGGACACATCTGAGCTAGTACCTCTCTATGTTAACTACTACAACGAGAGGATATTGAGCCTCGATAGATTTAACGTGCTTTGGTACCCTCTACACGGCGGGTCCAGCGGACAGGTTCAAAATCCAGCCACCAGGGTCCGAAATGATTTTTTGCTTTATAGTGCTAAAATTTAAACTATTTTCCCGTAGGTTTTAATTTAAACAGAATTTGACAATGTTTGTGCGGAGGATTTACTTATTTCATTGATGGATTTATTATTTTTCCCCTCCTAATACACAGAATAACTATGTATGCGGGGGGAAAATGGTGGGGGAACGTTTTACTTTTCCTTGGCAGAAAAGGGGGCGAAATGAACTATTTTTTAAACTTTTGGGCCCCAATTTCAGATGGTCGAATGTTAAATGCAACCACTAGTTCTGCATTGAATTTAAAACTGACATACTGTACTTGTACTTGTTTTTCTTGTCAAATTAAGAAAAGATTTCAAACTTGATGATTAATAAAGATGTTCAAAATTGAGATTCTACATCTTTTTTTTTTCAAAATTGAAAAAAAAATCTCAGTTATTTCAAGAAGTTTCGAATCAAACACATTTTGAATACCTATGTGCACTATTATTGTTGACAAATATGTATTTTAATAGGTTTCTGCAAAATAAATGCTGCCCATCAGAAAGGACGGAACGGGGTTTGTTGAACCCGGGGGATTGCTTCATAAATTACTATGACGAACATGACTTTTTGAATTATTTGAGGGAACCAGGTTGTAGTTATCATAGATAATGACTGAATGAATTTAGTCTTTTTATTTCAAAGACGAATTCTGAAAAAAAACAAAAGCTTTTTGGGAAAAATTAATAGTTTAATCCCAAACATTATATACAAAACAAACTGTTATTTAAAATTTTTTTCAAGTAGGTTTAAAAAAAATAGTGTAGTATATACTAATAAAAAAAAATAAATTATTTTTAGATATCTCCATTATATATATTTAGCATAAATGAACATCGTGAAGTAATGGAAAATTTTATTTCAGATTTCAGAAAGGTGGGTTTTAAAAAATGCCAGTCTTAATTATGAGATCAGAAAAAGATTGATTTTTAAATTCCCAAAAAATTTTAAACTATATTTATAGTAGAGAAAAAAGACTCCCCCCCCTCCTTCACTCGTTCATTCATTCATTCCTTTCTGTCACCATCATACACTCCCGAACAATTAGATAATAGACTTAATTCAGAAGACATGTTTCTTCCATAAGAGAGATTCGCAAAAAAAGTTTGAGGAAAAATACCCAAGCGACATAAATATTCATGTATCAAAGCTATTAAAAACTTTGAATTTCAGGTATGTTCCCTTTTATGGAGTAGAGAACCGTTAAAAGAGGTTTTTGAAAATAATCTGAAATGGTTTTTGGGGGGGGGTTAAAAAATTTTTTTAAAACCACTAAACCTTCAACTTTGAAATTAAGAAAACATTTATTTTTTGCTGAACAGAAACGCTATGAAGGGACTTTAAAAAACCGACCCGCAAGGTGGTTACTGGGGCGTTTGTTTTAAAATTTCATTTAACAGTAACTCATTAAAAATTTTTATTGTTTTTTTTTTAATTCCCCCGCGTGAATAATGGGTATTCATAGTATTTTTATATAAGAGATGAATTACTCCAAAATAGTTGATAAATATTTGCTAATATAAATTAAACCCATTGCTAATGATTCAAAAACTAAAAAAAACAATAGAATATTTTTATTTTTTATATTAATATGTTGTGGAAATTTTCAAACAACATTTTTAGAAAAAAAAATTCAATGAGTTCTGAATTTCGTCTGGGGGTTTACATAGAGGGTGGGGAGGAACCACGTAGGGAAGCTATCAAAAGTCGAAAAAAAGGTTTTTTTTTTAAAAATATTTTTACTTCGAAATAGCAAAAAAAGATATATTTTGACATAATAAAAACAAAAAATACACATTTCCCTGTAAATGTACTTATAAATGCACAAAAAGGCCCCAATGATTTGAAAAATTTTTATCAATACTGTTAGAATAATTTTTAAAATTTTATACGACTCCCATGAGCTAATCAAATCAAAATTTTAAGAAATTTTTTTTGCAAAATATTTATATTGAAAATTTATATGTTTATAAAAGGTCATATTTGTGGTTTTAGTATCAAGTATTTTTTTTGCATTTTTACATTGCTTTGTATGGGGAAGAAAAAAATCTTGTTTAAAAATTGAGCCCAAATATTGAAAGTTTGAAAAGTACTGACATAAAAAAAATTCTTTCTTTTATTGGCATTGATTAATTTTCATCATTTCAAATTTTAAATTTTCTTATCTTCCACCCATGAATTTAATTTTCCCCACATTTTTAAAAAAATTGAACAGAAAATCAAAATATAAAACTCTAAAGGAAAAATTAATTTTTTTTCTTAAAAGAAAAAAAAAATAAATTGAAAGTTCTGAAAATGAATATTTTGACACTTTTTTCTCTTAGTTTTTTTTTAATAAATGCGCACGAAAAAAGTTTAAAAATTTAAAAGGTAACCGTTTACGTCAATCAATCTATTCAAATCATTTTAATTTAATTAAATTCCGCTTCATGGGCATAAAATCATTTTTTTTTTCATTTCTTCTGTATTAAGGTTATTCTGTTGGTCTCTACACGTTTTTCCTAAGTTTTAAATATTTAATTAAAAATGGGTTTTATAGTACATTCATTACATATTAATTGTGATATTTAATATCATCTATTGATTAGGATAATTTTATAAATGTTATATTATTAAAAAAAAAGGGGGCAAAAAATCGAATTTTTCTATCACATATTTTCATTTTTAATGTTTTCTTTCACAATGTTATTTATTTATAGCATTTTTTTTTTAATTTGAGTTTAAAAATGATTTTTTTCTTATTTATTTTAAAACAGTTAAATTAAAATATTCACTTAAATTTAATTAAAAAAAGGAATTAAATTTAACTAAGAATTTTTATTTTAAATAAATTTAAAGGCTCAAAAAATAGTAAATTTGATTAATGAGCAATAATATAATTTGTTTATATAAGTTACCTTTTTGCATAAGCACTTCTAATAGATTGGTACAAATATTTTTTTTTTTTCATCTCTTTAAGATTTTAAAAAATTTCGACTATGATTTTTAAATTCTTTTTTTGTCTGGTTATACTTCCATATCATTTCTCTTTTCAATAAGTAAAATAAAAAAATAAAACGTGTTATCTTTGAATCAAGTCTTGTCGTTATCGTTGTGTAAATCATGGTTTATATTAAAGAAAACATTTTTGAAGATATATAAAATGTTGAGACATAGCCATCCTGTGATGACCCTGTCGTGCCGGTTCACGTAAGCTAGGGTGTGGTTTCAAAATGTGAGACATAAAATTTCTTAATACAACTTTTATTAAAAAATAACTTATATTATTTAAAATTTTTTTGCAATTATTAAAAAGTGAGGTCAAGCCCAAATTAAATCCCTAAAGTCAGATCACGCAACTAGATCCCATCTCAAAGATCATAAATAATCCTATTCATCTAATTACTTATATCCCAATATTACCTTTTTTTAGTTCGGTTCCTTTACCTAAAAATTTATCATAACATATATGAAGATTCTTGATCCGAAAAACTTAATTCTTAACTGCTAATTCTTGATCCGCAAGATTTCACACTAAGCTTTGTCCCCTATCTCAGAAAATTCCCCAAAACTATCTCTGAGCCTGCCGCGCTATATCTAAACCCGTATCCTTTTTTTTAGTTATCTTTTACATATTATGATCGTTTATCTTCTTGGTATTGGGTTGGAAAAATTTTTCCATTAATCGTGGCCCGTCAAAGAACATAGGAGTCATGTTAACAGAAAGACGCGAGAACGTCACAACTCCCTCCAAGAAGAAAACGTGATTTACTTAAGGTTCTCAATGCCCTAATAAATTACGTGTCTAAATCTCTATTTCTAAATTTCTTCGTTTCTGAGTTTTATCTAAATTTTAATCTTAAACCCTCATTTAATTTTTATAATTTCCAATATCTATCTTGACTTTAATTTTCTTTTGCAATTTTAATCTTAAATTTTTAAACTTTTATAATTTCCAAAATTTATCTTGACTTTAATTTTCATTACTCATCTTAGAATTAAATTTTTTAATATTCAATTTAATTTTAAACTCGTGACAATAAATTTTACTCCAATAACTAGGCCAACATTAATAATTACTGTTTAATTTATGCCTACCTCACTTTTACATTTCGTTACTTAAAATTTTTTATACACTTAAACAATTATTCTGGGTGGAGACCCAATCTAACACTGCATATGGAGCTGGTACTTCTGCTCCCTTTCTTGTGGCTATATTTTTCAAGATTTTTCGGGTCAGTCTCCCTGAAATGAAAACTGTTTGATCTCTATTTCCATAATATAAATCAATTTAACAATTATTATATTATTTATATATCACAATAAATTTTCATCTCCATCCCCGCATCTGGTTCAAAAAACAACAATGGTCGCGCACCCGTTTATATTGTTAGTGCCCTGACTACGCCGCGTTTCCCTGAACCAGATGCCTCATAATACGTAACAATACAACAACATATATATATACACATATTATACAATTACAAACATTTTCAATAAACCATTATAACAAAAAACCCAAAAGGAATTTTCGCATCTCACGAAGTCATACATCGAAACAAACAAATGTGTGATTACAAATGTTTTCTTCAAAAAAAAATTTTTAACAAGTCAAAAGTTCCAAAATTAAATGAACACTCATTGTAGTGTTTGACTTGGCTATAACTTTTAACACCGCCGAGACTTCCTTCTTTGCAATAATTCTTCCACCACTTGTTGGAAGAAACATAAAAAAAAGAAACAATACAACCTGATTTTTTTATGTCCACATTCACGTTCAACGATGAGGTGTCATCACTCTTCATTCCTTGGTTGTACTGGAATTTCTTGTTGTAAGGCTTGTAATCTCCTTGTCGTCCTTTCCTTGCCTTCCCAACTGTGTTCTTGGCTGGTCCGGGGTTCTTCCTTTTTCTCCGTCGTGGCCTTAAGTTGTGTTCTTTTCATATGGAACTTCCGTTGATTCTCTTCTGCTTTTTTTCTATCTCTAGAAATAGTACTTGATGACATTTGTCTTTTATTATTATTTATTACCCTTTCTTTTTCCACTTTCTTTGTGGTCCACTGTCCCCGAACACCTGATCTTTTAATACCTCTATTATATTTAAAACCTTTTGTTTTATTTTCATTCCCTAATGAACTAGGTAGTGATCTGACCAGTGATTTGTTTTATGGGGCCCTCTGTATTTTTTTTATTGTTTTGATTGTTTTCCAATCCTTTTGCCTCTAACCTACGTTTCAGCAGATTTTTTTTTCCATATTGTGACTCATTTAATCCTTGGTGTACTTTTTCCGAAGTACGAGTTTCCTGACTTGATCTTATACATTTGGGATACCTGTTCCTAATTGACCTCGTCACATTTCCTATGACGATATATTCTTATTTGATCTACGTTAACTGTTAAAACTTTTCCTGATTTTTCCCTATTACAATATTTTTAAAGTTCTTAACTTCTAAGACTCTATAAGGTCCCTCAAATTTTGTTTAAATTTACACATACTTTGTTAGCTGCTGAACTTACAGGGTGTGTTTCCCAAAAAAACCCAATCATTTACCTTATTTTTATGCTTTTCTACGTCTATTATAATATTTTTCCCACCTTTCCTGTTTAATTTTTGTACTTAGTCTAGCTTCTTTAAAGCTTTTCTGTATATCTTGAATTTTGAATTTTGAACTTTCCGAGATCAAAATAGTTTTGAAATGGTGTAATCAATTTTCGACCTAAAATAATTCAGCCGGGGTTTTCCGTTGTTTCATTCACCGCCGTAAGAATAGCGTAAGCAAACTCACGTAAAATTGATCCCAAGTATCGTGTTGATCATTAATAATTTGCAATCATTTGCACTATATCCGATTAACTCTTTCAGTCCGTTTGCTTGTGGTCGATATGAAACAGTCTTCACATGCCTTGCCTAATCTTTCACTTAAGTGCTAAAAAAAATCTCGGATATAAATTGGGACCATTATCACTTATTATTTTATTGGAGCTCCATACGCGATATAAAGTTATCAAAAATATCCGCTATTATACGAGATTTAGGCCTTTTAAGAGGTATAATTTCAGCCCATTTGCTGGGAAAAGATCGGTTATTACTAAAATATAGCGGTTACGTCTTATTCTCGATATAGGATACGGGCTAACAAATCTAACGTCATACTATTCGGATAATTTGATATAATTGGATTTAACCGACCAGCTGGTAACGCGTTTTATAGTTATTAACTGGCACATATGGCATGTAGAGACATATTGATCAATAAATTTTCTCATGTACGGGAAGTAACAAACGTCCCGAATTTTATGATACGTTTTAAATCTGCTTAAGTGTCCAGCGAGTGGCTTGTCATGAAATTCTCTCATTATTTCATTCCTTAAGATTTTGGAATGTATACACGCATTTCACCTAATGACGTTGCGTGTTTCGCAAAAAATAACAATCCTTCAATTAAACGGAAATCGGGACCAATTCTCACATATCGTTGCTTTAAACCGAGGTTATCTTCCGGGTTTTCTAAATATCTATATATATGACCTAATTCTGGGTCATTTTTTTGTTCATTTATTAATTGTTCCCGCGAAGTAAGTACCAAATCTTTGATTATGGCACAATTAATTTTGTCACCAATTATACTATTCCCATGCTTTTTCGGTAAAACTGTAGCCACCATGTTTAACTTCATTTCTGACCCATTAACGTGTAAATTCCCTTTATTTACCTTATTATCTTCAACCAGTGTATTTTGAATTTTCAACGATTTCTGATCAAAATCTAATACGATTCTTGACCCACTTATGAAATCGATACCCAGGAATACATGGGTTTTCCCTAAATCTTCACATGAAATGACCAATTTCTTTCGAATTGTCTGATGTGAATTTTTAATTCTACAAGCCCCATGTTTTGGCATTTCGCACCTGTGCTGTTATTACCTGGGCTCGCGATTTTTAATTTGTATAGAAAAATATTTTCTATATCTTCTTCCGATATAAATGGGTTTATCTGCTCCGGTGTCCCATAGCGCTTTTAAAAATGTGTTATTTAATAAAATAGGCACGTGGGAAGTTCTGGGTGCTATAATATCGGAGAATCTAATTTTCTCTCTTGTCGACACCTCTTGAGGTTGATCATTAACCTTACAATATTTAATCGTCCCCTTTGCGTCCTATCGCCTGGGATTGAAATTATCACTCGAACCCTTATTTCTACGGTCCCTCTATTAAATTATCATTTCGCTCATTTCGAAATGAGTAACCCTATTGTTGAATCTCTGATCATTATTATGAAACCTATTCCTCTCGAACCCTCTATTATTTTGACGGCTATTCTCGTAAAACTCATTTCTGTTATTTGGTCTACCCTTATTTAAAGAGTTCCCCCAGTTTCTACCATTAGCTTCAAAATTAGGCACCCTATGCGCATTTTGACCTCGTCTTTCTATATTATGGTTCTGATAACCCCTTTGTAATTTGCAAGAATATCTCTCTTCGAATTTAGCCAAGACTTCAAAAAAGTTGTATCGTGTTTTGTGGATTTCTGACTTCCACATAGTCCTGTATCTGTGGTTCGAGTCGAACTAAAATATGATCCACTAAGTCTGCTTGGGACATTCCTAATTCTAAACTTCTCTCTATTTTTAGTAATCTATACACAAAATCAGTAGCCTCCTGATTTCTTCCCTGCGGGGATGCATAAAACTCCGACTGTAGTTCTTTTTTTTTTTTTGACCGCGGGAAAAGCTTTCGCTAATTCAGTTTTTGAGCTGCGCAAAATCCGTGGCTATTTTGCACTAACAACAAACCCAAATATCGAATACCAATCTTGAGCCTTCCCTGAGATGACTTTTTAATAAGCACATGACAGATTACTTGGGATTTCAAGTAACTGTATGTTATTATCGATACACTCGATAAACTCTGCAACGTTCTCCGCCCCTGAAAAGTACATTTCAGGTAGAACCGTATTTCACCTACATTACCTAACCCAGAATTATAGATGTTCGGGCGCCATTGAGACATAGCCATCCTGTGATGACCATGTCGTGCCGGTTCCGCGTAAGCTAGAGGTGTGGGATTATCAAAATGATGAGACATAATAATTCTTAATACAACTTTTATTAAGAATAACTTATATTACTTAAATTCTAATTTGACAATTATTAATTAAAGTGAGAGTCAAGCCCAAATTAAATCACGTATTTAAGTCAGATCACGCAACTAGATCCTCTATCTCAATGATCATAAATAATCCTATTCATCTAATTACTTATATCCAATATTACCTTTTTCAGTTCTGGTTCCTTGACCTAGAGAATATTATCTATAAACTTTATATATGAAGATTCTTGATCCGCAATGCTGCTAATTCTTAACTGCTAATTCTTGATCCGCAAGATTTCACACTAAGCTTTGTCACGCTATCGATCAGAATAATTCCACAATACTATCTCTGAGCCTGCCGCGCTATATCTAAGCTTGCCACGATATCCTTTTATAGTATATTTCATTTACATATTATGATCGTTTATCTTCTTGGTATTGGGTTGGAAAAGTTTTGCCATTAATCGTGGCCGTCAAAGAACATAGGAGTCATGTTAACAGAAAGACGCGAGAGACGTCACAATGTATCAATAAATATTCTCTTTTATTAGAAAGGTACGAATAGAATATATATGTATATATATATATGAATATGTTGCACTCTCAAAAAATTTCTTTTAGAACATTTAGATCAAATATTTAGAGAATTTTCACCTTTAGAACGAAAGTACGATCCAATTTTGTTGAAAAATGTTACTGTAAAATAACAGATATTATCCCATTCCATTCCATTCTTCTTTTTTTCTTTTTGTTCTATTAACTGAAGGTTGTTTTTTTTATTATATTATATATTATATTCACATTAAAAGAATTACTTAAGTTATATGTTTGCTTAAGGGGTCTCAGGGGTGTTAAATTTTTCTAGAGGTCTGAAAATATAAACAATTTTCAAACAGGTATAATTCTTTTAAATTTAAATTAAATGATTCGAAACTTTTACACATTATTTATAAAAGAATGGGGCTTCAGAAAAGTATAAAATGTTTAAAATATAATCATAATTTTAAAAATCATAAGCATATGAAAATTCTATGATAAATATTAAGTATTTTTTGCGTTGCGCACGCTATTTTCTAAAATAGTAGCTTTAATTACTAGCTATAAGTTGAATAATAAAGTTAAATGTATTCTCATTACACTGTAGCTATTTTTATATAAATAGAATAAGAACTTACATATTTTAATAAATAAAAAAATACATTTTTTAAAAATATTTAAAAAATTGCAATGTTTTACAAATATTTTGAAATACAAAAGATATATAATACTAAAATTAGGTACGGCTTAAAGAGTATGATGCATTTTATAATTCTATAAATTTTTATACATCAAATGCTACTATTTTAGAAAATAGCGTGCGCAACACAAAAAATACTTAATATTTATCATAGAATTTTCGTATGCTTATGATTTTTAAAATAATGATTATATTTTAAACATTTTATACTTTTCTGAAGCCCCAGTCTTTTATAAATAGTGTGTACAAGATTCGAATCATTTAATTTAAATTTAAAAGAATTATACCTGTTTGAAAATTGTTTATATTTTCAGACCTTTAGAAAAAATTAACACCCCTGAGACCCTTAAATATCTTAAATACATTACATTTTAACTATTTAAAAGAGTTAGTATTGTGTATTAGAGGATAAGGAAATAAAATTTTGTGCTGCGAATACGCAATGAAACAATTTTTAAATGTTCGTAAAGTTCCTTTTTTTCTAATTAATGAAAGTCAGAGCACAAAAATAATGAAATTCTACTGAAATTACATAAAATAATTTTATACACATTGACTAGATGAAAACAATAATACTTAATTTACTTCCAGACATTTGCTTAAATAACATACAGAGATAATTGTTTTTGTTATCGTGTCCTTTCCGAAGGTAAGGAATGAAAGCTGCGAGAGACTGATACAGGTTGGACTTCTACACGATATACAGCTACACCACCTATCTCCATCTCCACAATTTAGACATTGAACTGGAGGGGAGGGAAATATTCTCCAGCCCCCTGCACCCGTGGTTTCTGCTGTGACCACCCACAAATCTTTCGGACCCACTGATTTAAAGAGCACGTATTCCGTTTGTACTCAGAGGGTATTTGGTGGCATCAGACATCGAACCCAGGCCCTTTCGTTCTGATGCTCTAATCACTAGGCTACCAACGTTTCAGAGGGAATTTGAAAAAGTAATAAAACAAGATTTTCTTCAAATATTAGAAAGGTAAATGCAAATTTCTCTTCCAAAAATTATAATTGCCTTTTATGTTATAAGATACATCACCTCGTATAGTATATAAAACAATAAAAAAATAACTAATTTAAGTTATAATTACGGTTTTTGTATCTCAAGTTCCATAAAACTTCTTGAAAAAGTTGTAAAGCACATGCTGATTGAGTATTTTTTGGTTGAAAAAATACGCACAGGTATTCACAATTTTTTTAAAAAATATGCATTTAGTAAATGCAACAAAAAATATTGAACAAAGATGAAATCAATACTTCACAATTGAAAAAAAATGGGTTTTAAAAGCACTCGGGCAACTTGAGGGCTTATATTTTTTAGAAAGCATTTGAGAGAATTTAAGAATAAAGATTACAACTGAGAGATAACTTTGAACTCTTTCATAATAGAATTAAACTGGAAATTGACGTGAACTTGACGTAAACTAATCACACGTTCAAATTGCTAGGAATTTTGAAGCAGCAGCCAGAATTGCGTTCAAAATATGAAATCCGTTTACTCAGACTCGACTCGCAGTAATCAGAATTACGTACACGGTCGAACAACAAACAATACAACCACTGAAAATCAATCTTTATCCAATAGACTGCAGCTAGGATTTCTTTCCCGGGAAACCGGGACCTCTGGTTTCTGAGAAAACATGGGATTTTCGTACTTTTTGCATTTCCAGGGAATTATATTTGATACCCAGGTATTCCTGAAAGGAAAAAAAAAGGGGCTGGAAAACAGAAACCCTACTAGTGATGTCAAGAAGATTAACTATAAACAATATAATTTGATTAATAGAAAGGAAATATTATCAAATGTGTAAACACAGAAGTATGTTGTAGCTGGAAGTGAATGTGTATTTCTTAAAAGCAGACAATATTTGAACACAAACATTCATTTTAATAAAGGTGAATTTTTCGATTTAGGAAAAATATAGAATTTGGAGATATTTTTCAACAGAAAATTAATTTAGGATGTGAAGGTTAAAGTAAAGGAATCACAATAAAAAAATCCTAGTTGTAAATGTTACTAATAATGTTAATTTGATGATTAAGTTGAGAAAAATAATGAGTTCTGAGTATCGCCTACAATACATATAGTCCATATACTTCATGATATGTATATTCTTACTTAAAATTAAGTGTAAAGCTATAAATCAACAAAATAAGTACGTCATCGTCATAAAAATTATTATTTTAACCAAAATTTCTATTTGAATGTCAATTGCATCTGGAACCGAATAACAACTGGAAATGCGCATATGTGCACCTTAAAAGTTACTTCTAATTAGAACACTACAACTATTAAAAGTGTGATAATTATATGACCGATAAACTCTTGGAAATCATCTACATCAAATAAAATATATATTCAAAAGTTTAAATTAGATATTTAAAAAAAAGTCGCTTTTTTCGGCTTCTTGTCGAAAGTTGAGCATTGCTATTTTGTGATTTAAACACAAATATCACAATCTTTTGTCAACACTGAAACACATGAATGTGCACAGAAGATAACCTCTGATCTCACTTTTGATTATTTTCATCCGTAAAAAAGATACGAAGTTAAAACAACAGGTACACATATGTATACTTTGGGTCTGAAGAGGTTAAGCCGGATCTTCTCAGTTTAAATTTTAACACTTTACCACACAATTGGCCCTCTGGCTGGAACATCAATTTTGCCGCACTGAGAAACATCCGTCTGACAGACAGGTACGTATTTTTTTTTTTTTTTTGAATTTCATTACCTTAAGGACTGTTTTATAAATATCCTTATAGCTTTTGAAATTGAGTATGGCTCAAATAAGATGTGTGGAGTTAAATCAAGCACAACAATATATTTTTATCACTAGAATTGTGACTAGTATTTTTATAAAAACTGAATAAAAAATGTAAAAGTAATTCCAAAATAATACCAAACACGAAAAAACTATAGGAATATTCGTGTGATAGGCGGTGATAGATAAGATAAATCGCACATATCGTGAGTTGAAAATACTCGTCATGTACCACCACGTGATCCTCTTATTGGGTAGAGTCCAACTGAAGATGTCAAAGCAGCCCACTTCAAAAATCCCACCACAGCGTTATCTACAGGCATCAAAGCAAATCATCCCATCTGAGAGACGGATGTTCTGGTCAGAGGGTTATAAAACTAATGACTGCAGAGATACGATAATTTATAAGTATATTGTTATAGTTATATAGTAATTGTAAGTTATAGTTGATATCCTCTCTCTCTTAATTTATCTTGGAACAAAGGTAGATTATCAACTGTATGGAAAAGAGTCAATGTTATATAGCAATTAAAAAACAGAAAAAAAAATCACTTGCTCCCCTAATGATTCAGACCAATTACCCTGACCTGAATATCATGTAAAATTACGGAAAAGATGATTTTGATAACAATTCGATTCAATTTATAGATAGCAATAAATTAATGTCTAGGGTATGATATGGTTTTAGAAGGGGCATAGAACCACAGACTTAATTCCTTTACATCTGTCAAACTATTAGATATGCTCAGAATCTCAAATCTACATATCATTCCGCAGCTGCCTTAATGGATCTCACGAAAGCCTTTGATAGAGTTTGGAAGGACAAACTTATTATTAAACTACATGATAAACTTAACATAGGAGGCAATATTTTAACTTGGATATCAGCTTTTCTGCAACTTAGAACTATCAGGGTCAAATTTAACGAAACTTTCTCAAATTCATGTAAATTCATCCAAGGTGTTCCCTAGGGATCAGTTCTTAGCCCAACACTTTTCATCATGTACCTAGCCGTAGTTGAGAGAGTTCCTGTTCCAGGAATAAAAACTGACCTTTTTGCTGACGAAATCTTTCTTTGAACTTCCGGTACTGACATTAGAGAACTGGAACAAAGATTGAATGACTCCCTACTTTCTTTGTCAAAATTTTGCTTCAAAACTGAAATTAATTTTTAATCCTATTAATTCTATCGCTACCTTTTTTCCCCACAAACAAGCATCATTACGATTTTCTGCCTAAACTTCTATTAGACGACTAGCAACTTACCTACCGATCTAGAATTCAACAGTAACAAACCTATAGAACATATTGTTTTAAAATTCAGAAAACGATTAAATATTCAGAAATACATTGCTGTTAAAGACTGATGAGTAGACCTAACTAATCTCAAAACCACCTACTTAGCTTTCCTATAGCCAATTCCCGAATACGGTCTCCCATATGCACTGCATCTGACACCAATCTGAAGAAATTAGAACAAGTTCAACTGAGTGCTTCTCGTATAATTACAGGACTAAGGTGCAGTTGTCCATCAACAATTGTACTTTTTGAAGCTGACCTGAAACGGCTGCAAATGAAAAGAAATGCCGGCCTTGTTAAATACTACAAGAATCTATCCAGTTGCAATCACTTCAACAAAACTTCAACTTACCTAAAAAACTGGAAGAACCAACAAAAGCTTAAGAAGCACAACAACCTCTTCAGTGAAATAGAGTCTCTGGATATTCTTAGTAAATATGTTGAGCCTCACTTAATTAAAAGCACCCTAAGTCCAGCTGAAAGACTCCCCGGAGACCATTTCTACTACAACTTCCTTCTACAATCTGTAAAAATAAACCTGCAATGGAATAACTTCAAACAGCTGACTTTGTAAGCTATCAACAATATTCCTACCAATACCATTAAGGTATCTGACTACTTGCGACAACTTTTTTTTTAAATAATGGTGATAGGAAGATTTTTGAGGTTTTTAGATTTATTCAGTGCCTTTTAAGAAAAAAGAGCTAAAACTAAAGAGAGAAAAATAAATTATTACTACTAAAATGGGAAAAAATGGGTAAAAATTGTCAGGAAATTATATAAACGGGGCACAGTCTGTACAAATAGTAAGTGAACAAATTCTCAACTTTTCAATTTGATGTATTACTTTGCTATTTCTTTTTGAAATGACCTTCAGAATAGGAGGGATTTTAATTTTTAGAAAAACTAGAGCTCTTCCTCTTAATTATTATATGAAATTGCTTAAAAGAACAGTGATTATATTCACATAAATAACTGTAAATTTTGTAATAAAACAGTGAAATTGCTAAATCTGAAAGTTAAAACACTTCTAATGTTAAACAGAATATACACAAAAAATTTTAATTGATTATTTCCAAAACTTTTTGAGCAATCGCTGTCCCCGTTTGAGCTTCTCGAAAAAAAACATATTTCGAGTAAAATGCATTTTGAAGTTTGACATCTTATGTAAAGTTACGGCATCTGCTTTTACTAAAACACTTGTAGATTTTGCTCTAGTGAATAGAAAATAAGAATCTTGGTATTTTTATATAACTAATAATATGGCCTATAAAATAAAATCATAAAAAGAATTTCTCAATTTTTTTAAAAAATCATGATTTTAGGCAGTTGGATATATTAAACTTTACTCTGTGTGTGTGATGAAAGCAAAATCAATAAACTTACAGGAAGTGGCATTTACATTGAGACCCCTAGAAGACGTAGCCCTGACTCGTGTTCTGTTTTAAGAAGTGAATTAATAGCCATCAATCGAGGACTTGAGCTTGTTAAACCTGAGAAAGACATTGAGGACCTATAGAATTGAACGGACAGTCGAAGTTCCCTGCAACATCTGAGCACCTGGTATCATATTGGAGATAAAACTAATCTTTCCACACACACAACTTGACCAAATTAAAGCATATTTCAAAGAATCACGAAATTTATGCTCAATGGATCCCATCGCACATTAACATTGTAAGGGAGCCCCTTGGGTGCCATTCTCTTAGATTATCAGCGTGAGCTAGAGGTGTAGGAACAAATGAAGAACTAGAAGCTGCCATGATCTTAATATGACTTTATTAAGATCTTAACTTAAACCTTTAACAGATTAGATAATAATATGATATGTGGGAGAATCTACGGTGGCTAAACACACAATATATATAATACCGAAATAACGTAACCCGGACCACTATCAGTAACTAACTCGCCTAAGCTTAATTCCACACAGATCCGATTATTTAAATAGTCACTCTTACCTTTAAGGTCGAACGAAGTATCAATCTATCTGATCCTAGTAGAAGTTGCGGTTCACTGGCTTGCAATGGTATGCACCTTGACCTAAGGGCTCTCTGTCACGGGTAACTTCTATTGGCTGTCACTTAACTTCCCCAAACCTTTTCACACTTGAAATACGGACTATCATAACATTCCCCAAATACCACCCAACTTACTCTAAACTTCTGGTATTTAAAAGCTTCCTAATTTGCATCTTTCCTTCACGCTTTACTTCTTGGGTTGGTTGGAAAAGAGTTGTCATTCATTCTGGCACCAGAGAACTCAAAAGAATATGTTAATGAAAAAACGCGTGGGCCCGTCACAACCTTTAGGGGGACGACCTTGTGGACAAACTTGCGAAGGAGGGCTGTGAACAAAAAACTCCCTTTTCTCTTATTTTTAACTTCTCAGTAATTCTTCACACCTAAAAATTAGATTTCATTAAGGAATGGAAATCCTACCCATTACTAGTACCAAAGTAAAATGCCTGGTTTTACTCTTTCCCTCTCCTATCACAGGTGAGAGAAAGAGAAAAACCCTCCACTACCATTGCACGTCTTGCTAGCGGACATATAAATAGTCAAAGTTTTGTGGGAACACTAAAACCTTTAAAAACTGTAGCAAATGTAATGTTCAGCAGTCTTCACCCCAGCACATTCTGTACTGTCTGGGCCTTTCTCGAGATGATCTTTATACTTCTCCACTTCTTGTGCTCGATTTCATCAGTATCATCGGACTTATTGATCTTGTCTGACTTCGTCAGACGGAGGATTAGTAAAAACAACAACAACAACAATAAGTATATTGCAGTTCTTGTAGATATTTTTTCTGTGTACTTCAGCTTTGTGAATGAAATCAATAGATTTCATTTTGTTGCATGGTTAATAGAAAAAATATATAATGACTAGATTTTCATAATATGCCATGAATTTTAAAATATTTAATAGGAGATCATTTTAAAATGAGTTAGGCTTTATTTAGATTTAATTTGATATAAGAATAGAATGTCGACTACACACCATTCACCTTGTGGGAAACCGAAAGTATGGCGATTTGTTTTTATTATTTTTATGTTCATATTTTGTAATATTTAAAAATACATAAATTTAACAGTAAAACTTTTGGTACCATAGTCTATAAGCTAAATTTAGTACTTTATGAGGAATGAAAATACGTATCGAAATATACAGTTTTTTTAACTAGATATTCATTATTCCCCAACCTTAACTTACTTTTTATTAATTGTCTAATCATATTTATTCGTAATTTATTTCTGTAATTAACTTCGTTTTGAAATAAATCATTTGACTTATATGAAATTTAATTCGCGAGGAGAATAAAATTGTTTTATTCCCATTTAATAATACTTTTTTTTTCACACACACACAATTTTGTCGTTTTTCTACTATTTATCTATACCTATACCATCATCGATAGAACAATTCTTTAAAAACAAAGAAGATATGCATCATCATTTCGAAGATAATCTGACGTTTCACAAGCAGACAGAGTGACTGACACCTCCACCGATAGAAAAAAATAAACTAAATGATGGTTTATTTAGTTTAAAAACATACATTGATTTCTGCACTCAATGAGAAAGGATTGGAATGCAATGTAGATGTTTACATCAATCTTTTGAGCTCTCAAAACTATGTGATATTTAAAACACTTTTCCATTTCTTCTAAAAGATTTGAAAGAAATCCAATTGAAGTATTTGTGAAGTGTACGTCCTTCGAATCTCTTGCATTACATGCAAAGTTATCAGGGATGTTTAGTACCTTTACAGAGGGTTTTGGAAAACTCTTTGACGTCAACATATGTCTCATCAAGCCTAAGTTATCCTGACAATTAGTTAAGATACCTTAGCCAATGTCACAAATTTGACTGATAAAATTGCTTCTGTCTATCGGAATCAGAAATTTGATTTATTCCCGTAAACCTTGATTCAGAGAGGCAAATTTAAACTCCAAAGTTCTGACAAATGAAGCGAGTTTCATATAGCTCACTTGGCAGCTTCAATTTTTCGAAATCAGGAAACCGAAGTAGATTACAAAGCGATTTTAAGTCAAAATAAAATTTGAAGTCAATCTGCTGGTAACAGACTTTTTGGTAATAAATCGAATTCTTGCTCACGTTCTTGCACTTTTAGAAAATCCAAGAGTCGGAAAAATAACTGACTGATGCTTGTAGAGGTCGATAATCATAATGAGCGGCATTTTCAATTATTCTTTTTCGATAATTTAATCCAATTATCTCCACCACAGCGAGCATATCTGTTATTACACTCAACGAGAATCAAAGGAAAGAGGATAATAACCTGAAATTATTTGCTGCTTCCTCTAATATAAATATATTTTAATATACTTCGTACTGATTTTTAATTGAACTTTTTAAAATTTTTTTTGTTTAATATTTCGTCACTGCTAATACCCCTCATATAATTGTGTATTTCCTGTTCGTATTATGCTTTACTTTGTTGTACACTATTGAAAATTATAGGAGGGAAATCTAAATTTCTAAGAAGATTGAAAATTAAAAACTTCGCTTACTCAGATTTCTTATTTAGATAATTTCGAACATATTTTAGTAAATAAAATGCATACAAAATAACATTATTTTAAGAATATCAGAAAGCTAAAAATGAATGTTATTGTTTTCATCTGAGAATTTATGAATCCATTCTTTTGGTTGAAGATACGGTATTCGTATTTTTACGTATATCTAGGTTCAGGATTTTATGCAATCAGTTTCAAAGATCAAGACAGTTCTTCAGGAACGATAAAAATTTATTGTCGAAAAACTATCCTAAGAAATACAGAATTCAGCAGCGAAATGCACTCACACACACACAAAAATCCTAAAAGTTCTATACACCTTCTACAGCACTCTGACACAAATATCACGTTTAAAAATCGAAATACAAAATGTATTCGCAAGCAATTGCTCGTCCTTTTCAACAGCCGAAGTAATAACTATCGCATGTCAACACTTCAACGATCAACAAAATACAAACTCTTCAACAGTCAAGACAATACTAACCAATTTCGGTGATTGACTCACCATTTATTGTCTGGATGAGATCTTTCTCGAAAAATCCTCTAAAGACATAGATTGTGATATTAGTGGATTTCTCCAGTAATTTCCAGAATAATCCATAGGATCACGAACTTGCCAAAAGGGTTTCAAATATGGTCACCAAAATGGTCTCCAAGTTGCCACCATGGTCGCCAAAAATGATATGAACTTGGTTCTATCGCCAAGATTTCACCAAGTTTTCTTTGAATTGTTATGATAATGTAAGAAATGGCATTGCTAGCAATTATTACAATTTTAACACAAAATAAATAAAAAAGTAATATTAATGTATAACACATCCATATATAAATTATTTGCACCATTTTATGTATACATTACACGAAATTCGTAACACTGTGCTGGCACTTTACAAATTATGGAGGGCGAACGGAGTCTTTTATTTTCGTCAGAATTTTAACTGTTGTGCATCAAAAGTAGTACATTCTGAAGGAAGTCTTTATCACTTGTTCAGAGATTCTTTAATTAGTTTTATTCATGTTCTTAGAGAATGATTGGGAGTTTCTTCTCAGCTAGTTTGAAGTCAAATAATTTAAGTGCATTCGTAGTAAAATTACAAGAACAAGGATTTTCACTTGAGTTTACTGGAGTTCACTTGAATTTTAATTTTAAAAGACAGTTTCAAATTGATCACATTCGGTGAATATCTCAGACAGAGTTGACTGTAAGAACGTCATTGATAGTTAAATTGCTCTTACTTCATTAGGTCATTAACGGGACAAAGACAGTTAATTGAATTTGTAGTTTACATTTAAGTGCCCAATTATACATGCTGATGTACAAAAATAGTAATATTTTATACGGAATTTTGAGGAGAGCAAGTTAAAAGACACAAAGAATTCTAAGAAAAAGATAGTTTTAGAAGTCTTAAGTTAAAGGAAAAAGTTACCCCAAAAGAGCTTTCACATAATGAAATGAAACGAAGTAGAAAAAGCCCCATGCTATTTTCGACATTTGTTCTGATATATTTTTTATTTTCGCAACAACTTATCTGAGAAAGAATGAAAGCTAAAAAGACATACTTTCAATCAAAACCTAGAAGAGATTAATACTGGCATTTTGTTTTAAAAGGAGATGACTTTAGTTTTAAATACATACATATATTTATATATATACAGTCGAACCTCTATATAACGAAGTCGCTAATTCCCAGAAAAAAGTTCTTTACATAGAAAATTTATTGTACAAAGATTCTCCTTTTAATACAAGTTATAAACCACATAAAAGAAATTTTAAGTTCATACACACTATATATTAAAAAAGATAATTAATCACACTTTTTTAGAAATTAATGTATATTTATTTTACAAATCTTACTCATCAAAAAGGCAAGAAAAAGAAAGAAAACTTCAAGAAAAACAAGAAAAACAATGTCGAATGTGTCACTGTATTTTCACTATTAAGAAAACAATTTATATTAAAATTAATGAATTTTAAGGACATTTTCTAATTTAAAGCATATAAGTAATATTAAGGTAACAGGGATGTCTGCGAGAAGGAAAAATGAACTTTTTTTTTACACCAAACTTAAATGGTTCTCACTTACTTAAATTAAAAGCAATGGAGGTAAAATTTTTACGTTGAATTATCCGTACATTTATGCAACCGTTAAAGTAAAAAAATTCCATTTTAAATTACAAATAAATCTGTATGATCAATAAACAATCAATAATTTTTTTTTATTTTCAAGGCATGTTCTTACCTTTAGGTACACTTTGCATAAAATCCACTGCATATATAGCTATAAAATTTTACAAAGTTTTTGCAAACACAGCAATCCGTAGAATAAATTTTAAAAATTTTTAAAAAATAATTTTTTTTAAATTTTTTAAAAAATTTAATTTAGTGATTTAAATTTTACGCAGAAATTGGGCTACATTTGAAATTTGTGAACGTTTATTTGAAAAAGAATTCATTCACTTTATTGAAAATTTATGGATTATGCAAAATATCAGCAATATAAAGTAGATTTCCAGAAAAGTGTACCGGAATTAACAGAAAATGCTTTTTTAGAAAATCGCAAAAAAATATATTTTCATCTATGATTTGTAAAATAATATTTTTTAACGTAATATAAATTCATACCATAATTAATTGGATTATTTTGCATAATTTCTCAGTTTTTAAATTGTAAGTTGAAATTCTATATTATTTAGAAGTCTTTTTAATTACTCTTTCTTTATTTCATCATCACGGGTTGTCAACGATTCGCACCTTCTTCCGTTTAAAATATCAAAACTTTATGTCTTTAAGTTTTAGTATTTTTACTTCATTTTGATCATCACCATTACAGGATATTACAGAATTATTTACACATATTTTTATTGTTATAAAATTACACAAAGAAAATGTCTTTGATTAATTAAAAAAGTTAATTTGATGTTTAATTTAAACGTAACTCTGTTTTTAAAAATTATAGCAAAAGAATCTTAATTTTTACTCAAACATATGAATATTTACTTTAAAGTAAAACCAACAGTTACAAACATGTAGAGCTATTCATGATTATTCAAATGTTAACAATCAGCAGTAAGGAAAAAAGAAATGTTCTTTTTTACAAACTGTGTGCACTTAATTTAGAATAATCCTGAAGATCCACTTTGTACTATAAATCCACTTGATTTGTAATTTAAGAATTACACTGAATTTTTATAAACGCAAAACTTAACATAATTAAAATTTCAAAAATCAAAAATAATTTTAAAACTTTGTAACTAATTATTTAAATTTTCCGTAATTTTTGCAGAAAAAAAAAGTAGAATTTTCAAGAAATTTGAACATATATATATATATTTGAATCATTGTATAGAAGAATTAGTTTTTTTTTTCAATACATATTATATGAAAAGTGGATTTTGAAGAAAGTGTACCTGAATCGTAATTACATCAAATTTGCTTACAATTTTAAAATTAAATTTTCTAGCGTTGTATTTATCGAATGTTCGCAAATAATGCATCAATGAATGCAGAAAAGGGACCTCTATTTTTTAAAAGTAAAACAAAAGAAATGCAAAATTTTAAGCATTTCCACCTCCCAGTAACCATAAACATACATTATTTTATAACTAGAGCATGGGGACGCGGGACAACTACCCTGAGAGAGAAAGGGAATATCGAATGTGTTTCCAGTGAACTGGACAATGGGGGTTAAAGGTTGCCCTTCTTGGATGAAACGTCTTGAACTCTATTGCTCTCGGCGAGTTTGGATCTAATAAAACCAGTTCAAGATTTATGACCACCATAAAATGTGGTGAAGAGAGAATAACTTGAAATGGTCAGAAATACTTAAAAAATCGGGTGAAAAAGAATTGAATCACAAACGAAAAAGTTCGTTTTATAGAAAATGCATTTCGCTATAGAGAGGTTATTTTACGAAGAAAATTGCGAAATGTTCAAAGTTCTAGGAAAAAGTTCGCTATATACAAAAATTCGCAATATAGAGGTTCGTTAGAACATATTCATTATCAGGAATATAGACACTTCAGAAGAAAGAGTTTCTCCATAAATGACGAAATATATGAAAATCCCCAAAATTGCGTACAGGAATGAAAATCGTGAAATCGTTTTTGAAATTAAAATAATTTCAGAATAAATCATAAGTAAAACACAGGCTGCTTAAAATTTTAAGGAAATAATATTATTTTATTATATTTAGTTATTTTACTCCATTAAATTTGAACATATTTTGAGAAAACGCTTACACGTTTAGTAGGATAAAATCTGCCTTGAGAATATTAATGAACGATGTAAATCTTTAGGATGCTCTCGGCCGTGCTGTATCTCCACGTTTCCCAACTCCAGCCACTCTTATTGAGCTGGAAACTGCTCTACAAGAAGAATGGCGATTGCTTAATTCTGCGGTGGTTGACCACCTAATTGAAAGCATGGTCAGAAGGTGTAAACTTTACATACAGATGAGGGAGGGTCACATAACCTATCAATGTCCTTTTTTTTTCATTTTATGCTGTTTATTTTCACTTTATACATAATTGTGTTTCAGTCTCCAGTATGACATTATCTGATAACTTCCAAGAATTTAATATTGTTTTCATTTCCGTATATAATTATTGATTTTGTTTTATGTATATGCTACTTTACTGCCAAATTTTGAGTCAATCAAAGCAGTATTTGTTGATTTGTTTGCATTTTACCTCTTCGTGCTTAACTTTTGGAATGAGTGTACTTAGCTATTATGTATATATATGGATTATATATATATATATATATATATATATATATATATATATATATAAGCCGTATATATATACCATTATCGCTCATTTTAAAAGATTTATCTTCGTGTGCTTAAGAAATACCTCTCAAGAAAATACTTTAAAAAAATTGGAGAAAGAAAAACATAAGCGTGTTGAATTTCTAAAAAAATATGTATTAGGTCACTGGGAGAGCACGTTGAAAATGAGGCTTATAATTTTCTTTTTCATTTTTTTTATCAATACGTAGATATGCTTAAAGTAGTCAATTTTGTCATAATTGTAAAGTGGATGATGTTTTGAATACTAAGCGAAGACATCCTTTCTTCATACAATTTTTATATCATTTTTTAATCATCATTCAAAAATATCTATAGTTGTTTTTAAAGTAAATTAATAAGAACAAATTAATAATTTTTACAACTCTATGGAATTTATAGTGCTTTTTTTTTTAAAATCGAACACTGATGTATTTTTGTTCATCATTAAAATTGTTGCAATTATTGCAAGAAATTCAAGGAAACTTCAAAAAGAAATTTCTAAAATTTCATAAATGTTTTTTACAAAATAATTCTAATTTAGGAAGTTTTAAATATTATTTTTTTCTAGAAAATGAAAACAATTAAAATATTATATAACAAAGTGGTGCTAAAAAATCAAATTCATAGTTTAGAGTTGCTACAGTGCAAAAATTTGCAATTTGTGTATACTTAATCGGAAAAAAAAATAGATTTGATAATATCTTCCACTAGGGAAAAGCGTCTAGATGTTTTGAAAAAAATGCAAGCATTCATGCATACTGTTCACTTTATCCATGCATGTCGCTATTTTTACTCCCAATTCAAGCCTTTTTCATATATTTTGTAGTAATTATGTGTTATGTCACATTTCTAGGCTTTTTTTGTGATAAATTGCGTTCTGCGTGTATCGTGTTTAGTGTTATTTTCTCCCAACAATGTTTAGCATTGATCCATTCTATTTATTTCCCTTTTGAAATAGGCTTGTCATCTCTCTCTCGACTAAAAAAATTACAATATAATCCTTTAGTGAAGTACAGAAGTATACAAAAAAGTTTACATCACTCTCATTTTCTATGTACAAACTCGTAAAAACGCTTTAAAAAGAATTGGGAAAAATTATGCAATCATGAAAAATCCCATTGCTAAAAAAAAATGCACGTAATTTGTTCGAATGATTGCTTCTAAAAACCCACTATAAGTTATGCATTCCGCGACATACCATAGTGTCAAAGCTTTAGGTATTATATGCAAGAAACATATATATTTATATTTTATTTATATATATTATATTATATACATTTATTGTTGCGTTTTTTTTACTTCCTGTTTATTGCAAATATCATTAAATAACAAAATGGCTGTAAGACCACAATGTCATTACCTTGAACCGGTTTGTAATGACTCGGATAAATTCCGATGAATAACCTATATAATCAGATGGGTCAGAAAGTATTGACCAGGAAATCTTATTACTTATACAATTAAGAACAGTACTTGTCCATGTTTGGTACTATGAAACGCCCCTTAAATACATCAAAAGATGAGTTTGTCAATGTCTAGTCATTTTGCACTTGATATCAATGACAGGTGTTGTCCTACTAAATATTAATGGCAGCTGATTTTGTTGTAGTTTGTATTTCCACATGTGGCTATTCAATAGCATTATTTATCTGGTTAATATCCAATTTCGTCAATAATTTCAGCCACACACTGTACCTTGACCTTGACCAGAGTGTTTATTTAAACCATTAACCTACTAGCTCACAGCTACGTCGTACATACCTTGGACGACTGGGCCGAAAAGGAATCGCTGTTCGCTCCAGTCATTAAGTGCTTTTATTGATGCCTTTTGTTATTTCTGACTTGTGGAAAAAATCTAAAATCCTATCCTATCTAAAAAAAAATTTTTTTTTTACTTTTGATGGATTTTCTGTGAGATACTTAGAGAAACCCTTTTTTCCAGATATTACTGTAATGGTTATGCATCTTCGTTAGGTTTTAGTATTGTTAGGTTTTCTGTTAACGTTGTGATCAAAATCTGTTATTCAGATGGGGGGAGGTCGTGACGACGCACGTGCCCTTGCAGCTTGAATAATTTGTAGCGACGTATTGAGAATGCCTATGTTAAACTGTCTTTGCAATGAATGCACAATCAACCAGTAGCACGCATACAATAGGCTGCACTATCAACTAATGCTCAATTTTTGGTCACCACTTCAGCCATAAACTGTTTCGGTAACGGAGTCTAGGACGGCCCATGATGACCCTGGGGGCAGAGTGATTTGAAATGACCTTCCTTGTGACCGAAAGGCACGTATTAAGACGACTGGGACGAAAAGGAGTCCCTATTTGGGCCAGTCGTTAAGTTCTTTTATTTCTGTCTTTCATTGTTTGCGACTTAAGGAAGATAGGGTCGCTGCGAAATCAAGAATGAATTTGTCATGTATCTTTTTGTCACAGTTTGTGTTGTAAGATTTTTTTTTTAAATTTTATTTCATGAAATGTAATAAATATGTTTTATTTGTATTTCAAACTGGCTAACACATTATTTTTCTAATATTTCTCTTATTTTAAAATAGGTGACAAATGATTAAATAGATAATAATTGCCGTTTCTTGTAAATTTTTAAAAGGCTCTTATCTTTTATTACGGTAATTAATAAATAAAATTTGAATTAAAAAAGTTATATATAAAACTTACTTTTCTTCATAACGAGTAACTGAAAAAGGCTAACTAAAATAGTATTCCCTTTAATACCTAAGCAACATTTGTCTAACTTATCTATATTTAATTACAGGGTGGGGCGCCGAAATTTCCTTTTTGAACATGTTGCAGTGATGTTCGTAGATAGGTGAAAGGGTTGAGGAAGGATACGGTGGAAGGAGAGAAGTGGGATATTTGTGTTTCTACCCGGATCAGTCTCAAACATGTTGCGATCGGGGTAGTAGTGCGCTTTTGCCATGGAGGCGTATTTTTGGAACGGTCGGTCGGTGGTTGCGTACAACTTATTTTTCGTCGTCACTTCGATATTTCTCCGCGAAGTCGTGTTCCTCCTGGTCGAAAATGTATTTTAATGAGATTGGATGCCTTACAAGCAACGGGGAATGTTTCAAAAGAAAGAAAATGGCCTCCGAAGACCGGCAGAACAATTTAAAGTGTGAAACGAGTTCGTGTATCGATTCAGATCGGTATGTGGCAATAATCCAACAATACTCACCCGCTTTCCAAGAAAGGGATTTTGACAATACGTGGTCACTGCCTACACCAGGGTTTCCATAAGTATTTTAAGAGAAGCCTTCCCCGAATGACTAATCTCTCTGCAAAAGGACGTAAACAGACCTCAGTGCTCATCTGGTTTATCCCATCTTGATTACTTCCTGTGGGCTTATTGGAAGTCCCTGGG